>OX451215.1:147079654-147349288 GCA_949628195.1 Phasia obesa
AACATGTATTTCTTTAATGTACAAGTCAGTAAATGAAGTATTGCCTTCTTTGATTTTTTAATATAAATTTCTCTAAAATGAACATTTCTTTTGTAGTTTTCATAAGTTCTTAGTTTTGTTTTGCAATGCAGTTTTCAAACTTTAATAAATGAGTCTTAAAATTTTCCAATTTGTATGGGTTCTTACAATTAGTTTCAACTTTATCTTGATAATGCCTAAATATAAGTAAACCAGGGTAAATTTCTTTTTCTTCGTGTTTTTTTTTTTTATTTTCATATTACATTTAGGACCTAGATTTTGTACAATATTTGTATTCTAATGTGTTTGATTTAAATGTTTCATTTTTGTAGATAAGAACAGTTTTTCGTTTGATATTAAAGTTTTGTTTTCTTTATTAGGAAGCGGTTCAAATGTTACCGCGGAAAATGATTCATTTAGGAATATTGGTACACTCAATGTTAAAACTACGAAATCTTCTCTGTATGTTAAGGATATTTTTGTCTGAAGATAAGATTCTATTCCATCTATGAAATTAAATTCTTCTTTTGTCAGTATGTCGGATGGAACTATTCCCAATTTGGAATTAAAAGTAACATGTCCAATTCCATTTACGTGGTCCATTAATAGGTTTACGTCATTATTAATTTGAAAGACATTTTGAAGAAAAGTGGTTTCGAATTTATTTGTGTATTTATGTGGTTTGTAATATTTGCTATTTTGTCCGACATGGAAGTGCTAAGATATTAAATTTCGTGTAAAGCTGTAATTGTGTCTCTGTTACTTTTTTCAAGGTTTTCGATTTTGTTGAATATTTCTTTTTCGTCGTCGCTGTCCATTGTTCCTGTCACATATTTTAGTCCTTTACCAATTGGGTTTGTAAGTCCTTGTTTCTGTCTAAATTTCGGTGTCAGGTTTTTAATTTTTGTCTTACATAAGTCCATACTTCTATTTACGCTGTCCAACAGTGGACTAATGTTCGTGTAAGTGTTTGCTAGTTTATGAATGTTTTCTTGTAATATATCAGCTGTTTCCAAATATTGTGTTGTATTAATAACGTGAATTATTTTTAGGGTTCTGTACACAAAGTGTAAATACGTAACCCTATTGTTTTCGCTTCAATGTCTGTCCGTCTGTCAGCGCCTTTTTAGTGGTGTGATTTGCATGTATAAGGCCTAAGTTTTGAACCATAATAGGTATATGCTTTCACAGAAGGTGTATAACTGTGGCCACTATAGCAACAAATACTAAAACTTATAGGGTGTTCCGAAAGTGTTATTTGCCTTTATGTCTTGAGCTATAGGAAGCAACCACTTAAAATTTGCAGTGATTTAAACTATGTTCGCGTTATAAGCATTATGACAATTACTAAAAATTAAAGGGTGTTTTGACAGTGACATGTTTTTCACTTATAGTAACTTATTTTTTTAATAGTAATAGGTAGACTCTTGATATATTCATAGAAAGAGTATTGCCATGGCCACCATAGCAAATAAAAAAATTAAAGGGTGTTCCGACAGAGACATGATTTGTACATAAATAGCCTTATTTTTTGAACCGTAATAGGTAAATGTAAATGTTTACAGTAGATGTTGTACTTCGGCCGATGTAACAATTACTAATATCTAAAGGGTGTTCCATCAGTGACACTTTTTTCACGTATATTACCTTATTTTTTGAAACGCAATGGGTAGGCGTATGTATATTTCTATAGATAGTGTATTACCATGGCCGTTATAACAAAAATTGCTAAAATTTAAAGGGTGTTCCAACAGTGATGCAATTATGACTCATAAGACATTAAAAATTAACAACTTGCATTTTTAAAGTTGTACTAAACATATTACGGAACCCTAAGTTGTGAGTCTAACTCGCACTTGACTAATTTGTTATATATTTGTGGATAATCTTTACGTCTTTTATTTTGATTGGTAAATATACATAGTTGTTCGTTAGGTCCTGTATGTCGAAGAATTGTGCATTGGTAATCGAAAAAAGGGTATTACATAGATATATATATATATATATATATATATATATATATATGTATATATATATATATATATATATATATATATATATATATATATATATATATATATATATATATATATATATATATATATATATATATATATATATGTATATATATATATATATATATATGTATATATATTATTGTTTGGCTTTTATTTTGGAATTATTTTTGTCTTCAAATTTCTTATTTTGCTTAAAGTGTGTTTTATAATACTTATGCCCTGCCTTAGTATTCTCGACATGTTTTTCATCAATTTTCTTTTAATCAATTTTCCTATATTTTCGATGGTTCTTACATTTTCTTCTGTGGTCTCACCCTTATTCCTCTCATCGTGTCTTAATAGTTTTATATGTTCATTTATGTTTTTGTGTAGTCTTTCGATGTCCGAATTTGAGGTGTGATTACTATTTGAAGTAAAATGTACAGTTATATCTTATTCCTTAAAAAATTCTTGCATTGGAATGGCTTAAAATCCTAGCGCATTATCAACAATTATTTTCCCTATTTTACCATGTGTATTTATATACTGCAAGAGTTTAGGTTTAATTGCATCCAAGTTCTGTTATTGATTTTGTTAGCAACTGCGTGTTTTGAGAATTTATCTATTATTGTCATAAACATTTCTTTCTTCAGTGTGTAGAATACATCTATGTGTACAATTTCTTTTGGTTTCTAGGGCGTGTCGCTAATTTTAAGTGGTATTTTCGGGGGTTTCCTGTCATATTTTTCAATGGTGCCTATCTCACAGTTATTAATAAATTGTGTTATTCTTAGTTTTAGTCGAGGGTTATATATTTCTGTTTTCAGTTCTTCGTAAACTGCTTGTATTCCCCGGTGATTTTTACTTAAATGTTCCTTTTTTATTATTTCTGTTAATTCCTCTTCATCTTTGATATCTTTGAGAAAACGAGTGCATCTTACAATCTTAGGATTATTGTTTGAAAAAAGTTCCTCATAGGTATTCTTAATTGTGTCAAAAAATTCGTCTTCTACAAAAATTGCATTTAATTGGTTTGGTTTGAAATGGTTTTTTAACAAAGAAATTGGAGTATATCTATCGAGCTATTTGATTCCTATAATTTTCCTATTATTTTTAAATATTTTTTCGTTTTTTATCCTGGCTGCTCCTGAGGAAATCTTATTAATAATAATTTGATTTTTAAACATGTTGATAGGGGGTTCAGTTTCTTTTATATTAAGAACTTCTGTTTCTAGAGAATTAATATTAGAAGGTTCATGTTCTATTCGTGAGAGTGCATCCGCATTACCATTTTTTGTCCCTTTTTATATTTTATTTCGTAGTCAAATTCTGAGAGCTTTAATCTCCTTTAATCTTTTCAATTTTGAATTTGGTTCTTTTATGGAAAATAACCAAGTGAGTGGTTTGTGGTCAGTTTCGACTATGAATTTTCGTCTAAATAAATACGGTCGAAAATATCAATAGTTCTGTAGTTACAATCATATTCGTTGAGTGTTCGGGTTTCGTAGCAAATGGGGTGATTGTCTTGCGAAAGTATTGCTCATAGAGCAAAATTACTTGCATCTGTTCTAAGAGTGTTGAAACTTTCTACGTATTGCGGATCAGCAAGATTTATTTTGTCCTCCCTCCACAGTGAAGGCGGTCTTATAAATGTCTTCCTCCTTAATTTCTAGTTGGTGAAATCCTTTTGCTAAAATACTGGCATCTTCCCAGTTTATCAAGGATTTCATCGATATTTGGAATTGGGTACCTGTCATCTATGGTTACTTCATTAAGGTTCTAATAGTCGATGACCAGTCTCCATTTAGTATTTCCGCTTGCATCGGCCCTCTTCGCAACGATCCAAATAAGTGCGGAATAAGGAGAATTATTATGTCTGATAATTTTATTCTCAAGCATTTCTTGAATTTGTTTTTGAACTTCATTCTTATATATATAAGGATAACGATATGATTTGGTGTAAATGGGTATATTGTCAGAAGTTCTGATTTCATGTTTTATGGCAGAGGTATAAGTCAATGTTGTATTTTCTTGATAGAAAATATCTGAGTAGCTTTTTACTAATTTTAGCAGTTCTATTTTTTCTTCAAAATTAAGGTGCTCTGTTCGAATTAGTTCCAATAGAGGGTTGAATTCCTTTCTTCAATTATACTGAAATTTTCGTGGTCTACCTTCTGCGTAATCAAACGATTATTTTCAGATAATAGATTAAATTCTATTTCTATTTCTCTGTCTTCTGTATTTAAAATACCTTCTTCTAAAATCGTTCCATTATTTTCTTCTTTGAAATAGATTAACTCATGTGGAGTTTGTATCTGGTTTTTATTTATTGTTTCATTTTTAAAACGCATTGGTAATGTTTTATTACCGATGGTTATTTCTCTATTCTTATAATCAATACAAGCATCTAATGGTCTTAATATATCATTGCCTATCAGCCCGTCGTAATAATTGTGAAATTTGATTATGTAGAATTCAAGTGTTTTGTAAGACCCGTTAATATAAAATTCCTCAAAAATAGGTACTATAGCTTTTTCTTTTACGTAAACTTGGTGTTTTAATAAGAATTGGATTTGTTGGATAAATTCTTTTCGGATTACAAATTCCTGGGTTCAAAATGGAATTTGTTGCACATGTGTCTATTATTAATTTAATAAATCCTAATTTGGTTTTATTGTTAAAAACGGTAACTTGTTCCCGAGGCTCTGTCGGAAAATTCTCCGATATTTCATTAGTATTTATTTCCATTGGTTCATGTCGTTGAAGTGGTTGATAATTTTGATCATTACGCCAAGTATTTTGCTGTTGATGTTGGTTTTGGTTATTTCGCCATCTGTTATCATTATATTGCTGTGATGCGTTTCCGTTATTTTGCCATTGGTTATTATCATTCGTTTGACGGTTATATGAAAATCTCTGATTGTCCCTGTATTTCTGATTCTGTTGCAAGTTTTGGGGATTTGTACGGATGTGAGATTGGTTTTTATATGTATTGCGAAACTTTACTGCTGTGTAAAACTTTACTGCTGTGAGAAGCAGTAAAGTTTCAATTTGTGTCGTTTTGTCGGCTTTTGTATTTAAATTGTTTTTGACAATCTGGATTGCATGTATATGCTTGAAATAAAATATCCATTGCCTGTTCCAAGTCTCTAGGATTTCTACAGAAGAGAATTGTTTTCATAGGCTCTGGGATTTTATTTCTAAAAATGTTTAATGTCGTACGCATGTTATTCATAGCGCTTTGTTTGGCAGCTTCTGTCTCTCCTAAGATAATTACTATTTTATTATTTAACCTATGTAGTCTGGTTTTAATTTCGTTTTAAAATTCTAACGTATTTGACTTAAAAATCGTTGCCCTAATTTCGTCGAAAAGTTCATCGCTTGTACGACGAAGTACATCTTTTATCTGTGTCCAAGAAATAGCATGGCAGTTAATTTCAATAGTTTGTCGGGCATTGCCTTTTAGTTTTGATTTTATAATGCCAGAAAAAAGTTGCTGAGATAGTTCAACGAATGTCTGTAAATGTGGATGTATTCTATCAATAAGTGTTATAAAAGTTTGTAAGTCTCGGTTGTTCCCGTTGAAGTCTGGCAAGTTATTAAGGTATTTTAGGGGGTCAATAACTAATCTATTAACTGGATTCTCGACTTGGTCTACCATTTTAGATTTATTTACTTATAATTCGTTACAAATGTTTGTGTGTGAAAAGGATAATTTAATAGATACTAAGGGGATCTGGATTTATCAACAAAAAATCTTATATTTTTTCTTATTTTCAAATTCTTATGCGTTTTTGTTTTATTTTTTTATTTCTTATATACTTTTGTCTTGCACTACGTAAGTAATTTGTTAAAACTTCGATATCTTTTTTAACGGTATATAATATAATTCTTTCTATTTCGGACTCTATTTCATGTTTTTCTATTATATGCATTTGCTAAAAAAGATTTTAGTATTGTAAGAGAAAAAATTTAGTCTTAATATTGTTTATTTACTCTACCTTAAGGATGTGATGTTCAGTAGATTAGTAGAGGATGATTTTGGTCCTTCAAGTTAATTTGGCTCCGGATGTCCTTGGTGATGTACAGTTAATATTTTGGCTTCGTATGTCTTGTTGGATTATTATTGTAATAATTATTTTTATTTTTTTATTGTTTTTCCTTCAAAAACTTTTTTTCTATATTTTTTGGTTTTTTTTTTTTCATAATTTATTTATTGTATCTTCAATAATTTTTGAACTAACAATAATTACTCGTATCTTAAGTCTAAAATAAAATATTCTTTTTAAGTCCAGCCAGTGCTAGACAAAAATAATGTTTGTTTCACGGATTTCGAAATCATTTGCGGGTCATCCCTCTAATGTACGGCCAAGAAAAGCAGTATTTCTTCTTTTTAGTCGAATGTAATCAGGTTCATTCAGCATGTTACGCGCCAAAGGGTTTGGATGAGATTCAAGCCTCTTCAGATATGTGACTGCATGTTCCGCTATTTCTGATTTAACTGATGGCATGTTTAGGTCTTTGTGGATGTTCGAATTTTTTATATACCAGGGAGCAGATGTAATAATACGTAAAATCTTATTTTGGCGCCTTTGAATTTTTTCTACATTGCTAGCTGAGGCAGTGCCCCATAACTGAATCCCATAGCACCAAATTGGTTTGAGGACCGACTTGTACAGTAGAAGTTTACAATCTAAGCTCAGGGTGGAGTTTCTGCCAATAAGCCAATTTAGTTGTACTACTTTTAGTTTCATTTGTGTTAACTTGAAGTCAATGTGGCTTTTCCAAGTAAGGCGACGGTCAAGATGTATACCCAGGTATTTAACGTCTGAAAGCTGTGGTATCATTTGGTTATTTATGCGAATAGGAGGGCATGAGTCCCTACGCAGTGTGAAAGTTATGTGAGTGCATTTTTATTCATTCACTTTTATTCTCCATTTTTCTAGCCATTTTTCCAAATCGAGTATGTGGTCTTGTAAAATTTGTGATGCTTCTTGGGCACTTTCATGAATACTTAAGAAAGCTGTGTCATCTGCAAAAGTTGATGTGTGGACTAGGGTGCTAATTGGCATATCCGATGTGTACAGTAAATATAAAATTGGTCCCAAAATACTACCTTGGGGAACTCCGGCTTCAATGAGCTGTGGCGAGCTTAAAAAGTCACCTTCTTTTAGTAAAAACTTGCGATTCGTTAAATAATCTTTTAAAAGCTTATACAAGTTATCGGGCAAGTTCAGCTTTAGCTTAAATATTAGGCCTTCGTGCCAAACCTTATCGAATGCTTGAGAAACGTCGATAAAGAGCGCAGAACAGGATTTTTTTTCTTCAAAGGTCGTTTTAATTACATTTACTAATCTGTGTGTTTGTTGGATCGTACTATGTTGTTTTCTGAAGCCGAATTGATGGTTCGGAATGCATCCTTTCGCGCAAAGTATTGGATTCAGCTTAGTTATTAATATTCTCTCAAATAACTTTGAAACGTTGGATAAAAGGCTTATAGGTCTGTATGATTCTACTTTTGTATGGTCTTTTCCTGGTTTAGGAATCATTGTTATCAAAGAGACCTTCCACTCTGTGGGAAAGTACTCAAGACGTAAGATGGCATTAAAAACAAACAGAATAATTCTGCGACCTATACGGGGCAACTCAACTAACATCTTGTTACTTGTTTTATCAACGCCAGGGGCTTTTTTGGTGTTTAAATCTGCTATTGCCCTTTCAATATCGCGAAATTCAAATCTTAGGGGTACTAAGGCACTAGTCTCTACTGATGGTAACTCAGCTATATCAGTACATACATTTGGGGTGAAAACCTTCTTCAAATGTCCAACAAACAAATTGCCTTTTTCGGTATCATTCCTTGCCCAGTCTCCACAAGAAGTTCGCAAGGGAGGCTTACGTACGACCGGTCTTTTAAGGTTCCTACATGCACGCCATAATGAATAATCTGATTGAGCAGTTGCATCGAGGTCTTCCAAGTAATTTTTCAGAGATGCTACTCTTCGAGATTCTAGCAGCTGTCTTAGTCGTTTCGTGCAATCTTTAAGTCTAGATTTGAGTTGAGGAGATCTGTGTGCTTGCCACTCTCTTCTAATTTTTCTTTTTTCAGCCAAGAGCCGCTCGACGTCTACAAAGTAAATTTGATTGTATCTAGCTGGTTGTCTGGTTTCTGTCGCATGTTGGGCAGCTGATTTAAGATTTTGATCAAAATAAATTAGACTCTGGTCCACATCTTCTGGTGTTCTTAGCGGTATGTTTTCCGAACAATGAGTACTGAGATACTTTCTATATTTCAACCAATTAATGCTTGTGCAAGTTGTTGGCGACACGATATTTTGCTGATTCCATATATAGACAATAGTCACGCCAAAATCAATAACATCAGGTATTTTTTGTCGATCTGTAGGCCAATAGGTGGGTTGTCCACTTGATATCACATTCAGACGCATTTTGGAAATTGTATCAAACAAAATACGACCTTTTGGAGTTATTAGGCGTGATCCCCAAAACGTATGTTTAGCGTTGTAGTCGCCTGATGCTATGAAACAGGGACCTAGTGATTTGAAAAAGTTGATATATTGACTCTCTGATATTTGAAATCTAGGAGGTGAATAAATCGAAGAAATAACAAAGTTTTGATGATATTCTTCAATACAGATGTTTGTTGCTTGAAGGTAGTCCTCACAAAAATCACACAGTAAATGATGTTTAATTCGAACCCTTATTAGTATTGCTGAACCACCACATGCTCTGCCACGGGGGTCTTTAGTGTCATATAATATATAGCCATTGATTTTAAAAAGCTATTTGTTGTTAAATGAGTCTCTGAAACATGACATCAATTTGTTGGTTCTTCAAGAAGTACTCGAGTTCATTTTTGTGTTGGCGTAAGCCGTTAGCGTTCCAGAAACATATTTTTAAACAGTTCATGGTTTGTTAAGTACCGCCTGCAACATCATAGATTGCATGCGAACCATTTCTTGCATCATGCTGCTCATAGAGCTCATAAAACTGTTTATCGACTGCACTAATGTCTCGATGCTTGCTTCGAGACGATTGAAATTACCAGATGGTGTTTGTTCTTTAGGATGCGATTGCAAATTAGGAGTAGAATTAGTTGTAGGTGCCGCTTTATGTACTGCAGTATGATTGGTTTTAACCATATCTGCGTATGAAACATGTTGTGTTGTTGGTTGGGCTAACTGAGGATAATGAGCATTTGCTCGATATTGTGGGTGTTTAGCAGGAGTATTTGATTTTTGAGTGGTTTTCCTTACCATGGAAAAAACTGGACAGCCTCTGTAGTTAGCAGTGTGGTTTCCACCGCAATTGCTGCATTTTTTAACTTTCTAGTCATCCCTTGCTTTGTCGCATTGGGCGGAACAAGGTAGCTCGCCACATACAACGCAAACCGGAGGCAACTTACAGTAAGCCCTAGTATGACCATATTCTTGACAATTTAGACACTGGACAGGTCCTGAACGTTTATGCGGCTCCTCTACAGTTATTTTACGGTGTAACAGGTATTTCAGATTGTAAATGGGGTGCGTTTCGTTTTTCTTCAATCTGATATCTCCAGGTTCCAGTTCAACGCGAAATAGTGGTTGGGGGACACGTTCCCGATTACGGAGATTATCTACACTTTTTATTTTAAAACCCGCTTTTTGGAGTCCGGCTCTTATTTCAGCTGGATCAACGTATGAATCTACACCTTTAATGACTACCTGTAGACCTTTACTACTCTTCAGCTGATAGGTATAAAAGTTCTTTTTGCAGTTTTCGAACTCGTTTACTGCTTTACGATAACTGCTTTCATCAATAAATTGTATTTTTGTCTCATCAATGTTACCACGCTTGATGGGAATTACATAAAATGAGTTCTCGCCAATAATTGTAATTAACTTTTTTATTAAGTCGTTCGAATTTTTCTCCCTTAAATAAACTGGAGGTGGTTTGAACGACCTAATTGCCGTTTTATGTTCACTTGTTTCACTATCTAAGATAGCAAAACGATTATGGGAATTTATTCCATTAGAGCCCTTGTCTTTATGTACCTTAGACATTGGTGCAAGCTGCGAAGATTTAGGGCTTCGACCTCTTTTTAATACCGTAATGTATCTGTCCATTCCCACTTGCGTCTTGGGTTTAACACTATCCATATTACTGTTGGTAACACTGTGCTCAGAAGGCGACTTGTTTGTAGTTATATTATTGTCATCGCTTAGCAAAAGCGACGAACAAGATTGCGCACGTATAACATTCGTAGAATTTACACACAAATTATTTTCAGTTTTTTTGTCTTTATTTAATATAATATTGTCTACATTTTTTTTTGCTTAAATTAAAGAGGCTCATTAGCCCTTATTGTTTTTGTTTTATTTTTAAAGTAGCAATTCAATATGCCGTTGTAAAAAATAAAGAAAAAGAAAGAAAAAAAAAATTACAGACAACTTTGTTGAAATTATTCACACAATGTATGTTTTGTTTTTTGTTAATGCGAGCTAAAAATAAATCGCGTCCGCACTTATCAACGCCAAAAACAGAACATTAAATTTTTTGGTTTTATACAAACAAAGGAAAAATGTTCTTTCAACATTCAACACTCTTGTTACTACAATCTTTTGTAGTCAATACACAAGGTGAAAATAAATCACGATTATAAGGTTCAAAAAGTTAATTAAAATATCGCGTTTATATGATTATTAGCGCACAAAGGATTGGAAATTTTGTAAAATATAATTTTTACAAAGGATTTCGTTCACTCCTTTTTGTATTTTTTTTAAACTTTTTTTTTTCACTACCGATTTTGCAAGGTATCGCACTAAGGATAAAAATTCAATTCCTACATAAAACTTCTGCTTTAATGTTGTATAGGACCTGCGATATCCTACCGACTGCGCCAATTTTGATTTTTGAAAATTTATTTTATAAAAATAAAAAAACCGTTGTTGTTTTCTTGAATCAAAAATGTGACTGACATTATTTTGAAAAAATTCTTAGTTTAAATACTAAAATAGTTTACAAAAATGCTTATTGATAATTCTTGACTACAAATAATATGCTTTGGAGCGAAGAGACTGGCAAAAATCCACCGAATCCTTCTATGCATGTCCTTTGTGATCAAGACAGGAAGCAGCTGGAGGTAACTCTCTCTAAGTTTCCATCGTTCGTGGAAAAGGGACTTGGGAAAACTAATCTATCACGCTATCGATTCGCAAGACGCAGCGCCTGTAAAGCAGAGACATTACTCAGTTTCACCAGCTGTTCAAAAACTTATGTATGCGGAATTGGATAGGATGCTTGCTATGGGTGTAATTGAGATGAGTCAAAGCCCCTGAAATAACCCAGGCTTTGTTTAGACGCACGAAAGCTCAATGCACTTACAGTCAAGGACGCCTATCCGCTTCCATATATTGAGGGATTGCTGAGCAGGCTGGGTGAAACGCACTATATATCAAGTGTGGATTTAAAAGATGCTTTCTGGCAAATACCACATGATATGCAGAGCCGTGAAAAAACTGCCAAAAGGTTATGTCGTCTAATGGATAACGTGATCCCTTCCGAATTGCGAGATCGATTGTTTGTTTATCTGGATGATTTGCTCATAGTTACCCCCGACTACCACACTTATATAAAAATACTTGAGCAGGTTGCTGAATTGCTTTCTAACGCTAAATTGACAATAAATGTCGAAAAGTCTAAGTTTTGTTTTAGGGAACTTCGGTATCTTGGATATATAGTGGGGGAAGGTAAGGTAAAACCTGATCCCGTGAAAATATCCCCGATACTTGATTTCCCCCTTCCAAAGACCCAGGCAAGTACGCGGATTTATGGGAACTACCGGCTGGTATCGGCGGTTTCTTACAGACTACGCATCAATCGCTACCCAAATTTTCGACACCTTGAAAAAAACAATAATATTTGTGTTTCCAGATGAGGCAAAAAACGCGTTCGGTAAATTAAAAATAGCATTTACCTCGAGACCTGTCTTGCATCATCCGGATTTTTCGAAGCGGTTTTTTGCGATGTGTCAGACCTCGGTATAGGTGCCGTTTTTTTTTCAAAAGGGCGAAGTAGAAGGGGAGCATCCCCTTGTCACAGAAGTTGACACCGACTCAGCGCAACTATTTCGTGACGGAGCGCGTGACTGGCAGTTTTAATAGCCGTAAAAAAATTCCAGGCGTACGTCGAGCAGATGCCATTCACGTTTACAACAGACCACTCGTGCGTTAAATGGCTGATGTCAAACAAGGAGCTCAGCGGTAGGCTAGCTCGATGTAGTCTATTATGCTTTCGATATCGAACATCTTCAAGGGTGCAAAAACATTGTTCCAGACACTCTATCACGCTACGACATGGATGAAATTGTCGCAGATGTATCAAATTTATAGACCTGGATTCGTCCGCATTTCTTTTTTTTTCATAATTTGTTTATTGTATCTTCAATATTTTTGAACTAACAATAATTACTCGTATCTTAAGTCTAAAATAAAATATTCTTTTTAAGTCCAGACAGTGCTAGACAAAAATAATGTTTGTTTCACGGATTTTGCAATCATTTGCGGGTCATCCCTCTAATGTACGGCCAAGAAAAGCAGTATATCTTCTTTTTAGTCGAATATAACCAGGTTCATTCAGCATGTTACGCGCCAAAGGGTTTGGATGAGATTCAAGTCTCTTTAAATATGTGACTGCATGTTTCGCTATTTCTGCTTAAACATGCCATCATGTTTAAGTCTTTGTGGATGTTCGAATTTTTTATATACCAGGGAGCAGATGTAATAATACGTAAAATCTTATTTTGGCGCCTTTGAATTTTTTCTACATTGCTAGCTGAGGCAGTGCCCCATAACTGAATCCCATAACACCAAATTGGTTTGAGGATCGACTTGTACAGTAGAAGTTTACAATCTAAGCTCAGGGTGGAGTTTCTGCCAATAAGCCAATTTAGTTGTACTGCTTTTAGTTTCATTTGTGTTAACTTGAAGTCAATGTGGCTTTTCCAAGTAAGGCGACGGTCAAGATGTATACCCAGGTATTTAACGTCTGAAAGCTGGGGTATCATTTGGTTATTTATGCGAATAGGAGGGCATGAGTCTCTACACAGTGTGAAAGTTATGTGAGTACATTTTTGTTCATTCACTTTTATTCTCCATTTTTCTAGCCATTTTTCCAAATTGAGTATGTGGTCTTGTAAAAGTTGTGATGCTTCTTGGGCACTTTCATGAATACTTAAAAAAGCTGTGTCATCTGCAAAAGTTGATGTGTGGACTATGGTGCTAATTGGCATATCTGATGTGTACAGTAAATATAAAATTGGTCCCAAAATACTACCTTGGGGAACTCCGGCTTCAGTGAGCTGTGGCAAGCTTGAAAAGTCACCTTCTTTTAGTAAAAACTTGCAATTTGTTAAATAATCTTTTAAGAGCTTATACATGTTTTCGGGCAAGTTCAGCTTTAGCTTAAATATTAGGCCTTCGTGCCAAACCTTATCGAATGCTTGAGAAACGTCGATAAAGAGCGCAGAACAGTATTTTTTTTCAAAGGTCGGTTTAATTACATTTACTAATCTGTGTGTTTGTTGGATCGTACTATGTTGTTTTCTGAAGCCGAATTGATGGTTCGGAATGCATCCTTTCGCGCTAAGAATTGGATTCAGCTTAGTTATTAATATTCTCTCAAATAACTTTGACACGTTTGATAAAAGGCGTATAGGTCTGTATGATTCTACTTTTGTGTGGTCTTTTCCTGGTTTAGGAATCATAGTTATCAAAGAGAACTTCCATTCTGAGGGAAAGAACTCAAGGCATAAGATGGCATTAAAAACAAACAGAATAATTCTGCGACCTATACGGGGCAACTTAACTAACATCTTGTTACTTGTTTTATCAACGCCAGGGGCTTTTTTGGTATTTAAATCTGCTATTGCCCTTTCAATATCGCTAAATTCGAATCTTAGGGGTACTACGGCACTAGTCTCTACTGATGGCAACTCAGCTATATCAGTACATACATTTGGGGTGAAAACCTTCTTCAAATGTCCAACAAACAAATTGCCTTTTTCGGTATCATTCCTTGCCCAGTCTCCACAAGAAGTTCGCAAGGGAGGCTTACGTACGACCGGTCTTTTAAGGTTCCTACATGCACGCCATATTGAATAATCTGATTGTGCAGTTGCGTCGAGGTCTTCCAAGTAATTTTTCAGAGATGCTACTCTTCGAGATTCTAGCAGCTGTCTTAGCCGTTTCGTGCAATCTTTAAGTCTAGATTTGAGTTGAGGAGATCTGTGTGCTTGCCACTCTCTTCTAATTTTTCTTTTTTCAGCCAAGAGCCGCTCGACATCTACAAAATAAATTTGATTGTATCTAGCTGGTTGTCTGGTTTCTGTCGCATGTTGGGCAGCTGATTTAAGGTTTTGATCAAAATAAATTAGACTCTGGTCCACATCTTCTGGTGTTCTTAGCGGTATGTTTTCCGAACAATGAGTACTGAGATACTTTCTATATTTCAACCAATTAATGCTTGTGCAAGTTGTTGGCGAAACGATATTTTGCTGATTCCATATATAGACAATAGTGGGTGAATGATCTGAAGATAATTCGAGTGACGCTTCAACCTTAATCATTTCTCTCGAAATACCTTTAGTCACGCCAAAATCAATAACATCAGGTATTTTTTGTCGATCAGTAGGCCAATAGGTGGGTTGTCCACTCGATATAATATTCAGACGCATTTTTGAAATTGTGTCAAACAAAATACAACCTTTTGGAGTTATTAGGCGTGATCCCCAAAACGTATGTTTAGCGTTGTAGTCGCCTGATGCTATGAAATAGGGACCTAGTGATTTGTAAAATTCGATATATTGACTCTCTGATATTTGAAATCTAGGAGGTGAATAAATCGAAGAAATAACAAAGTTTTGACGATATTCTTCAATACAGATGTTTGTTGCTTGAAGGTAATCCTCACAAAAATCACACAGATGCGTGAACACAACTTCCACAGCAAAAATTCAAATTCATGGATTTGCTGATGCTTCAATTCGAGCATATGGTTGTTGCATATACATTAGAAGCTCCGATTCAAACAAAATTGTATCGAGATTACTTACGGCGAAATCTAAAGTTGCTCCACTCAAGACTAAATCTCTTCCGAGACTTGAGTTATGTGCTGCACACCTATTGGCTAAGTTGTGGAATCGAATTAAGTTAATGTTGAGCTTTGAAATCGAGAGTGTTAATTTCTGGACTGATTCCGAAATAACACTGCATTGGAATAAAACGCATCCATCTTCATTATCTACTTTTGGCTGAGCTTCAAGAATGGTCTGAAAAAGTTTCATGGCGCCATGTGCCAACTAAGCAGAATCCAGCCGATATTGTTTCAAGAGGATGTGATGTCGAAGAATTAAAAAATTCTATTTGGTTTGAAGAACCTTCGTTTTTACTAAGCGATAGTTCCGATTGGCCTGTTAACGAACATTTCGAGTTAACGGAGAACCAACAATTATTAGAAAAAAGAAAAACAAATGTATTTCTTGCAGTAGAGGATCCACAAAATTGCTTTTTGGATCTAATAGAAAAATATTCGTCATACAAAAAGTTGCTGCGAGTAACCTCTTTTGTATTTAGATTTGTTGACGCTCTAAAGAAACGTAAAATAGAGAAAAGTTCTACACCTACTGCAATTGAATTGAAATGGTCATTCCTTCGGCTTGTAGAGGCAATCCAGAAACATAATTTTTCTGAGGAGATACAAAAATTACAAAAATCTCTTGTCTTGCCATCAAATATTCAAAGATTGACACCATTTGTGCATACGTTTACTGAAGAGAAACGGACATTTTCACTTATAAGGGTAGGTGGGAGATTGCTTAATGCAGACTTGAAGTACAATACCAAGTTCCCACTTTTATTACCGAAAAGAAATAGCTTTGTCACACTTTATTTGCGAAATCTGCACTTCAAAAGTTGTCATGCTGGCACAAAAGCACTTGTAGCTCTTTCGCGAGAAAATATTTGGCTCATTAATGCGAAAGAATAGTTCGAAAGTGTGTTCATTGCTTCCGCTATAAGCCAAAATTAATGTCCCAAATTATGGGCAATTTACTCACTGATAGAGTTAGAGCTATCCGACCCTTTTTAACGGTCGGTATAGACTTCTGTGGTCTCGTGAACGTATCATTAAGAATTCGTGGTAGACCACCAATTAAAATGTATATAGCGGTTTTCGTGTGTTTCACTTCTAAGGCGGTACATTTAGAATTAGTATCTGATCTGTCTACTGATTCTTTTCTTTTATCTTTTAAAAGGTTCGCTGTCAGGAGAGGACTGCCAACAACAGTGTATTGCGACAACGCAACGAATTTCTTAGGAGCCAGCTGAGTCCTCAAAGAGCTGCAACAAGCGTTCGACAAGAGCCGTCAGACCGTCATCATACGCAGCGTCGTCCGGGGTGAAGTTCAGCTTCATACCACCTCGGGCGCCGCACTTCGGAGGACTAGGGGAAGCAGCCGTGAAGCAGGCGAAGTTCCTACTTCTGCGAGCCGTGGGCAACGCATCGCTCACTCAAAAGGAGATGGGCACAATGCTGGCAGAAGTAGAGGCGGTGCTCAACAGTCGGCCCATAGCACCGCTGTCTCCAGACCCCAACGACGGAGAAGCGCTAATTCCAGCGCACCTGCTAATAGGAGGGGGTCTGCGTTCGCTGCCGCCAGGATCCGTAGAAGACGTGAGAGGCAACGAGGACAAGTTATGGAGGCGATGGCGTCTGCTTTGCGGTCTCAAGCAGACATTTTGGCAGGCCTGGTCTCGAGACTACATCCTGGGTCTTCAAGGCAAGGCCAAGTGGCGCCACGAAGCGCCCAACCTGAAAGTAGGCCAAGTGGTAGTCGTCCACGAGGACAATTGCCCGCCACAGAACTGGCTGACCGGGAGAGTCGTCAGCGTCCACGAGAGAGAAGACGGCAAGGTCAGGGTGGCGAAGGTCAAGACCAGAAACGGAATTTTTAAACGCCCAATTTGCAAATTGGCTCCATTGCCATATTATTGATGACTTCCAGTCCTTCAATGGGGCCGGAATGTTGGGCCACATACATATATATTTATTTAATATACAATTTAATAATAATAATAATAATAACAATAATACTATATCTGAATTTTATAATACCTAAATTTTAATTTAAAATAATTACTAGTAAACCCTTACAGCTTACAATGTAAAAAGTAACGGGTTTGCTGAATAGATAATACTGGCTTTTTTAATATATAAAAGTAAGAATAAATATGTACTTACTTGCGAAGTAATATCGAAATCAACTGGTCGTGTTTTATTTTTCAAAGTTAAAGTTTTATTTTTACCTAAGTGCCCAACTTTTAATATTTTAAATTACAAAATATTTAATTTATTATTTTTCGGTCGCAATTCTTGGAATTGCAACAGTCAGCAAATTAGTTCAACTTACCAAATAAAAACAATACCATAATGCTGAATCAACATAATTATTGTCTAGAATAAGTTAATTGTAATTATTAATTATAAAATAAAGTTCAGTTTTTATTCCACCCTTAAACTAATAAAGTCGTTTTGCTAAAATTAAAAATTTGTTTTTTTTCTTTAATCTCTAAAGAAAATATAAAATTCACTTGAAAATATTCTAAAAAACCAGTTGCTTCTTTCGTGTAATTCCAGCCAAATGTTTTTCGTTTTTATTTTGCTAAATAAAAAGTTGTGTGAGTTGCTAGGTTTCAGGGTCGCTAGTTCACATGAGTTGTCGTTAGCATCTTCCCACGCCCAATTTGCATAAGTACTCGTCTTCTCCGTCTTTTTGGCATTTTTTTTTTTTTTATTTTTAAGACTTCATCCTGTAGTTTATTCGGCCGAATTAAATTAGGATTAATTTTTCCATGATTAATGTCAATAAGCAATCCTATTATTTGCATTTGGATTTTCTCCGCTTCATTTACTATAATTTCAAGCTACCTCGTCATCATGAAGAAGTTGATAGACTCTTTGTAGACAAAGTAGTCATTGTTTAACAGGTTACTGATTTCGTTCACTTTAGTATTTATATCATTAAAATTGGAGTTAACCTCTTCTGTCGTCTTTTTCGTGATATTTGTCGTTGACTCCACTACAGATGTTTGTTGTTCTACCAGACTCTTAATATTGTGTTGGTTTTGCAATAACTTTCTCATGTTCTCCTCCACTAACTTTCTGTCATCGGCATCCATCATTCCAAACAACACATTATAAAACGACCCTACAAACTAAAAATAACTTATCATTTTCTTGAATATCCTTAAGTTTATCTTACACAGCTTACACAGTTTCTTAACACTTTTTTCACGAGATTTCTCATACCCGTAACCCAATATTTGCGCCGAATTATCGATGTAACCAAACTATTACCTACATGTAGTGTAGTTGTATGGATTTCTTTTATCATCAATTCCACTATATAGGACTTCTCTGATAGCATTGGATGTTTATGATTGTACGGCAATTCAGAATTTCTCAATCGCCCACCGACTCGAAGAATTCCATCTTCGTCCAAAAAGGGATGTAGATTTGCAATCTTGATCCTCGGACCGACTTCCTGCTGTTGTCTTAAATTCATAATCACAGAGAAAAAATAATGTTCTTGATGCTGACAAACTATTACGTAATTTGCAATCTTGAGTTCTTCGGATGTAAGTCAGTTAGGATATTTCTTTCGCCTTAGTTTCTCAATGAATCGCTTTACATATGCGATAACTCTTTCCAACTTTCGGAAAGATGAACACCTTGTAGAAAGCACAGTCAGCCAACATTCAGTTTTTTTGATTATTCTGTGAAGGGGATTGATTTCTATCACATTTTAACCAAGATGGTCCAGTCCACCACGTTCCACTTATTTTATCAGCCGATACCCCACTAGATGCTTCATCAGCTGGGTTGCTTTTTGTATCAACATGCCGCCATATTGCATGTGGTAATAACGTTTTAATTTCGTCTCCTCTAGATTTGATGAATCGATCCTTGTTTTTATTATTAACAATCCACGCCAAAGTTATTGTTGAATCGCTCCAAGTATTAACTTCAACCTGTCGTTACATTATCGATAAAATCCTTGTTGTTAACTTCGCCAATAAATGAGCTGCGCATAACTCCAACTTTGGCAGCGTCTTTCGATTCTTCACGGGATTGACCTTGCTCTTAGCCGCCACCAGGTTGATTATATCATCTACTTTGATATATACTACGGCTGCATATGCCTTCTGAGATGCGTCCGCGAAGCCATGAAATTCCACTTTGGATGATTTCATCGTTTTGTACCATTGAGTTATGACTTGTTCTCGTAATGAGGATAGACTTCTCATAATTAAATTGCATTCTTTTTGTAGCTCATGATTTATTTCATCATCCCAGTTGGTTTCCATTATCCAACAAAACAACTTAAACTAAACAACTTAACGCTAGTTGTAAATGGGGAAAGGCAACCAATAGGGTCAAAAAACCTTGCTAGTGTTGATAAAGCACGCCGTTTGATAACTCTTCCATTGTTATCAGCTTCGACGTTAAACATAAAGACATCTTTATTCGGATGCCACTGAAGCCCAAGCGTCTTAACTGCTTCATCACTACCAATCGGTACCACTTCTATATTTCCTTTATTTGGAACTGCTTCTAAGATCGTGTTGTTGTTTGAAATCCATTTTCGTATTGGCAACCCAAACTTCTCCAGCTGCAAAGATACCTCCTTTTGAATATATTTACATTCTTCTACTGAATCTGCTCCCGTCATCAAATCGTCCATATAGAAATCGTTGATGATTATATTTATCATCCAAACAGTCTGCCCCAATTTGTGCTAAAACCTTTTTTGCAAAAAACGGTGCTGATGATGTTCCATATGTTACTGTAGTTAGTCTAAATTCACGTATAGGTTGATTGCTTTTTTCTCGCCATAAGATATGTTCAGTTTTAGTTTGTGCGTTGATAAGTGCGGCCGCGATTTTTTTCAAGCTCGCATTAACAAAAAACAAAACATACATTGTGTGAATAATTTAAAACAAAAACAAAAAAAAACAAACCTGTTTTAATACAACAACAAAGTTGTTTGCAAAATATTTTTTTCTTTTTCTTTCGTCTTTTTTTATACAACGGCATATTGAATTGCTACTTTAAAAATAAAACAAAAACAATAAAGGCTAATGAGCCTCTTTAATTTAAGCAACAAAAATGTTGACAATGTTGAAATAAATAAAAACAAAAAAACTAGTGACAATTTGTGTATAAATGCTACGCCAGTTTTACGTGCACAATCTTGTTCCTCGCTGTTGTTATGCGATGAGAATAAAATAACTACAAACAAGTCCCCCTCTAAACTCAGTATTACCAAAACTAATATGGATAGTGTAGAAAAACCTAAGACCCAAGTAGGAATGGACAGCGTTGAACTGGAACCTGGAGATATGCGATTGAAAAAGAACGAAACGCACCCTATCTATAATTTAAGATATCTGTTGCACCGCAAAATAAGCGTAGAGGAACCGCATAAGCGATCAGGACCCGTACAGTGTCTAAATTGCCAAGAATATGGTCATACTAGGGCTTACTGCAAATTGCCTCCGGTTTGCGTTGTGTGTGGAGAGCTACATTGTTCCGCCCAATGCGACAAAGCAAGGGATGACTCGAAAGTTAAAAAATGTAGCAATTGCGGTGGAAACCACACTGCTAACTACAGAGGCTGTCCAGTTTTTTTCATGGCAAGGAAAACCACTCAAAAATCAAATACTCCTGCTAAGCACCCACAATATCGAGCAAATGCTCATTACCCTCAGTTAGCCCAACCAACAACCCAACATGTTTCATACGCGGATATGTTAAAAACTAATCATGTTTCAGTACATAAAGCGACACCGAAAAATATTTCTACACCACATTTGCACCCAGAACCTAAAGAACAACCATCATCTGGTAACTGTAATCGTCTCGAAGCAAGCATCGAGACATTAGTGCATTCGTTAAACAGTTTTATGAGCTCTATGAGCAGCATGATGCAAGAAATGGTACGCATTCCATCTATGATGTTGCAGGCGGTACTAAACAAACCATGAACTGTTTAAAAATATGTTTCTGCAACGCAAACGGCTTACGCCAACATAAAAATGAACTTGAATACTTCCTCAAGAACCAACAAATTGATGTCATGCTGCTGTGTGCATTTCCGAGACACACTTAACAACAAATAGCCTTTTTAAAATCAATGGCTATATTTTATATGACACTAAGGACCCCCGTGAAAGAGCATGTGGAGGCTCGGCAATGCTTATTAAGGCCCGAATCAAACATTATTTACTGCGTGATTTTTATGAGAATTACCTTCAAGCAACAAATATCTGTCTTGAAGAATTTCATCAAAGCTTAGTTATTTCTTCGATTTATTCACCTCCTAGATTTCAAATTTCGGAAAGTCAGTATAGCAACTTCTACAAATCACTAGGTCCCTGTTTCATAGCATCAGGCGCCTACAACGCTAAACATACGTTTTGGGGATCACGCCTAATAACTCCAAAAGGTCGTATTTTGTTTGATACAATTTCCAAAATGCGTCTGAATGTGATATCAAGTGGACACCCCACCTATTGGCCTACTGATCGACAAAAAATACCTGATGTTATTGATTTTGGCGTGTTTAAGGGTATTCCGAGAGAAATGATTAAAGCTGAAGCGTCGCTTGAATTATCCTCAGATCATTCACCTACTATCGTCTATATAGGGGACAAACAAAACATCATATTACCAACGACTAGCACAAGCATTAATTGGTCGAAATATAGAAAGTATCTTAGTACTCATTGTTCGGAAAACAACCCGCTAAGAATACCTAAAGACGTAGAGCGGAGTCTTATTGATTTTGACCAAAACCTCAAATCAGCTGCCCAACATTCAACAATAACCCGACAATTAGCTAGATACAATCTAATTTATTCTGCAGATATCGAACGACTCTTGGCTGAAAAAAGAAAAATTCGTAGAGAATGGCAATTACAGAGATCTCCTCAACTCAAAAGCAGACTTAAGGAATGCACGAACCGGCTAAGAGACATGCTGGAATCTAGAAGAGTAGCATCCCTGAAAAACTATTTGCGAGACCTAGACGTAACTCCTCAATCAGATTATTCATTATGGCGTGCTTGTAGAACTCTTAAAAGGCCAGTCTTACGTAAGCCTCCCCTGCGAACTACATCTGGAGGCTGGGCAAGGAGTGATTCCGAAAAGGTCAATTTATTTGTTGGATATTTGAAAAGGGTTTTTACCCCGAATATATCGACTGATATAGTTAAGTTGCCAATTGTCGAGGCTAGTGCTGCAATACCGATAAGATTTGAATTTGGTGATATTGAAAAGGCAATAACGGATTTAAACACCAAAAAAGCCCCTGGCGTTGACAAAACCAGTAACAAGATGTTATTTCAATTGCCCCGTATAGCTCGCAGAATCGTTCTTTTTATTTTTAATGCATTTTACGTCTTGAGTACTTCCCCACAGAGTGGAAGGTATCCTTGGTTACCATGATTCCTAATCCAGGAAAAGACCACACAAAAATTGAATCATACAGACCTATAAGCCTTTTGTCAAATATGTCAAAGCTGTTTGA
Source organism: Phasia obesa (assembly GCA_949628195.1). Lineage (NCBI taxonomy): Eukaryota > Metazoa > Arthropoda > Insecta > Diptera > Tachinidae > Phasia > Phasia obesa. The sequence continues at coordinate 147,102,317 of OX451215.1, forward strand.
GAGGATGTTAATAACTAAGCTTAACCCTATTCTAAGCGACAAAGGATGTATTCCAAATCATCAATTTGGCTTCAGGAAAAAACATAGTACGATCGAACAAACTCAAAGGTTAGTCAATGTTGTTAAGAAGACATTTGAAGAGAGAAAATACTGCTCTGCGCTTTTTTTCGACGTTTCTCAAGCATTCGATAAGGTATGGCATGAAGGCCTAATATACAAGCTAAAACTGAATTTGCCCGTAAACCTATATAAGCTGCTAGATAGTTATTTAACCGAACGAAAATTTATTGTGAAAGAAGGAGATTTTTTGAGCTCACCCCAGCCAATCGAAGCCGGAGTTCCCCAAGGTAGTATTTTGGGACCCTTTTTATACTTATTGTATACTTCAGACATGCCAACTAGTAACCGAGTTCACACATCGACATTTGCTGACGACACAGCTTTTTTGAGCATTCACGAAAGTCCCGAAGTAGCATCACGATATTTACAAGACCACATATCCAATTTAGAAAAATGGTTGAAGAAATGGAGAATAAAAGTGAATGAACAAAAATGTACTCACATAACTTTCACACTGCGTAGAGAATCTTGCCCCCCTATTCGGATAAATAACCAAACGATACCCCAGCTTTCAGACGTCAAATATCTCGGCATACATCTTGACCGGCGCCTTACATGGAAACGGCACATAGAAACAAAGTTAACACAAATGAAGTTAAAAGCAGTCCAACTAAACTGGCTTATTGGCAGAAATTCTACTCTAGCTTTAGATTGCAAACTTTTATTATACAAGTCAATTCTAAAACCAATATGGTGTTATGGAATTCAATTATGGGGCACTGCCTCAGCTACCAACGTAGAAAAAATTTAAAGGCGCCAAAACAAAATTCTTCGTATAATTACATCTGCTCCGTGGTATATAAAAAACTCGAACATCCATAAAGATCTAAACGTGCCAATAGTTAAAGCGGAAATAGCGAAACTTGCCAGAAGTTATTTAAAGAAGCTTGAAACTCATCCTAATCCACTGGCCCGTAACAAACTAAATGAACCTGTTTACATTCGACTAAGAAGGAGGGACACTGCTTCTCTCATCCATACATCAGAGGGATAACCCGCAAATTACAGTAACCGTGAAACATACATTTTTTTTTGTCCAGCACTGGTTGGACTTAACATGTATATTTTTATTTTTAGACTTAAGATATGAGTAATTATTGGTAGTTCAATTATATTGAAGATACAATAAATAAAAAATTGCGAAAAAAATAAGATATGTTGATACGGTTGATCATCTTTATGAATTAGTATCTGTTGATACATTTTTTCTACGTCTGCTGTTATAACATTACCCCATAGTCTCCGTTTGATGATGATATCGAAAATGTCATTTTGGAGCTTTCGACCAATTTTTAAGATATCATTCAAACTGCGTTTATTTGTAGATTTAGCGGACGCATCAAACACCACCCGTAACTTCGTAGTTAAACTATCTTCCTTGATGGCAGCTTGATGAGGAAGATAATATTTTCCAGAATTATTGGCCATATGACCCTTTTCTCGATAATCTTGCATAAACTTCACATATTGCTGTTTTAAAGCAGAATCATTAGCTAGCCTCTTCTCCAAACTTAAAAATCGGGCCATTGCTTGCTTTCTTGATTCTCCAAGCTCCATATGTTCTTCAAATGGTAACCTTTCTATGAATCTGCCATTACTATCAATAGTTGTTGTTTTCTCGAAGTCATCTTTCTTTTCTGGGATTTCTTCGATTTCCCAAAACTTTTCTAAAGTTGTAGCAACTGTAGAACATGTCTTTGCTACTTTTGTAGGTATTCTCAATAATCCCGACACCTTCCAACCAAGTTTTGTAGCTTGTCCTGTGATAGTATCGATTTTCCTTATGCCATCCTCTAGTATTTCATGGTAAATATCCGCGCCGATCAATACATCAATTCTGTCTGACTTGTACAAGTTAGGATCTGCCAAGAAATAGTTATCCCTTTTCGCAACATCGTATTCGAGTGATATGTCCGGCTGTGGCTTTGACATGGATTTTAGTACCTGCGCCTCTAAATTAAATATCGCATTGTTATGTAATCTAGACCGAATTTCCAGGTGTACCTTTAAATTTGATACACCCACCAATGTATCACCTAGACCATACAACTCTGTTTTTTCTTTTACTCGCGGAAGCTGCAGAATCTGAGCTGCCTCCTCAGATATATTAATTCTTTGGGAACCTTGATCCACCAACGCCCTCAATGTGACATATTCCCCATGAGATGATTTAACTCTTATCAAGGCTGTAGCAAGCAATACCGTTGCGGCTTCATCGTTCTTTGTTATATACACTCCTGCCTTCTCGCTCTTGTCCGATTGTTTAGTTGTGGTCTCATAATGCAGAAGCGGATTGTGATCTTTACCACACTTTTTGCATTTGATTGTTGATTTAAAGCATTTTTGTCTGTCGTATGGTGTAGACAAATCTAGCATGCATTTGAAGTGTTTGCCCAGTGCCGTCTCTCATGCATACTTAGCTGTGCAAACTTCCGACAATCATAAATTTTATGTCCCTTATTCTTGCAGAATACACACATTATTTCATTATTACAGCCAAATTACTTGATTGCCTTGCAATCCCCTTCTGTTGATGATTTTGCATACCCCGCTGTTGGTTGTTAGCTGCCTTCTTTTCCTTTAAAGATTCTTGAGCTTGTGACATCTGTGCTAGAAAATTCAATACATCTTCTAACGTCTGTATTTGCCGAGTCTTCCTAGTGTTGAATTCGTATTGCCGCATAGCCTCGCTATAAAATTTCCGTATAACTATTCTGGCAATGAAAAGTTTTGCATCCTCAATTTCCATGCCCAGGGCTTCAATAGACTTCACACATTCATTTGTGGTGTCTAAAAGTTGTCTTATGCTGACAGCTTTTTCACTATTCATGTTTAGTTGATCCAGCAATTTGTCAACCAGTGTAGAAAACAACAATCTTTTGTTTTCGTATCGCTCCCTTAACATATCAACTGCCACTATATAATTATACTCAGTTATATTCTAATGTTGTATATGTTTTGCAGCATCGCCTTTTACTGATGTTTTAAGCCGGTACATCTTCTCTGCCTTTCTCAGTTGTTTGTTTTGATTTACCAATGTATCAAACAAATCATAAAATGATGACCACTCATTTGCATTTCCATGAAAATAAGGGATCTTTACCTCCTGTAATTTTGTTGCTGGCTGAGGAATTGTTGAAATCTGATCGGTGTCTTCTTTTTCACCAATCTTCCTTAGCACCTTATAATAAAGGCTTCTCACTTCTGAGAACTGCTCCGAAAAATTGTTTATATCTTCATCTTCCAAATTTTCTAACTTGGAATTAAGTTTTCTATAACCTTCATTCAATTCCATCTTCACTACTTCCAAAACCGATTTGTGTTGGCCTTGAAGTTCACTTGTGGTTTCCCTTAATCGATCCATAAAATTACGCATGTCACGATTAAACCACGAAATTTTTTGTGTGCTTTGTATACGGTTATTCTTAAATAACACCGTTTCTTCCTGACAGACCAGTTCGGGAGCTCCTTCCAACGAACCACCTTCTGCCGGTCTGACTTCGCACACGTTCTCCTTCAGCTCTTTAACAGCTTCAGAGATGGATTCTTCTAGCTGTTGACTTGGGTTTAGATATTGCTGAACATTTTGAACATATTTTTTTACTTCTTCAAAGTAATTTACTTCAAAATATTATTCATTCTTACATCCGATATTTACCAATTTACTATGGTTTTCTTGGAACTCCACCCATTTCAATTCCACTCTCTTCTGAGTTTCTTCGATTTGAACCTGGCGTAGTGTTCCAGTTTCCAGCTTTTCCAGGATAATCAGCAAGTCTTCACCAATGACCTTTTGTCGTTCCAACAACTTGATCCTATTAGCCATCATATTTGATAAAATCGTACCAAATTATTTTCTTCAATAGTTTTTTCTCGAATGACCAAATGTTTACTCTTTACCTAATAAATAAGTAAACTCGTTGAGTATTTGTATTACACTCACTTTTATTTTTAAAAATTAAACCTTAAGAACTAATATTGAGAATCTTAAAACTAGCTAGAACTAATCTACCTACTGGTCGCAGGCATGCGCAGTAGTCGCTGATAAGCGTATTCTGTGTTATCACCGTTCGTGGTAAACACATTATCAACAACATATGGTCCTTTATTTACATACGTTCAACCCTTAAGAACTAATCTTAAACTAAAAACAAATAATCCATTTACTGGTTGCACACATGCGTACCAGTCGCTGTTAAGCGTATTTTGTGTTATCACAGTGTGATAAACACATTTAGACAGTCTCCCATCTACAGGCCAAATTTTCCTGTTCATGTTTGAACAGTTGGTATATGGCAGAAAACAAATGGTTGTATTACCCGTTCAAATAGTGGTAAAAATTTGTCTTTTTATGTGAGAAGTTATTCTACAAAGTTTTATTATGATTGAACCACATCTTGAGGTGCCGCAGAGCCTTGAACCAATTTTTTTGTCTTTAAATCTTATATAGTTATATTTTTATTATATTGGTGTTGTTTTATATTTATTTTTATTTTAGTTTCATTAAAACTAATCTTGAAATAATTCAAAACAGAAAAATTTGCTTTTCATCGTCATTTTATAAACTTTTTTCACGTTTTAATACCTAAATGGTGTATAATATAAAAACATGAAAAATATTTTTTTATTAAATTTCCTTTTTTTTGTTTTAAGATAGGGGTAGATATGATATTTAATTGATTTTTCTTTGACTAAAATTTATTTAATGTACTTAGCATGGTCATTTTATTTATATAACACAATTTTTGCATATCCAAAAAAATTTAAATTTTGATAAATTTAATTCCGAGGCATTTGGATTTGCGGCACCTCTTACCCTACTCCAATCGTCTTTAAACTTTACAATTGACTTAACAATTAACTATAACAATAACAAATGGCAACTTTTCAACCCTATTACGTATTGAAATTGGAAAAAATATTTTTTCGTTTCACCCTAATACACACATGTATGTTAATAACAGTCTTATTGATATGAATCATGCATTAACAGCATTAATTTTTTTAATGTTAAGTGCTAGCGCAATACTCATTTTATAAAATGCAAAATGTTGCCGTTTGAATCGTAATCACACTTAAAAATGAAAATGAAAATAAATTAGTCAAGTGCGAGTTAGTCTCACACTCGTAGGGTTCCATACTATGTTTAGTACGACTTTAAAAATTCAAGTTGTTAATTTTTTGTCTTATGGGGCACATTTTAATTTTAAAATTAAAAGTCACATTCGCGAAAAATGCTTCATTATTTGAAAATCCTTTAAATTTCACTAATTGTTGTTATAGCGTCCATGGTAATACACTTTCTATAAATATATCAGGAGCCTATTGCGGTTCAAAAAATAAGGTAATATTCGTGAAAATCATGTCACTGTCGGAACACCCTTTAATTTTATTATTTGTTATAGCGACCATTGTAATTCTCTTTCTATAAATATATCAAGAGTCTACATATTACGATTAAAAAATAAGTCACTATACGTGAAAAACATGTCACTGTCAGAACACCCTTTAATTTTTACTAATTGTCACATCGCTTATTACGGTTCAAGAAATAAGGCGTTATAGATGAAAATCACGTCACTGCCCGAAAACTCATTAATTTTTATTATTTCTTATAGGGGTCATAGTAGTACCCCATCTGAGAACATTTTAAGAGTCTACCTATTATCGCGCAAAACTTAGGCCATATACATGCAAATCACGTAACTATCGACACACTCTTTAATATTTAGGTTGACTTTAGTATACTTGTTTATAAAGCGAACTAAGTTTTAATTACTGTTCGTAAATTTTTAGTGTATGCCTCCTACAGTTCCAAAAATAAACACATATTCGTGAATAACAGCAGATATTTTTGAATAACACCTCTCTATCGGAACAGCCTATAAGTTTTAGTATTTGCTAATATAGCGGCCACAGTTATACACATTCTGCGAAAATTTCAAGCGTCTACCTATTATGGTTCAAAACTTAGGCCTTATACATGCAAATCACACCACTATCGAACACCCCTTAATTTTTAGGTTTATTTTGTATACTTGTTTATATAGCGAACTAAGTTTTAATTACTGTTTGTAAATCTTTAGTTTATGCCTCCTATAGTTCAAGAAAAACACATATTCGTGAATAACACCTCTCAATCGGAACACCCTATAAGTTTTAGTATTTGTTGCTATAGCGGCAACAGCTATACATCATCTGTGAAAATTTCAAGAGTCTACCTATTACGGTTCCAGAGATAAAAGGCGCTGACAGACGGACAGACATTGTAGCGAAGACAATAGGCTTTTGTCTTTACCCTTTGGTTACGGAACCCTAGAAAACACTACAGAACGCTCAAACCCAGTGGCGAATGTCATCGTGACAATCGCTGAAAATTTTAGATCATCAAAGACAGATGCCGACTTTTCCTTTGATGTCATATATTTTTAAAGCAATTGTCCGGGTAATAATGAGTCCTAACAGACAATATCATTAAGATTCATTAATAAATTTGTATGTTATATGTCGTTAACACATACATAGACTTGTAGCGGATTATATCACTTTGAGTCAATCGTGAATTTTTCTTTTACGGTATGACCTGTAGAGCGTTTACAAAATTTTGCAGTAAGTAAACTACCCCTTTCCCCTTCCCGATTATGCCCAAAATTTATACAGCTCTTCATCTCCATAAACGAAAGCTACGTACTAAATTTCGTTTTAATATGTCATACGGTATGACCTGTAGGGCGTTCACAAAATTTGGGGGTAAGGAAACTACCCCTTGCCCCCTCCCGATTATGCCCAAAAACTATACAGACAGCTCTTCATCTCCACATACCAAAGGCACATACTAAATTTCATTTTGATATGTCAAACGGTATGACCTGTACAAACTCCACAAAAATAGTGGCATACACAACAGACATCATCGCGTAAATAGTCAAAATGGATTCAGAAGACCTCTAACTGTCAACTTTGAAATTTCAAAACGCACCAAAGTGGAGAAAAAAACGCACCAAGTTTTACAATTTATTTTTTATTTAAAATCTTGAATGAATTAATTTTCCAAAAAAAGTATAATATTTTTGTTTTATAAATATAACAATAAAACAGTCTTAAAGTTAAAGGTTAAAAAAAAAAAAACAAAATTAAATTAAATTATAAAACTTAAAAAAAATAAAAAAAACTTAACAAATATGTTTGTATTCAGTTGTACTAGATAATAAATTTTTTTATTTCATATATTGCGTACACAACTTTTTAAATAGAAATCAGCGATCATTCACAATATATATAGTTTAACAAAAAACTTAACAATAAAATTTAACTTCAGTCCAAAATTCTAATGTTTAATCAATATTTTCCATTGCATAAGGTAAACCATTCGCCATCCGTTTTCAATACTAGACATTATTTCGATATCGGATGCAAATTGTACTGCTAATGGCATGATATCATTTTTGCAATGAGATAAAACATTTTTTACGATTAAAACGTTAATTTTTTGTAAAATTTCAACATTAGAAGGCAGTCTCGCCCGAATCTTTTCAACTAATTTTTTGGTGAATTTACAAGTTTTTGATATATCTTTCTTTGCTTCATTGCTTATTTTTTTTAATGCGCAAGCTTCTTCAAACTTAAAACCCAAATAACAAATATCAAACGATGTATTGATATCACCTGTTAAAAAATTCGAATTCAAAGTCAGGATCAGTGAGTTTGTATATCAAAATTTTTAAGAGATTGTGCAAATCATCAAATAATTTAGTCTGGTCGGCATTTTTTGATTCAAATGCGAGATTAACACGTTGCACCTCTTTTAAAATATCGGATAAATATACTAAGTAAACATAATTAATATCATATTGTATATATTTTTTAGTTGGTTAGATAAAAATATTGTTGAGATGTTGGAAATGTATTAAATAGCATTTTTAATTCAAGCCATATTTTTAAAATTGCTTTGACTTTTCTATTAAAAGCCAACGAGTGTCTGCAATCAATGGAACTCTTTATCAGTATTATCAGGATACTCATTATCAGTATTTATTAATTGATATATTTGTTCGCAGGTCTTTTGCCTAACAGCCAATGTGTTTTGTAGGGATAGCAAATTCCTTACAGTGAAATGTTTCTTTTTTTTTAACATAACACAAATTAATAAAACAACAATACCGTTTTACTTTGTGTATATGATTTGGTATGTCTTAAACATCATTACTAGTTGTTCTTATTATGGTCTGTAAAAATGACTATGAATATTTTGCACTGTTGGTGCCACCAAAAATTAAAAAAAGCACCAACATTTAAAAAAAGCGCACCACGCACCAACTCGTGAAATTTTCGCACAAAAAAATTGAAAAAGCACCCAAAATGGTGCGAAACGCACCAAGTTGACAACGCTACTATTTATATACTCCGTCAATGAGTATTTCAAAAACTAAGAGTACATTATTTGGTTTTTATTTCCCCTTTTTAAGAGAGTGTTACGATCAGTGATAACTTTATTAATAGTATTCAACCTATTTCTACTTCAAGTTACTCTTTTGCTGTAACTAATCACTTGCAGTGTACTCACTTACATTGAGTGGTGGTTGTTTTCATCATTCCAGAGAAAGAAATATTCATCATTTGGAAATTCCATTGCCAAGAGAGATACATGACTATTTTACATGTAAAAGGAATAGGTGTGTTCGCAATTTTATTTCTGCAAAATATTTTCTTCTGGTGACAAAAATTATTTTAAAAAAAATTTCCGGTTAAAGCATACTATAATTATTTTTTCTAATTAATATTAGTAAAATTTACAATTCTTTGTAGAATTAAATGAAAGATTCATTCAAAACAAATACATACAAGCCGCATTAAATTTAAAATTGTTCATGTTTTAAAATATAAACGTATCTTATTTAATTATCTATTATTCTCTCCAAAAGATTAATTTCAAAATAAATTATCGTTTCAACAATAAATGCTAATAGAACAGTTGATAACCCCTATGAAGTTACTTAGTGTAATGTTAACGAAACAGCCTACTATTTAAAATAATTTCCAGAAAAATTACTTGCATTTCCAGCAAAACAAAGTTCATTGATTTATTCCAGTAATTCTTGTGAATAACAGTTGATTAAATTCAGTGCATCGAACAAATGAAATCTTATTTTCAGCAGAGAAACAAATGAATGAATTCTTTTTCACGTTTTTTTTATAGATATTGTTTTTTTTAGTAAAGGTAATATTAAAAGATTAACTCTCTGAATGCACTTGTAATTTGGTGAAGTTTAATCATCGTCTTTATTCTATTATTTATCCTTATAACATAATCAATAATTCATTAAATACTCGTATTTGTAAACTACGAAAAATTCCTTGGGAATTTAATGAAATATATATCGTAGTTTTAGTAGTGCAAATTGAGAATTGTGATCTATAGTGATCAATTCCTTGTTGAAAAATTTTCTTTACTAAGCTAATTAAAGTAGATTTCAGTCGCAACCATGTCTTTAGACCAATTTATTCGTTTGGCAGACAACATTGTAGAATTCGATTCAGATCTTAAAGATAACCGGTATCCGGTAACTTCTTTACAGGCTCTTGAAGTCCACCGGAATGAGCTGAAGTCCAATTGGTCCAAGGTTAAAGAGGTCTACGAAAAATATTTAACTGAACCTGGAAAGCCCATAAGTAGGAAAGAAAAGTCGCTGGACTTAGAGCCATTCAAAGTTAAGTACAAAAGTACATATCTGGCTTACTGCAACTGTTTGACAAAGTTGTCTGTGATTGCTGATGAGCTAAAAGGGCCTGCAAATTCTTCATCTGAAAGGGAGAATAATCAAGGCGATAATACGTTAGGTCCCAGCGGTTCCTGTGATCTTCAGAATAAAGATAGTTCAGAGTCCCGAAGTCTTCACTTGCCTCCGATTGAAATCTAACCTTTCCATGGGGATTCTGCGTCCTGGCCTACATTCCGTGACATTTTCACTGCCGTCGTTTCTAATTCAAAGGCTAGCAACGTAGAAAAGCTATTCTACCTTGTACAAAAGACAAAAGGTGAGGCAAAAGAAATTATAAAAAAAGTCCGCTTACGAACCAAGGCTTCGAATTAGCATGGAAATATCTCTGTTCTAGGTATGAGAATACAAGGAAGCTGGTCAATGGTCAACTATAAATACTTTTCAATCTTGTTACCATTATATCTGAAACCGGAAAAACACTAAAGCAACTGCAGAGGGATATAACTCTTGTATATCAACATTGAGTCTTTAAGATGTTGACGTCCAAGGTTGGGATCCAATATTTGTGTTCATTTGTACTAGCCATCTCCCAGAAACTACATTGACACTGTGGGAACACGAAGTAAATGATAAAACGGCTATTCCTAAGTGGTCTGAGTTGAATGAATTTCTAACCAATCGGACTTTAGAATCGGTTTCTGAGATTTGTAGTTCTACTTGCCCTAAAGAACATAGCACTAAATCCAAAAGTAGTATCAATTCAAAAGGCAATAGACTAAATAGTTTTCAAGCTAACATTTCCAGTGTTAAATGTCAACTATGCCTAAAAGAAAATCATCCTATACGGAAATGCCCAAAATTCTTAGATATGGATTACAACCAAAGACTTACAGAAATAAAAAAGGAAGGACTTTGCTTCTCTAAAACTCATAATGTAAAAAATTGAAACAGCAAACACAATTGTTACAAATGTAGCAAAAGACACAATACGCTTCTTTATAGGGAAACTACAAATCCTAGTACCAGCAGAAGTCTAAAGCTTAATCCAAATTCTATTCCGTTCACTCGATCAACTCCTAGTAACCAACAGTCCATTAATTCTCCTAATTCGAGTGTGGTCCAATCGTGATTTGTAACCAACTCAAAAAATGTTCTATTAGGAACTGCCATCGTATACATTATAAATCAAGGCGTGAGATATAGGGCACGAGCACTGATTGATTCGGGCTCAGAGGGTACTTTCATCTCTGAGCGTCTGTTCAATTTACTTAAACTTCCTTCCAGACGAACAAGTGCCCGAATTTCCGGGCTAAATAAATAACTCTATTTCTGCCAACGTTCAGCGTCAATGCTCCTTTGCTTTTGGTACTGAATTAAATGAAAACGTTGCAATTCCAGCAATGGCTCTAGTGGTACCACACCTCTCCACACCTCTCCACAAACCTCCCTTCTCATTCAATCCCAAGTGCTTGATTCGCTAATCTTCCTGATATTCGGCTCGCCGACCCTAATTTTTATCGTAGTTCGAAAATTGATGAACTAATAGGTGGAGACATTTTTCCATCTATCATTTGTTCCGGGGTTAGGCACCAGGTTTGTAGTTCATTAACTGCTCAAGAAACAATCTTTGGGTGGACTCTAACTGGTCCTATATCTTGCAGTTCTTCTCCAGCTTTCAATATTATTTCTCACTTCTGTGAAATTTCTTTGGACAAACAAATTTTATGGTTTTGGGAGGTGGAGAATCTTCCAAAGAAGAACCTTATGTCTGCATCCGACCAGGCATGCGAGGATATTTATGTTCGAACCACAAAAAGAAATTCGGAAGGTCGATATATAGTATCGCTTCCTTTCAAAGAAGGGTTTCCTAATTCTCAGCATAGGTAACTCTAGATCTAGTGCAATGGCACAATTTTTTCGTAATGAGGCTAGACTTATTCGAAATCCAGATTTTAAGCTTCAGTACGACAAAGTCGTTCGCGAATACGAAAATCTGGATCACATGGCCAAAGTTGAGCCTCCTAATCAGTCCTTAAAACCTGAATTCTACTACATGCCACATCAAGCGGTCATAAAGCCCGATAGTGTAACAACCAAAGTTCGTGTAGTATTCAATGCAGCTGCTCCCTCTACTAATGGTTTAAGTTTGAATTCCTTATTACATACCGGGCCAAGTTTACAGAATGATCTAATGTCACTGATCTTAAAATGGCGTTTTTTTCTTTATGTATACAACGCTGATATTCAACAAATGTATAGACAGATTTTAGTAGACCCAAATCATACACCGTATCAGAGAATTCTCTTCCGGGATGATCCAAATGTCAAATTACGTGATTACGAACTAAAAACGGCCACTTTCGAAGTAAATTGTGCTCCGTATCTGGCTATTCGTACTCTACTCCAGCTAGCTGACGATGTTCACACTATCTATCCAGCAGCCAGTTCAATAATTCGAAAATCTCTCTATGTGGACGATGTTCTGGCTGGAGCTCACGCTAAAGCTAAGTTCATTAAAAATAAAAACGAGCTTATCCTAGCCCTTAGGTCTACCGGATTCTCGCTAAGGAAGTGGACATCTAATTCTAGAGACATATTAGCTGAAATTCCACAAGATCACTTGCTACATGAAAACTTCCTAAAATTTGAGGATAGCAGTTCTGCAAAAACATTAGGAATTCGATGGAATGCTTGTGCGGATGAGTTTTTGTTTGTTGCATGTCAATTCCAAGACTCGACGCAATACACGAAGAGGGAAGTTCTATCCAGAATAGCCAAGTTTTTTTATCCAGCTGGTTGGTTAGCTCCATGTATAATTTTGGCTAAAATACTGATGCAAAGGATATGGATGAATGGAACTGACTGGGATGAAGTTATTTCTCCTGAGACGCTTAACCAGTGGAAGTCTTTTGAAGCAAGTTATCTTGCCATTCAATCCATTCGTATTCCTCGATGGATTAATTATACCCCAAATGCTGAAGTCCAATTCCATGGATTTTGCGATGCCCCGGAAAAGGCATACGCAGCAGTACTATATATCCGAATATCCACTAGGGATTCCGTACATACACATTTAATATCTTCCAAAACTAAAGTAGCTCCTATTAAAACATTGTCTATCCCCAGACTTGAGCTTTGTGGAGCAGTTCTCTTAGCCGAAATGATCGAAACACTATTACCTCGGTTAGATGTTGGAAAGTACACGATTTTCTGTTGGACAGATTCTACTATTGTGCTTTCCTGGCTATCGAAGCCACCATGTAATTGGTTAACTTTTGTGGCAAACAGAGTTTCAAAAATAACACAAATCGTAGAAGTTTCCAGATGGAATCATGTAAACTCTGACGCGATTCCTGCCGACTTGGCGAGCCGTGGTCTTTATCCAGAGCACCTCGCGATCTGTGGTGGTTTGGGCCAAAGTGGCTTAAAAGTTCATCCACAGGATGGCCCACTTGTGAGCTTTCCAATCTTCCTAATATCGATCTAGAAGTCAAATCGCTTCGATGCCATTTTTCGTACTTTTCAAACTTCGAAGATTTACTTGAACGTTTTTCTTCTTTTCCTAAAGCAATACAGATTCTTTAATAGGACGCATCCAAGCTTAAAATCTAGTTTTTACAAAGATTCGTTGTCGCTTTCTAACGCTGAAATTGTTGCAGTTCGTGATCGACTTATTTCCATTTGCCAAAATCAGCATATCCTAATGAATATAAAGCACTTTCCTACAAACAAGAGATTTCAAAATCCAGTAGTATACTGAACTTAAATCCGTTTCTAGATCCAGAAGGTATACTACGTTCATGTGGTAGACTCGAATTATCACGAGGACTCTCCTACAATGAAAGGCATCCAATGATTATTCCATACAATTGCCAATATACCCGACTTTTAGTAAAATTCATGCACGATATTAGTGTACACGGTGGGAATCAGCTGGTATTGAGGCTTCTACGAATGCAGTATTGTATTCCTAAGGCCAAGAATTTAATAAAAACTATAAGCAGCAAATGCAAAGTGTGCTTAGTATACAAGAGGAGATGCCAAATAGAGATTATGGCTGCATTGCCACCTGAGCGTTGCAGTATATCTCGCCCATTTACACACACAGGACTTGACTTCGCAGGACCCTTTGACGTAAAAAGTTACTCAGGACGTGCCTGTCGAATTACCAAAGGATACGTGTGTATTTGTATGTTTTTCAACAAAGGCGATTCATTTGGAAGCTACCTCAGACCTTTCTACTCCTGTATTCCTATCCTCTTTTAGCCGATTCGTGTCACGGCGTGGATGTCCATTGCATTTATATTCTGACAATGGAACTACATTTGTTGGTTCTTCTAAGGTTTTTGCTAAGGTATTTATCCAAACTACACAACAGCGTATTTTAGCTAATTATGCTTACCAAAATATAAGCTGGCATTTTATTCCAACAGGGACACCACACATGGGCGGATTATGGGAGGCTGGAGTAAAAAGCTTCAAAGCTCATTTCCGGAAAATAACGGGATGCCACAAGTACACTCATGAGGAGTTATCAACACTATTGTCCAAAATAGAAGCATGTCTTAATTCCCGGCCGATTTCTCCTATGTCTACCGATCCTACTGACCTTTGTGCCTTAACTCCAGGCCATTTCCTTATTGGTTCACCAATTTTAGCACCGGTTGATCCTAAAATTAACGAGTCCATCTCTACTGCGAACCGGTGGCGAAGATTAAAATTAATTCATCAAAATTTCTGTCATCGATGGAAAAACGAGTACCTAAAGGAACTTCATAAGCGGATAAAATGGCAACATCCAGAGAAAAACGTCAACGAAGGAGACCTTGTAGTAATAAGGGAGGAGAACCTTCCCCCGAACTCATGGCGACTTGGCAGGGTCAAAAAGGTTTACACTGGCTCTGACAATCGTGTACGCGTAGCCGATGTCTTAACTCAGCGAGGTTTAATAACCCGGCCTATTGTCAAACTTGTCGTTCTGCTAACCCAATCCTAAGTTTCGGTTTTCCCTTTTTCTTCCGTCCGTCTCTTACAATCTACCTTCTCTTTTCTTTAGATAAACATGCCAAAAATCTCCCCTGGTACATCGAAATCGAAAGGGTTACTCAAGGCTCTTCCAGAAAAATACAACGCGTTTCCATGTCGAATTTGCAAACGTTCGCACCCATTGCGAACATGTAGGAAATTCTTGGCAATGAACATAAGTGACCGTATTCTTTCAGTTCGGAAAAACAGATATTGTTCAAATTGTCTTGCACATGATCATTCACAAGGCACTTGCTTTTCAAAGCATGGATGCAAGCATTGTCAAAAAATTCATCATACGCTACTCCACGTTCATCCAAGATTAGCATCCGAGCGATCTCGTTCCAAATCAGTTACTCCAGAGGCTCCCACATCAGCAAGGGGAAGGAGAGAATTATTTAGAGTTCGAAACACTAACGAGCTAAAACCCATCCGAACAGGCTCTCCACCTACGAACTCAAAATCGTCTTTGACAGCCATCCTGCGTCAAAACACCCTGATTCTTTTGCCAACGGTCTTGGTTAAAATAGCTTCCACAACTTCACAAGCTCGATGCTTACTAAACTCTGGGTCACCAGTAAGTCGAGTAGCAAGGAAATTGGTCGATAAACTAAATCTTACTTCATTTACCTTGCATGAGGAATCAGTATGTCCAATTAATCTGAAATCCAGGTACGATGCGCATTCAAAAATAGATGGAACCTTTCGCGTTGACAACCGAGTAAATCTTCGAACTCCGTCCGAGTCTCTTCCCGAATCTTACAAGAAGAATTTACCTGATTTATTTCTCGCTGATTCAAAATTCTATGAAGCGGCTCCCATCGATATAATAATAGGAGTTGATATTTATTCAAAGGTTATACGTGATGGCGTCTTTTCAAGAGCAGGTTTTCCGACAGCACAAAGCACTCTTTTTGGTTGGACTATATATGGTCCGTGTTCTTTGTAAATATGAAATGCACTTCTAATATATAAGGCTATGCAAAATATAAAACGTATGAACCTTTAATATGTTGTTTCTATCCATATTTTTATCATTTTAATATTAATAATTGTACTAAATTTATTGGGAAAAAGAATTAATCCAGAATTAAAACATTATATCAAAATGAATTACATTAATAAATTTAAGTTTTTAGTTTTATGTCATTGTAAACTTCTACCATAGCAGTATTTTTGACATGACCAGTGGGTTTTAATCCGTTTACTACTATCCCTGCAAAAATCCTGCAAGGCGGACGGCAATGTTAAGGCCAGATTCCTTAACAAACGTGTATCTTAAATCATGAAATCAGAATTAGTCTTTTCTTTTGTCTAACGATATATGCAGAAGCGAATTGTATCAATACACGATATTTGCATGACTATTTGTCTCTTTCTTAATTAAATGTTAACCTGGACAATATGTCAGGAATCCTACTTCCGTTTTAATATAATGTTTTGACTGTCTGTTTTAAATCTACCAGCACCCGAAGAAGGTAAATTTCCGCTTCTCTAAATAAAGATCCATTCTAGTTTCCTTTCAACCCTAATAATTCTTGTTTTGTTTCATATATTTCCTATTGGGGATTTTTAATTGCATAATTCTGAATGAACCAAATAAAGAAATTTATTTGACTCCATTGGCTCAGGCAGCGACTTTTGACTTTCCATATTTTCCACCAGTGACTGCATCATCTTTAAACTGAGCTAAACACCCTATGCAGTGTGAAAGTTATATGAGTACTTTTTTGTTAATTTACCTTATTCTTGAACTATTTTTCCAAATTAAGTATGTGATTTTGTAAATATTGTAATACTTAAAAAACATGTGTCATCAGCAAATGTCGATGTGTGGAATCGGTTAAGGGTTGGCATATCTGAAGTATACAAGAAATATAGAATGAATCCCAGTCGAGCTTAAAAAATTTCCTTTTAGTATACAATTTCTATCAGTAAACTAATTTGGTACCGTGAAATATCTCCCAAATGAAATAAATCCCAAAAAAATGAAATAACTCCCAACAAAAAATTCAAAAATTCCATACAAATTGGAAGTTATTTCATAATGAAATAAATCCCAATTTTTTGCAGGTTATTTAATAATTTTTCATTGGGAATTATTTTGCAATGAAATAACTCCCAAATGAAATAACTCCTAACTTTTACTGTCATGTACAGAAGTACTTAACAAAAAATATATATTTTTATATATTTTTTATATAAAGCGTTTTATAAAAAATCTATATATAAATAGGCAAAGACAAAACATCGGAACCCTTTTTCTCCTATGTTTGTCATCCGATTTTGTTTATTCTTTCACCGGTTAGTAGATATTGTCGAGCTTTAGTGCACCATTTATTGTGCATCATCTATTTATTGAAATTGGTCCAGTAGTTAAGGAATAAATCGCTCTTTAAATTGCTACCACTGCACATGCTAAAAACACACATTCATCACGTTAAACAAGAGTTTTACGCAGTACGCCACGCATTTAACTACGGCTAAAAGTTAATTTATTAGTAATGCTCATTCCCAACTTAAATACCCCACAAGCTTTAGTTAATGGAACACGAATGAGAGGTAAATGCTTGCACTGCAATGCGATTGACTTTAATGTATTAACTGGATCCTCTAATAATAAAAGGATTTTAGTTTCAAGAGTCAATTTATTTTGTGCATTTTCAATGACTATAAACAAATCACAAGTTCAAACTTTTGAACTTTTATTTTTTATTATTCCGACGTTCTTTATTTCACAGCGACAATTATATGTCGCTAAAAGTAGAGTCCATTTATTTGACGGCTTATAATTTTATATAACTGATGGTAATGATGAAGGAGACATATTGATATATAATCGAATTTTAGAGAAGTTTTAAGTACAAATTGATTCAAATTACGAAGAACTTTGTTTAATTTTCTAAAGCAAAACACAAATCAAAATCGAAAGAAAATAGGCCTTAATAACTAAATTTCAATAATATGAGTATGAAAAAGATGAAACATGAATGTGTAATTAAGTAAAATATATACCTAAAACGATTACAAAAATAAATTTGTTCGAATTTCGACCACAGGGCGAATTCTAGTACTTTATAAAGAACTAGCTATTCCCGAGGCGCTTCGCTACACCCATCCACAAAAAATACAATACTTGGAAGAAAAGAATGCCAACTCGAAAACGCACGCTATTCTCACATCAAAAATGTTTTAGTTTATATGCAAGGTACGACACCAACTGTTTTCATTCAATCTGTTTTTTGCTTGACTATACGTTTTAACACTATAACAATTTTTACTTTTTATGCGAGGTACCACTCCCACTATCCTAATCCAGTCTGTATTGTGCTATACTATGCACATTAGTATGAGGGTTACTTGCGCAAAGTTTCAAGACTATTCCTATTTTAGTTTTCTAGGTACACGATAATAATTTTTCACTTTGTACGGGAGGTATCACGCCCACTGTGCCAATGCAGTCTGTATTTTGGTAGACTTCGCACATCTGAGGGTTACTTATGCAAAGTTGCAAGACTACCTATTGTAGTTCTCCAGGTACACGATAATAATTGTTCACTTTTTATAGGAAGTACCACACCCACTGCCCCAATCCATGAGAAACCAAACATCCGCAATCTTCATGGAGATTTTTATTCAACATTTCGAATTAATACACGTAAAAACACGAATGAAAAACATGAAATAACTAATTAACATACATATGTATGTAGGTACGTAGACGACATCATATGCATTCTCGAATAGGACAACGCCTAACAAATCGTAACAGACTTAAACACAATTCATAAAAACATTACCTTCACAATGGAGAAGAAAAAAAAAACAGATCATTGCATTATCTTGACATCACAGTAAAACTGTTTAACTTTTGACATTTACAGAAAACCAACCACGACAGACACTACCATCCACATTACATCAGACCACCCTATGCATGAACTCACAGCACTTAGACATATGATACACTGACTTAAGATAATCCCACTGAGTCCAGATAAGTACAACAAGGTATATCGCGGAAAACTTCTGCTCAAAATGATAATTGCATTAGGTTATTATCCACCCGTGACCCTTTGAAGTCTGCTGCAGCAATTAGAAGTAAGATGGTGGAGCAGAATTTATTCGGTAGGTCTTCCAGAAAAATTCCATTGTCCACTAAAAACATCGTTAAAATCGAGTAATATTTGCAAAACAACATGCACATTGGGATGAACCCATTCTCGCCAAAAAGTGGCGCAACCTGTTATGGTCGGACGAATCCAAAAATCAATTTGATTGGCAATGATGAATAACGTGGGTTAAATGCCCAAAAAATAAAGATTTGTGTTCCCGATACACAACCAAAAAATTTTAATGTGGTGAAGGCAACATAATTGTCTGGGTATGCTTTTTTTGGTATGGAGTACGGCCACTATATCGGATAAAAGAAAATATGGATAAAAATCTATATTGGCAGATCTTTACCAAAGTAATGCTGCCTTGTGCCTACTGGGGAATACCCGCGAAATGGAGTATATACTTTGTGGGGTCGGAAATGAATATTTTAGAAATTACACAGGGACAAATTTATATATACCCTTTCCATCTGTGGTGAAAGGTATAAAAATGAAATATATGGCATATTTACATGTATCAACCTTTGCATTTTATGATATGGATACAATACAATACGGATACAATACTGTATTCAAACGAGGACAAACCCCAAAATCTTCCAATGCCAAAAGGACCTAAAGGTAGGAAAGTTAATGGTCTAAATTTCTAAAACCGTTTCGCAATCTTGGACAATGAAAATAACCCATAACGTTACCGAAGTCGTTCAAACTACCAACAATTTAAATAAGATAGCATGATCTACGATCATTAGATTATTAAGATATATATATTTTTTTTTTTTTTTTAAATGCTATAAAAAAAACTACTGAATATTTTCTCAAATTTCTTTTTTTATTTGAAAGAACAATCCTTCCGTGAAAAATAATTTCATTCAAATGGCTGCCTCGGCTGGCCATGTAGTAGCCTACACGATCGGTCCAATTTTTAAGCACATTATCTATTGTGTGCAGCTGTATTTCAGCAATGGCTTCACGAATATTGTCCGTTAAAGCGTCAAGTGTCTCTGGCTTGTCGGCGTAACACTTATCTTTGAGGGCACCCTACAAATAATAATCCAACGGTGTCCAAACGCACCTCCGAGCTGGCCAAACAACATCAGCACTGCGGTTGATAATGCGATCTTCAAAAACAGGGCGCAAAACATCGAGTGTAGCTTCGGCTGTGTGGCACGTAGCGCCGTCCTGTTGAAACCAAGTGTTGCCAATATCTTCCGCTTCAATTTTTAAATTCGTTCAACATGGCCCGATAACCATCGCCATTGACTGTAACGGCCACTCCTTGCTCATTTTCGAAGAAAAATGGCCCAATTATGCCTCTGGACCAAAATCCGCACCAAACAGTGACTCGTTTTGGGTGCATCGGCTTTTCAATGTATGTGTGCGGGTTTTCTGTGGCCCAAATGCAACAATTTTGCTTGTTTACATACCCGCCAAGATCAAAATGACCTTTATCTATGATTTTTTAGGCAAAATCGGCATCTTCTGTAAGTCAATATTTCCCAGCGTTGTTCAAGCGTATACACAACCATATTCGTTCAGCGAAGGACAAAACTTATTATCTGTCAAATCAGACATGAGCTAAGTGTTACCATTCACGAAATAAGCACTAGTTGAAAAAAAACATAGATCGCGGTCCCTTTATAATATTTAATATGATAGGAAGACAGCGTTCCTTCTAGAATTTTTACACCAATTAAATAAACAAAACTTAGTTTCTCTGCAAACAAAGTTAACATTTGCTTGGATTAATATTAAAATAATGATTATAAAATAGAACTTTTGCTAATTCACCTGCAAACAAAGAAACGAGATTTAAGGTCTATAATTTGACGCTAATTCATTTTATCCTTCAATATGTAATAAAATTTAATAAAAACTAAGCAAACATCTGTTTTTATGTCAGGTTTCTAACTAAATTAATTCTTCTCATATATATCAGTTATTTAAATGATGGAATTTCTTTACATCTCCCCCCTTAGAGAGAAAATAACTTGTAATTTGTTTTCGAAATAATTATTATCTGTTTTTTGAAAATTCAATAGTTGGAGCAGGAGTTAATTTTGTTATGTGAAAGAAATTAAACTCACTGTATTTAAGTTCCGTATTTGTTTTGTAGGTTGTATTTGAAATTTTCTCTAGTATTTCATATAGTCCAATTCGCAATTCATCCATTTTCCTCCTGTTCATTTTATTACCATTTTCAATATACACCATGTCCCTATCATAAAATCCAACATGTTTTCTGCTTTTATCAAATAACTGTTTATTATAGCTGTGTGATCTTATCGTATTTTGTAGTGCTTTGTCCCTGTCTCTTATCCAGTCTTCATATGTTATTGTTTGTTTTAAATCCTCTGGTAAGAGTGAATCATTTGTGCCTTCTAAGAGATATTTCGGCGAGAATCCTGTTATTGTATGTTCCTTTTCATTATACGCTTCAACACATTCCTGAGCTATTGTTGTCCATGCTCGTTTTTTATTGCTCTCATTTATCATACACCTAATTTTATTAATTAGAGTTTGGTTCAATCTTTCGTTCAGACCATTTGAAAATAGTGTGTCCACTGCAGTGAAAATGATAGGTACAGATTTTTCTGTTAAGTAATTTTTGAACTCCTTTGAATTTATTCCAGGATATTCATCAGATAATACTTTTCCAATGTTGTAATCTTTTACTTTTTCCATGAGATTTGTAAAATCGCTTGCGGCCTGTGTTTTTGAAGTCTGGATGCACGCATATCTTGTGAAATGATCAATAAGTAGGTGTAAATACCTTTTTGTGGACCTGGAACCTCCAAAACCACCGAAATGTTTAATAGCCGGGCCTAAATGTGACAAGAGACCAATTGTTTTCTTCTTGATTTATTTTTTGTTGCAAATTTTTTAATATTTCCTATGTGACAATATTGTTTATGAACTTTTTTTTATCAATTCTATGCTAAATTTTTCGGATAGGATAATTTTCCCTTTTTCTCTGAACTTTTTGTAGTATATGTTTGGTAGCCATCAGCTTTTTATTTCCTTCTGGTCTAATAAAATTTCCTCAAGTCCGATAAAACTTATTACTTTAAGCTGTTCATCGTCATTTTCATGTGCTTCTAAGACCGGGTTTCTACTTAAACAATCAGCTTCTAGGTTTTGTTTTCCTCGTACATACTTGATATCAAAGTCATATTGCGACAAATAATAAGTTAGGTCTCCCAATTCTTCATCAGTTCTAGCCTTAATGTTTATGTTTTCATGTGGCTTATGATCACAAAAGATTGTGAATTTTGTTCCTAAATGTTTTTTATTTGATAGCTTCTTTTATAGCTAAACATTCTAAATAAATAGCTTTCTTCATTTTTTCATTTTCATTTAACTTTTTTGAAAAATACGTCACAGGCTTAATCTCACCATTTTCATTTCGTTGCTTTAAAATTGCACCGACACCTTTAACACTTGCATCCGTGTAAATATATATCGGTAAATTTTTGTCGAAAATTGTTAGAATTGGTGTCGAACAAAGCAATCTTTTTATATATTCGAATGACTCATTACATTCTTTTGGTCAACTAAATTTTATTCCTTTTCTTAATAAGTTGTGAAGTGGATCTAGGATTATTGATTATTGATTATTGATTATTATGTATTGTTTGTATAAATTAATTTTCCCTTAAAACTGACGAACTTGCTTTGGAGTGTTCGGAATTGGAAAATTTCTTATGGAAATCAAATTATCTTTTAATGGGCTTATCGAATTATTTTCTATAATAGCCCAAGGTATTTCACGGAATTTGCAACAAATTTACATTTTGATAACTTCAACCTGAAGCCTTTTTCTATTATAGAATTTAAAAGTTTTTCCAAGTGGTTTATATGTTCTTCAAAAGTATTTGAAAAAACTAAAATGTCATCTATGTAATTGACTGCGAAATTTTTAAGTTTCTGTTTCCTTATAATATTGTTCAATATTCGTTGAAATATCGCTGGTGATGTTTTCAAACCAAACGGGAGGCAAGTCCATTGAAAATTACCTTCTTCGGTCACAAATCCTGTTTTCTGTCTATCGTCAATCCTTAGTGGTATTGCCCAAAATTCTCGTTTCTTCCACGAGATCCTCAATAGAGTGGGAATGGTTGTGACTGAGGAACCACAATCTTATGCAGTTGTCTGAAATCTATGCAAAGCCTTGTTTTCTTATCATATTCTTTCTTATAAGCTAAAGTTACTGGAGCTGCAAATAGACTACACGAATCCTAAATTAGGTTTCTCGTCAGTAACTCTGAAACTTGTTTTTCTCTTTCTTTTCTGTCCTCTATCGAACATCTGTATGGTCTCCTACTGCAGTATTTATCGCTCTTCAGGTTAATGCGAGCTTCAAACTGCCTGACTGTGCCTGTAACATATTTATCCTTCGCAAAAATTGTTTTATAGTTGTCAATAAGTTTGCATATCTTTGACTGAGATTCCTGGCTTAAGTGCTTTATGTCTATTTTAAAGCGTTGTACATTTAAATGTCCATTGAAATTTACTTTATATTCATTTTCTTTAATTCCAGTTATATTTTTTTCATATACTACATACATTTTTCGCATCATAAGTATCAAGCTTTTGTACTATTTGTAGGTTTTCATCTTGATGTAATTTAAATTTTTTTATCATATTAAGTCCAATTAAAACATCATATTTAAAATATTCTTCATCAATAACAAATAAATCTACTTCTTCCTCTATCTGGAATATTTTTATTTTTAATTTAATAGTTCCTTTTGTTTTTTTCGTACCATTATTAGTCTATGTCAGGTTTGGTCTATGTGAATTAATTTTTTTATTTTTTAATTTTAAAATTAATACATTTTCAAAGTTAGGATAATGATTACTTTTCATACAGTGTGAAGATAATGCTGTTTTTTTGCAAACTGAAATTGTCTCTGTATCTCTGGTCTGATTTATGTCCAGCTATTCTGACTTTCAATTTATTCTTTGTAGTACCTAATTATATATATATATATATATATAAATTAAAAAAAAAATTTAATTTGCTTTATTACTTTTACTTATTCATTTGTGCACCTCACTGTATATATATATATATATATATATATATATATATATATATATATATATATATATATATATATATATATATATATATATATATATATATATATATATATATATATATATATATATATATATATATAATATATATATATATATATATATATATATATATATATATATATATATATATATATATATATATATATATATATATATATATATATATATATATATATATATATATATATATATAATTAAATTTTTTTTTGTAGCTTATTTAGTATTTGGTGAAAAATCTTGCGGAATACGAATATTTTTAATACTTAGTCCAAAGCCCTTTATTTTGAAAAATAACATTTACACGATTTGCCATACTCTCCACCAATTTCTGTAAATTTCTTTTGGAATATTTTTCTATTCATTTTGGATCCGCTGCCAAAGCTCGTCCAAATTGGTAGGGGCTGATTGGTACTGTCCCAACTGGCTCTTCACGATTGACCACAAATTCTTAATCGGATTGAGGTCGGGACTTTGTGCTGGCCACTGCATTAATTGAAAATTTTGCTCACCAAGCCATTCTTTCACTATTTTAGGTGTGTGTTTTGGATCACCATCCTGCTGAAAAATATTAAGGAAAGGGATATTCCACAATTCCCAAAATAAGGACCAAAAATCCCAAAATTGGCATTTTTTACACTTTTGCCCATAAAGTCTACATACGGACTAGGGCTCATTAAATATTTTAAGAAACAATTTAGGGCATATATAGCTTTATTACTGCGGCCTTCTTTTTTCGACCCCGGCCTTGGCATTTTGGAATATTTAGGCTAAAGTCAAAATTTCTATGTAAAATAGGTCATATTGTGGGACGTCCATCTTCTACAAGGATGATCAATATTATATGAAATTTGTTTAAGCGTAAACACATATAGTTAGCTTACATAAAAATGTAAAATTTTTATATATTCCTTAAAAAAAATTGTCTATGAAAAATATACGTTAACGGCCTTTTTGGGCTAAAGTACACAAAAATGCAATAATTTTGGGTTTGTTAAATTGAAAATCGTCTGGTTTTTAACTCAGTAAAGATACAATCTTCAAATTTATCAAAAACATTTAGAATTTGGTTCGCTAACTACGATAAAAAAAAATGAAAAAAAAAATAGGTAAAAATTGTACCCAATATTTTGAAAAAACTGGACCAGGGTAGCGAAAAATCAAAAATTTTATTTCTTAAAATCAATCATTTTGAACTAATATCTGCAAATTTAGATACCATTTTGTAGGTATTGACAAGACCTTTAAGACCATGCATAATTTTAAAAAATCAGAATAAAACTGAGGAAATGGCAAGCTGTAAAAAATTTCCAGGTGCCAGGTTCCCAACTTTGAGACCACATCTGGAGGGTGTATACTACCCACTTTTAAAACTTAAGTTCAAAAAGTTCCTTTGCTATGCTCATGTCAATTTTTGGATCAATCGGCTTAGCCGTTTATAAACGGCTAGGTTATTTCCAAAATATTTTGATTCTGCCCCACTGTGCAATGCAGGTTTTTGTTTTTTTACTGCTGCAATATAACCAATGTCGCGAAGGGCTCTACATGCCTTCCACCGACTAAAGGGTTTTCTGATTGCTAACGAAGCATCTTTTGATGGTAAAAACTTATCTCTTTTCATTTTTGCAATTTCCCGGGTAGAACAGCCTCTTCCAGTCATGGCCCGGATGCTCTCCTCGGTGGATTTTGAAAGTTTCTTCATTATTTATTATTGTTGGGTATTTATATGAATTTTGTTTAAAAATTTGCACAATGTTTTTACCTCACGCGATTTAAATAATGTTGAGCTTATGCCTTCTTATTAAAACGAGGTGCAAAATTGAGTACATAAGAGTTATTTTGTTTTTTTCTTGATGCTTGAATCAAATTTTGTTACAAATTTTACATAGTTTTATTAAGTAGATACTTAATAAACAACAATAAAAATTTTTGGATTTGCTTTAATACTTTTATATTTATGAAACAAAAAGTGCTCAAACTACAAACATGTACTCATTTGTGCACCTCACTGTATATATTAATTTATATATATATATGTATATATAATATAAATAAATTTTTGTTGCTGGTGTAGATAGTAATCGAAGTAGAATCGAAAACACCACCAACTGTTGTCTGTGTTCGCATCACGTAAAAACTGCTCGATTTATTTCAATGAAATTTTATCTTGCTTCAAATATAGGATACTTTTTTCCGCAACATATCTCATTTCCAAGAAAAAAGAGAATAACAGTTAGTACAATTTTACTGATTTAATAGTACTGCATAATCTTGGCAGCAGCTTTTATTATTGAAAGCTCGATATTTTAAAAATTTTTTACAGAACTGTACAATAATTTAAAATATTTTTTTTATGAATTTTATCCAGGGATGGTTACCTCTATATAAAAAAATATGTATGTAAATATGTAAAAGTAAGAGTCTTAAAATTTGGTGCAAATTACTTTCAACGCAAAATCGAACAGAATTTGATTATTAACCGAATTTAATGAAATTTATATAGGTGCAATGGGATATACCTGTTTTAAAAAGTAGGTCCAGGAGTGAATAAGGGACATTTTTATACGAGTAAACCAATTTTAACAGATGTTGAGAAAACAAGTACAAATGTATATAGTCACATACATGTAATTCATTTATGCTTTTATGGTTCCCACAAAATGCAGACGCAAACGTCTGCACATTCTTTCAATTTTAATAAACAAACTTCTATTATTACAGAACGAAGTTTGTTTATTGAATGTGCTTATTGGGCACATTTATTTTTCCTCACTACAAATATTAAGCTTTAAAATGTAACTAAGAAAAACTCAATGTTCAGTTCTGAATAAAAACTCAAAGAAAACAGCAGACCAAGTTGTTTTAATAATTACTGGCGTAGTCGAAAAAACGGTGTTCGCTCCCAAATAAAACTAGTAACAGTAGTTAATTGAAATTATTTAATAAAATAGTGAACCTACTCAATTAAAGAAAATTAAAATTAATTAGAAAAAATTAATTAATTAATCAGAAAATAAAGAAATCAGAAAAACAAATATACATAAGATCACCAATAATAAAACAAATGAAATCTACGAAAAGAAATCAGATAAAAAGCGAAATCTTACTGAAAAGAAAACGCACACAAAGTGAATTCTAAGGATTTGAGAAGTTGTAAAGATATTCGTGTATAAAGAAATCCCCATGGAGACTACAAAGCTCGCAACCCACGGAACATCAAATCATCAGTGTAAGAAGCAAACAACCCTAATAGAAGAAAATTGACCAAGAATTTTAAAACAGCAACTTTATCAACAGTAACCGAACTATTATACTTTTAGTAGTAAGTTTTATACAAATATTTTATTTAAAAACTTAAACTAATTTCTGTAATTAATAACTCAAAAAAAAAAAATAAGACAAAAAAGTTAAGTAAATGTAAAAGTTTTTGTATGTACGCGGAATAGAATACAAGTAGTATTAAAATGGAGCAATTTGAAGTAGCTAGAAAATGTATCTGTGCAGTTCAACAATTTAATGGAAACACTTTAGACTTACCAAATTTCATAAAGCGAATTGAATCATTGTCATCCATTATGGAACCGCTTAGCATCGAACTGAAAAGAATTCTATTAGGTTACATTGAAGACCGATTAATAGGTAGGGCTAGAGATTCTCTCGCTAGGAATGGACAGGTAATGACTTGGTTGGAATTACGAACTATGCTCATCAGAGAACACGGCGATCACACCCCGAAAGAAAAAATTTTGGACGAAATAAATCTGTGCCGATGCACAGACAACATAGGACACTTTTATAACAAATTGAATAACCTTTTAGTGAGATTAAATAACTCATACCTACTAGAAGACAACTTAACAACCCTTCAGGCAAATAGGAATAAAAACTTCGTTTTAGAAATATTTCGGAAAAATCTACCCGAGCCAGTTAAGGGCATTATCATAGGTAGAAAACCAACCACCATGGCAGAAGCCTACTTAATAATAGAAGAAAATGGTTATTTAATATTCACCGGGCTTTCTTTCAATAATACCAACCGCTATAGAAGACAGTTTCAGAATAATAATTCTAATAACTATAAAAGAAACGATTTCATGAATTACAATTCAGGAATGCGGAATGGTAGTTATCCACAGCAGAGTGGAAGCTCCCGTCAATTCAATAATTTTCAACCGAGAAATCAAGGAAACTTTAATAGGGACGCTGAATGGCCAAGTTCTTCACAATCAAGACAGGACAATTTCACTCGACAATCACGAAACTTTAACATGTTAAAACGCACTCGAAACGAAAGAAATTATCAAAACCAGACAATCGAACCTATGGACATTTCGAACAATTTTCAAAATTTTCAAGTAGGTGGCCTTCCAGATACATGCCCTATATAGTAATAGATAACCCAGTGAGAAAATTAAAATTTATAATTGACACTGGAGCAGAATTTAGTATAATAAACCCCGGAGTATGTAATGAAAAATAGAAGTCACCTGTAAATATAGCACTAAAGGCATGCAACAAAGATATTACTATTAAGAAAAAATGTACAATACCACTTTTTAAAGAGTTTGCCCTTGAAAATTTTTACGTGGACTTTTTAGAATACAATTTCGCTAATAGGTTCGACGGTCTCATAGGAAATAATATTTTGGTCAGCCTTGACCAATATTTCCTAAATACATAAAAGTCGACAATCTTAACAGTAACGAAATAAGAAGCTTGAAAAATTTACTTTTGAAATACACTAATACATTTTATAGAGATGATGACGATTTAACTTTCATTAACGAGGTCAAACATAAAATTCGGACTACAAACGACATTCCAATTTATTCAAAATTATACAGATACCCCCAAGTACATAGGGAAGAAGTTGATAGACAGATAGAAGGGATGTTACAACAAGGAATTATTAGACCTTCTCGCAGTGCTTACAATGCACCCATATGGGTAGTGCCTAAGAAGAAAGATAATTCAAATATTCAGAAATGGCGTATAGTAGTTGACTATAGAAAGCTCAATGCTTTAACGATGGACGATAAGTTCCCCATGCCAAACATGGAAGACATGTTTGATAAATTGGGACGATGTAATTATTTTTCAACGATTGATCTGGCCAAGGTGGACCCTTCGGATATTCCCAAGACAGCTTTCTCTACCGCCACAGGGCATTACGAGTTCTTGAGAATGCCCTTTGGTCTAAAAAATTCTCCTGCAACTTTTCAGAGAATGATGAACAGCGTACTTTCTGATTACATAAACAAAATATGCGTCGTATATCTTGACGACATTTTGGTATTCTCGACGTCTATGGAAGAACACATAAATTCACTTAGAGTAATACTTCAACGTTTGAGTGAAGTTAATCTCAAGATACAACTTAACAAATGCTCGTTTTTGCAGAGACAAACTGAGTTTTTGGGACATTTGGTCACTGACAATGGGATTAAACCAAATCCTCAAAAAGTGGAAGCAATCCAAAAAGAACTACCTAAAACTGAGAAAGAAATCAAATCATTTTTGGGGATTACGGGTTATTACCGAAAGTTCATACAAGACTACTCAAAAATAGCCTATCATATGACAAAATATCTAAAGAAAGGAGTAAAAGTAAATACCTCCGACAAAGAGTAAATCACTGCATTTAAGAAACTCAAGTTACTTTTTATGAATGACCCAATTCTCACCTACCCTGACTATTCTAAAAGATTCACACTTGTCACGGATGCATCAAATTTCGCGATCGGTGGTGTGTTGATGCAGAACGAAAAAGTTATTTCTTATTACAGTAGAACATTAAATGAGCACGAACGTAGATATTCTACAATCGAGAAGGAACTACTCGCTATTGTAGCAGCAACAAAGTATTTTAGGCAGTATATATGGGGTCGGAAATTCACTATTAAAACCGACCATAAACCTTTAGTTTGGCTGGATTCATTGAAGGAGCCAAATCTTAAACTCCAAAGATGGAAAATCAAATTGAATGAATTTGATTATGAAATTGTACACGTTAAAGGCAAAACAAATGTGGCGGACGGACTGTCGAGATTACCAAATTTAGAAATCAATAATAATGAGCTGTCAGAGGAAGAAGACCAAAATGACACAAGTTCAAATTTGGCGACCATACATAGTGGACCGGAAGACAGCACTTGTTATATTTATATTACGGAAAAACCAATAAATGTCTATAAGAACCAACTGTATTTCAAGAAAGGTAATACGGAAAAATTCATCATGCAAATTAAACATAGGAAAGTTAAAAACTTTATAACTGTCATTGATAATAGCGACCTAGTACTGATTCTGAGGAAAGTACTGAAAGATAAATATATGTATTTTTTGCGAAGACGACCGACTTTTTGTGCAACTTCAGGATGTCTATGTAAATTATTTTTCTAATAATATTAATCTGAAGGTACTAAGATCCACGATTAAATTAAATGAAATTAGAGATAGGGAAGAAGCGTTGAGCATAATTAAAGATGAACACCTGAAACATAATCATCGTGGCATAAATGAGGTGTTTGGGGAATTGAAAACTAAGTTTTACTTCCCTGGGCTTTTGAACTTAATAACGAAATTTATAAATAATTGTGAAATCTGTCAATTGGTTAAATTTGATAGGAGACCGGCAAAAGTTCCATACCAGGTGAGTGAGTCACCAGACGGTTTTAATGACATTGTCCACATGGACATCTGGTTTCCGTTTCGTAACGTAATGTTTTTAACAACAATAGATAAATTTTCAAAATACGCAACTGTACATAGGCTGACTGATAGAACATGGTTATCCATACTGTCTGCACTCAAGAAAAGAATACGATTTTGGGAAAAATGAAAAAACTTGTCTATGACAATGTTAGGTGCATGCTGCACGAAGCAGTTAAGCTGTTTTTAAACGAAAATAATATTGAATCTCACGTGACGACCGCCCATCACAAAACAGGTAACGCAGACGTTGAACGCCTACACGGCACATTGAATGAACAAATTCGAATTATAGCAGCTGATAAAACAGTAACAGATGAGGACACTGACGACAAAATACATAGAATAATTACAATTTACAACAACACCATTCATTCAACAACTAAATTACGACCCATTGACTTTATAGAGAAAAATTTCGACAAGGAACAAATCCAACAACTTGCAGAACAGTTTAGGAAAGAAAAGACCTTAAGAACGAATAAACTGAATGAAAATAAAACAAATAATAACGACCTGACTGACTCAATTGTGCGGAACAGGGACATACAGAAGAATAGTCCCAAATATAAAAGACTATCACAATTCAAAAAAGACGGCGATTATGTCATAGATACTAGTAATAGGAGAAATAAGAAATATTACAAAACCCAAATGAGACGCAAATTCAAACAACAGATTTAATAGTCTTTTACAGAATGGACTTCCTCACCTTCGTTGTACTGATGCTGGTAGCGAGATCAGGGACAAATGAAATTGAAATCGATAAGATAAACCCAGATAGTAAATTTGTGTTATATAAAACGGAACCCGAGGCAGTAGTGGACGAGTACTTCAATGTGCTACATATCGTAGATTAAAATGCTTTCGAATATTGCTTGGAGAAGACAGAGGAGAATTTAATAAAACTAAACCTTGTTGACGAACATGAACGAACGAAGATGTTTATTGAATGTGCTTATTGGGCACATTTATTCTTCCTCACTACAAATATTAAGCTTTAAAATGTAACTAAGAAAAACTCAATGTTCAGTTCTGAATAAAAACTCAAAGAAAACAGCAGACCAAGTTGTTTTAATAATTACTATATGTATAGTGTTAAACGGCAAGGTGTGTTTTTACCATTTTACCGGTGCTTAGAAAGACTCTCGAACAACGGGTAAAAATAGCTAACTTATAATTAAATAAATAGAAATGAATAACATACTGAATTAAATTAAAAATTTACTTTATACTATAGTCCATTAATGGTTTTTTAAGATGGTAAGTACACTGTCGAATAAAAATTTATTTTACATGCAGCTCACTTCATTCACTTTAACTATCAGCAAGTTATGAAAATTCAAAAAGGATAATTAAATACACATTAATAAACAAACAATATTACACGTGTTGAGTTCGCACGGCGTAATACAACTTTTAATAGCTACACAATATTAAAACCCTTTACTTTTGCTTAAATATGCACGTTTTGTTTATTAATTATTAATTTGCGTATATCGCGCTTTAAAACAACTTGTTTCCACCGTGTCACAATAAGAACTACTTTTTCTACTTTTAAAAAATGATTTTTTTGATTTTAAATATTTTACAAAACAAGAGACTACCGTTAATAAACGGAACATTAACAAATTTAGTACAATTTAAATAAGTTTTTTAATAGAGTAAATAAGGACAACGGTGGAATGAGAAAATATGTAAAATAAGGAATTTGTGTTTATGTACATATATGTTTGTTTGTATGCAAGTAAATTTCAATAAAATACAAAATACAGTGGCGGCGGTAACAACACGTTATAAATAAATGTAGCATTTCAAATATTTATACAATATTCGTTACTGTTTGACTCAATACTGTTAAACTCAATTACAAAAAACTACGAGTTATGACTTTTCTACTTGAGACCATGAATTTGTATTTTAATTTAATTTTTTAGTAGTACAATAAGTGTTTAAAAAGCTTTTAAATTTTTATTTATTAGTTTCACAATTCAGACAACTGGTCCGATGAGAGATAGAGTTTTATTGTGCCATAGGTATTTTATTTGCTAATTACTTTTTTTTTATTATGTATTTTTTTCTTTGTTTTTAAAGCATATAATTTAGGTTAAATATTAATTAATTTTAAAAATTTAAAATAACAAATTATTTTACTTAACACAATAAATATTATTTATAGTAAAACTAGTTAAAGCAATGATGTAAAAAGTCGGCTATGCCAAACATGTATAAGTACGAGTATATGAATAATTATTCGTGGAAAATGTCTTACGACTTGTCTAATTTCAGTGAATTATTTCAAAACATTTAAGCAAAGGCCCCCAACCAAAAAAATGGTTAAAAGGAAAATGCATTGCTACTTGGTATATTTTTGTGAGGTCAGTTAATATTTAGTGCGTCCGCCTGGAGGTGTTTTTCGTTTGTTAGGATGTTTCAGTAGTTTTAGTGTGTCTGAGGTTGTGTTTACTTGTTCGTTAATATTATATCCTTTAAAAGTTCGCGTTTTGTAGATTTCCATGTTTTCAAGAATGTCTAGTTTTCGCACTTTTTGGCTAGGATGCAGCAATGTCATACATTCATCTATTCCCCTTGGTGTGTGTCAATATATAATAGGTTAGGGAAAAATAAATCCATTATTTTCTCGTTAGATGGCTGTATTGATCGATATCTCGTAAAGTACAAAATTTCAAATTTATGTTCGCTGTCAAAATATCATTTTACACGAAAAAATTGGTGAGGCACCCAAACATCGAACTTCTTTTTGAATCCAAAATTGCGCAAATGGTTTAAAACAGTTTTACGGTCGTTTTTTAGCTCCGCGGCGATGCTACGACTACTAACATGCCAATCAATAATTCACAACTGAATGGCCCAAACAGAAAGCAGTTCAAAAGTTATTTTTTAGTGTGAAACGCCACCTTCACAACGAACATAAATTGGAAATTGTTTGATCGATACTTTATGGATTTATTTTTCTCCAACAGTAAACACTGTACCATTCATAAGTGCACTAATGATTTTTGTATTCTTTTTAATGAAATACTATCAGGTATGTTCTGTAATCCGAAACCGAGTGAAATTGAATCCGAATGAAATTTGAAATTCTCATAACTGTTAAATCTTACAACATTTTGATATTATTTTTTATACATTCGATTAAAGACCATTCACATAACTTCCTTGATTGCTAATGTTTTAAAATAATAGGCGCAACTAAGTTATATTTTTCTTTAAAAATTTATGCGATTTCAATTTCACTCGGTTTCGGATTACAGAACATACCCGAATATTTTTGCGATTTTGTTAGCAAAAACAAAATATAAAAATTTTTGACGTTAAGTTTTGCAAAATAGTTATGATCTGACAACCCTGTTTAAAACCTACTTCCTCCTTCATCGTATATGCTATAGTATGCTGGAGACCCAAACTCAGCAATACTAAAATGGGTATAGGAAATACTCGTACTAAAGAAATGCGGTGGCGATCACACTGCAACCGCATTTACCCCCGTCTTCATTACACATCAACAAAGGTCAAACTTCATACAAAAAACCAGTATTAAAAATAATTTTTTTTATATGTGGTTTGACTTTTGTTAAAGTGCTTTTACAAGGCGTGTATTTGTCATATGACTTGTCACTTTTCCATGTGTCAATTCTATACACGTCGTGTAAACCCTTTCAAACATAACATGTGTATTTTCCATGTGTACAATACATATGACATTTTTCATTTAGAACGTGTTCTATTTTGATGCGACAAAGCATCTGACATCCTGTAATTTCAACTTGATATTTTGCTATTTTAGGTTTTTTTTGGTACCAAAAGCACTAAAAGCGTGGCAAAAGCACTAGGTTTGCACATTTGCATCAGCTGTGGTTGGCAATACAAAACTGTGTGGCGGAAAAATTATATAATATAGGTTATGTCAGATGTAATTACACATGTACGTTTGAAAGCAAAAATTATAAACCGTATGTAAAATGTCTATTTTGATAAACACATGAAATTACATATGGGTTATCAAACTGACAAGTCATATGACAAACACACTCCGTGTAAAACCATTTTTAAGACATGTTAATACGAGAATGATAGAAGGCAAGATTACGCATATTTTCCTGTTAGATAACATTTCTGCCAATATAAGGTTACCAAGTCTGTAAACAAAAAATTGCTTTAAATAAGTACGTACAAATAAATCTAAGCAATAGGCAAAAATGGGCAACCCTGCAAACAAACTCTCATAATTTATATTAAAAACTCCCACAATTTATAGTTATACTCTCAATCAGAATTATTAGCCAATAGGAAGACAATTTCCAGAAGTCATTAGGATGAAAAACGCAGAAAATTTCAAAATTATTTTCAGGATGGCGTAACCTTGTCTTTTATCATCCTTGAGGTTAATAAGAATATACTTAGAGTAACAAAATTGGGCCCTCTTGCAGTTCTCTGGACCTCATATGCAAACGATTTATGAAACAAATATAAAGTGAGAATAGCATAGCCACACGAAAATTAATTTAAGCATTTAAGAAACACGCATTCTCTTTAACAAAGTTATACACACGTGATATGTATATGTACACACACGCATAAGTAGATACAAAAATAAAAATCTTTTTTTTTAAGACAAAACTACCTCTGCGAAGCTTTTTTGTTTGTCTGCAGTATACACTGAGTCTTTGGCGGGAATCAATCCCGCAACCTCCAGACTGATAGACTAGACAATCGGTCTATCGAGGCTTCCATGGCAATGAAAGAATATGTATTGATTGTCAAAAATGGTGAGATTTATCTTCGTAGTATAGGCGTCCAGACAGTAGTTGTGACAATTCATTTAAATTATTTGATTTTTCTTTTTGAATTTTTTTCTATACATAAAAATATTTTTTCAAACAAAACGTGTTCATGGTTGCAAATAAATTAGCTTTTTGTGCAGAAACAGCGTTGTCTATCGTAATTTCAAGTTCATTTCGACGAAATTATATAGAATGAGTTAATTTAGGCTATGGTAAAATGTATGTGAAATTACGTAAACCCCCGTCTTCATTTGCTATCAACATGTCTTAACAAAATTCAAACTTCATATACAAAAAAACAGTATTAAAAATAATGTTGTTTTATATGAAGTTTGACTTTTATTAAGGCATGTTAATGTCTAATGGAGACGGGGGTAATTTCAAGTTGATTTCGGCCGAAATCGCGAAATGATTTGATTTCGTGGCAGCCTGAATGGGCTATAATAGTTTTTATAATTAACACCCGTCTACATTAGACATAAAATGATAAACATTAACACTAACATCATCTTAAGTGTGGGGCGCCATTGTTAATTTTTTTTCCAAGTCTTAACATGGCTGTTAAAACATTTGTTATAAAAACTCTTTTATAACATAACAATGACGTTGTTGTATTTTAGTATGGCAGTATTATTTTCAAATAGCGCCATCTGTTGCTCAATCATACTAATGCTATCTCTGTACAACAGAAAATGACATAAACACGTATTCGCCACCTGTAACAACATAAACAAATTAATTCCGTTGCTCTGCCGGTTGGTTCGCCTGGAAAATATTTTTATGAGAATCACGTTTTAAGTACGCAACCAAGAAAAATAAATTTTGTGTACCTATATGGCACTGACTGGATTTAATTAAGTATACATATTTTCTAGATTAAAATTGAAACACTTATTGCTACTTCAATTAAACTAGAGATACAGTAATAATTTTGCGTAGTTTTGACAGTTTGAAACGATAAATTTTGATTTACTCTTATTTGGCTGAACATACCGATCATACAAAATCTTTTGGAGCACCTATTCTCAATGTAATCAATTTTTTAAAATATAAAATAGAAAAGCAGATTGTAATATTAAATTACAACATTTTTACAATTCTTAAAATAACTATTAATGTTTTAAATACCTAACAATATTTTGTGCGGCTAATAAAAAAAAACACTGTAGTAACAGAACAGCAGTATTAAAAATTCTATTGCAGTCCGTTTTAACAATAGTGAACAAATATAATTAAATCGTAAGACCCTTTTAATTTTTTTCACTTGTAGCTCATTTATAAATACCCGACTTTTACATATTTGAGATCGTGAGGAGTTTTATTTATTAATTAAAAATGAATACTTTGTGCTTGTGCAATATAATGCAAATTTAAATTTTGGATAGTGTTCTTATGACATAATTTTAAAATTGTTATTATTTTCGATCATGGATTTTGATATAGAGAAACCTATTTCTCTTGTTTCTAAATTTTCTATTATTAATATTGTGCACTTGTTTAACTTCTATATTTTGTTATTTTGATTGCTATCTGCGTTTGTGTAATTTTTTTATTATGATTCCTCATTTATGCAACTTGAAGCAGAATGCTCACATAGAGCTGGAAGTATATTATCACCAGAGAGTTGCCTGAAAATAACATTAAATATGTATGTATTAAATAAAATATGTATGTATTAAATAAAATATATATACATATGTACGTATATTTAATTTGATTTAAAAAACAATACTTGCCTGTCTACAATCATATTATATGATCCAGGTGCTGAGTTAGAACGACCCGCACGTATAAATCTTTCCAAACGTGAACCACCACGTTGTGGCGCTCGACCAGATATGCCGCGTGAGAATGGATTACCAAAGGAATGTTTCTTTAGCATTGTTTTAATCAAAATAAGTGTGTCCAATTTGGGAATGCTTCGAACAACGGAATTAATGTCGTCATCATTAACTTGAACTAATCGACAGTTTTCTTCCTCAGTTGGCAATGGATGTAAACCACCAGCAGTAACCCACGTATGTTCCTAAAAATAGAAAACAACAAATAGTTTTAATTTTAAAATACATACAAATACTTAAAATAAAAATAACCAATATAACTGTTTGGATAATTTTGTTGAGTAAATACTGTCAAATGGGGTGTAGAATTGAGAAGTCTGCATGTTATTATTTAGCTAACAAACTTTTTAGTAAAATCTACAGACGATTTTCTTTAAAAAAAATTTATTAAATTCCTGGCGCTACGAATTAAGTCCCCAATGAAGTAACTCCCCAAACCAAAATTGAACTAATTCCCCCAAATTGGGGAAATAAATCCCCAAAAAGTGAAATAACTCCCCAATATATTAATGAACTAAGTCCCCATAACATAAATAAAAAAGCCCCAAAAATGAAATAAATTTTTAACAGAGAATTATGTATAGTTATTATTCATAGCGACAAGAAACCCGAATTTAAAATAAAACAAATACTTATTTTTCATCATAATTTTATTATTCAATTAAAAAACAACTTAAACAAACAAATTTTTTTAACTTCATTTAAGAATTAAAAATGAAGGAGACGAAAGTAAAATTAATATTATTTGTTTACAAATATTAACTTAAAAAATTAAGTATATACCTGCATAGTGATCTACTACATTTTGACAATACGAGTATGGGGGTCGTTAACTTTGCATGATTTTTTTTCTCTCTCCCCTAAAAGCAAATAAAAAACCCCTAAAATCAAATCAAAATAATTTTTCTTGATTACATAAATAAATTTGTTTCTTTCATTTTTAAAAAATAAAATACAAATTTATTAAATAAAAAAATTCCCCTAAATTAATCCCAATTTTAACAAAAAATTTTGTTCTAATTTTAAGCACTTTTAAATTATTCTTATTTTCAATTGAAATATTAAAATTTTTTGGGATCCGAACCGTCAACCTCTAGGCTGATAGACCTTTGCAGTGCCAATCAGTCATCGAAGCATTTCAATTTCAAGTAGCAATGAAGTAATGGCAATTCAATGAACTTTTGTCTTTTATAAAGAAGAAATCTAAAAATAGAAAATTATGTATGTATTTGTCACACAAAATGAGTACACATACCTACTTCCTACTTAAAGAAGCGAAGTAGGAATGTGTACTGGATCTTTTAGAAGAAGGAGCCAAGGCCTTCTTTGGAAGGCACACAAAAATGAGATTCCGAGAGGTCTAACCGTGCCTTATAGAAGGCCTGAAGTGAGAAGGCCTTTTTAATTTTACCACTGGGTTGTTACTTATGTACGAATTTCGTTGTTTTTTCCATGACATATTACACGCATAACCCAAAAATCATCTTACTAATAGGTTGTTTAAATAGTTTAGAAGAACCTATCAGAAAGTTGATTGATACTAATAAGCAAAACCGACTTGGATTTTGTGACAGCCTTGATTATTAAATGTTGCAAAATTGAAATGTTGGAAATCGCAAAATCAGGGTATAAATCGTCCCATCATCACTTTGAGGACCCAAAATCGTCAAAATGACGATAAATCGTCAAATCTGGCAGCTATGGGTAGTAGAACTATGTTTCGACTTTTCTCCCAACATACTATGCATTCGATTTTATTATTATTTTGTGATGGCGATTCTTCTTCGAGGATTTCTGGTACATCTACGTCTGAAGATTCGTCATTAAAAATATTTTCTTCGAGTACCATATTAAAACATACATATGTACATAAGTACATATATAGATACATATGTATGTATGTAGGTATGTATAAATATAAATATACATACATATGTATGTATTTTTATTATCTATATTAAATAACAAATTTTAAAACAGTGTTTCAAATCTTTTCGGTTTTGGTGTAAGAATTTTTTTTTTTGAGTGTAAATGGGTTGATAGGGTTCTGTTACAAATATGTAAATTTGTTATTTAATATAATTAAAATATGTATATTTATATAAATACATATGTACATATTATGTATCTATATATGTAGTTATGTAGCTGATTTCTTAATATTTTTAGAGTTTGTAAGAAAATTTTTGGACTCCAGAAGATAAAACTTTTACACGTTCACAATTTATCGCAAACTAATTATTGTAATATTGTACATATGTATATGTTAATATATTTTTTCAGAGATATAATTTTTATACTACTGTTCTTTATTTTACTTTCTTTCAAACAAAAAAATAGAGTGGAAAAATCAAACGTCGCTACAGTCGCTAAGAAGAGCGCAATGAAGATTTTTTCAGGTTTTTAACTAACGGCTTTAAATTAGCATTTCAACCTTTTATTTATATTTAATGAAAATGAACAAACCCCCCAAAAACTGTATTTGGGGGACTTATTTCATTTCTAGAAATTAGGGTGTTAATTCATTATGAAATTATTCCCCAATTTAAAGAATGTAATAACTCCCTAAAAATATGAAATAAATCTCTAAAAATTGTTGTTGCTTTACTCAATATAAAATTTTGGGGACTTAGTTCATTTTGTTTTGGGGACTTGGTTCATTGGGGACTTAGTTCGTAGCGCCAAATTCCTTCCATTGAAGACATTTCTTCAATGTGACTGTTTTCTTCGTTATTTAATAAGATGTAAATATGATAAAAATTTAGTTAAATTAACCAAAATTATTAGTTAATTTTTCTATTCAATATTCAGCTTTTATTAGAATTTATTAGCTTAGTTTAGTTTTATTCCTCTTTTAAGAAGAATAAAACTTGCAGTTTTTATTGCGGCCATTTGATTTTGGTTTAATGTTTATTCTCAAATTATCCACAAAAATATTTCTGTTCCAAATCCCTAATATTTTATTTATTCTAGCAAACGTTCAAAATAAAAAATAAATTGAAACAAATTTCTTTTTCATATCTCAATTCAAATAATATTTCTGAAGTTGAATTTAAATTTCTTCTATTTTACAGCGCTGATACATCCCTGTTCTAAAAATCACTTTTTTATCGAAATTGATTTGAAATTACTTAAAAAGGTGTTCTACTCACAAATATTTTTGAAAACACGTTGTTTTAAATCGTTTAGGAGAGTGTCTGTGATTTCAAATCACTTGCTTTTTTTGCGAGTTCTTTGCTTGAACAAATAATTTCAAGTGTTCTTATTTCATTTTTGAATTGCACATTTTTAAAGTTTCTTCTTTTGCAGTAATATTTTGTTGTTTTTTTTTTTTAAATTTTGTTTATATTTCAGCAGATTGCAAAAGATAGAAATTGCAATTGCTCCGTAAATAACATCTTAAACGCCCATTACTTTCATTTCAAACCATCTGGAGTTAACAATGTTAAGCTAGACTCTTCA
Source organism: Phasia obesa (assembly GCA_949628195.1). Lineage (NCBI taxonomy): Eukaryota > Metazoa > Arthropoda > Insecta > Diptera > Tachinidae > Phasia > Phasia obesa. Next base: position 147,143,221 of record OX451215.1, read on the forward strand.
GGGTGCTTTTATTTTAAGTATTAAGTAAAATTTAATAAAGAAACAATAAAAATCAGCAATTTTTTTATAGTTTTACAATTTCAAAGTCACATAAAAAATAAAAAATGTGTGATTAAATATAACACGTAATTTCAAAACTGTTCGTGATTTGAAATCACGTGATTTTCAGAACAGGCCTGTATATATTAATTTTTTTTCAGTTCGAGATGCCTTTAATAAAATAAAAAAAAACTTAGTAACATAAACGAAAATTATGTCAAATCAACGGATAAATTATTCACAAGATTATCTTTTAAGGATGTAAATTTAAGTGATTTTTGGATTGTTTTTCTTGGAATAAAACGAGGACGATTTCTTTGTGAACAGCTCAAGCAGCTAACTACTTCCGGTCTATGACCAAGTATTCCCTGGGCAATGGCTAACTAGAGTTAGAAGGCCCTACAGCCATGTGTATTTAATGGTCGGATGGACGTCTCTGGAATAGGCACATTTCGCTAAAACATGGTTGTAACGTGGTATTGGACACGGAGATAGCAGCCCTATCACCAATCTAGGGGAAGAGGTTTAGCAGCCCACATCTCTCGAAATCTTATAATAACAAAATAACGAAATTAAAATGGTATATTTTATATTTTAACAAACAAAGTCTCTTTGTTGACTAATATAAATGAAACAACAAGCAAACTAATGTAATCAAGAATATATCCTTATTAAGAAAATTAAGAAGATGGGTTACACATGATCATATAGGAACCTAATAAAATCAATAAGAAATTTCCTTTTTGAAAAAATCAATTAGGTAGGCTAATGAAATCAATTAGAAATCCGAAATTTTGATATTAGCACTGAAGCAGACGTTATTCAAATAGTGATAAGGACATCACAACGTCGACCAATTCAGACTGTAACGTGTTAAATTACTTTGATTTTTATATTCGTTGTAACTACACAGAAAAAATTTTTTGCTCCTACTAACAGTTTTAATTAATTCAATTATCTACTTAATTGAAATACTATTGAATTTATTCTTAATTAATTATATAATTGAGTCAAGTAAAAAATTAATTAAATTTGTATCTGAAACTAATTAAAACTGTTAATAGGAGCAAAAATTTTTTTCTGTGTATCAAATCGCTTTGCAGCATAAAGTAAACAAGAAACATTAACCATAATATTTTAACATTTATTACAGAAACTCCACAAAATACATTGTTCCACAATATTCCCTCTGAAACGGAATTCACAGCATATTTAGCAGATTCTTCAAAATCATTAAGTATGCTGCCTAATTTTCCGATGGTTAAAAGGGCTTTCTTAAAATTTAATGCGCCATTACCATCGCAACTGCTGTTGAAAGGTTATTTTCGTACGCCTCTATTCTAAACATCCCTAAACGTGGATCTCTTTCAGATGATAATTTAGAAAAGTTTGAAATTTTCTTTTTTAATTAAATAGACGACCCCTTGAGAAAGTGAACATAAAATTCACGAAACGTTGGGGAAACATGTAATAAAACTCGTTTTTTATTTACATAAAAATACTTTAGGCCTTATTAGCTTGAAAATTATATACTCCTAAAGGAAAAGTTATTGTTGTTGAAGGTGAGTAATGCATTCCAATCAAATCAAATTAGCATTATTTTGTAACTAAAATAATATCAACTAATTTTATTGAAATCAATAGAATTTCTTTTGTTAAAAACATATTTCAATAAATTCATTTCAATAGCGACTTCTACAAATTACTAGTTCCCTGTTTCATATCATCAGGCGACTACAACGCAAAACATACGTTTTGGGATCAAGACTAATTACTCCAAAAGGTCGTGTTTTATTTGACACAATTTCAAAAATGCGTCTGAATGTGATTTCGAGTGGACAACCCACCTATTGGCCTACTGATCTTCAAAAAATAACGGATGTTATTGATTTTGGCGTGCATAAGGGTATTCCGAGAGAAATGAATAAAGTTGAAGCGTCATTTGAATTATCCTCAGATCATTCCCCCACTATTGTCTCTATATGGAACCAGCAAAATATCGTGTCACCAAGATCTAGCACAAGCATAAATTGGTTGAAATATAAAAAATATCTAAATACTCATTGTTCGGAAAACATCCCTCTTAGAACACCAGAAGACCTGAAATCAGCTGCCAATCATGCTTCAGAAAACAACATAGTACGATCCAACAAACACACATATAAGTAAATGTAATTAAGACCTTTGAAGAAAGAAAATACTGTTCTGCGCTTTTTATCGACATTTCTCAAGCATTCGACAAGCTATGGCACAAAGGCCTAATATACGTGTAAGTTAAAGCTAAACTTGCCCGAAAACTTGTATAAGCTCTTAAAAGAATCGAAAATTTTTACTAAAAAAATGTGATTTTTAAGCTCGCTACAGCTCATTGAAGCTGGAGTTCCCCAAGGTAGCATTTTGGACCAATTTTATATTTACTGTACACACCATATATGCCAATTAGCACTCGAGTCCACACATCAACATTTGCGGATGACACAGCTTTTTTAAGTATTTATGAAAGCGCCCAAGTAGCGTCACAACATTTACAAGACCACATGCTCAATTTGGAAAAATGGTTAAAAAAAATGGAGAATAAAGGTGAATGAACAATAATGTACTCATATAACTTTCACACTGCGTAGGGACTCATGCTCTCCTATTCGCATAAATAACAAAATAATACCGCAGCTTTCAGACGTTATATACCTAGGTATACAGTACAACTAAATTGGCTTATTGGCAGAAACTTCACCCTGAGCTTAGATTGTAAACTTCTACTATACAGGTCGATCCTCAAACCAATTTTGTGTTAAGGCATTCAAATATGGGGCACTACCTCAGCTAGCAATGTAGAAAAAATTCAAAGGCGCCAAAATAAGATTCTACGTATGATTACAGTTTCTCGCTGGTATATAAAAAACTCGAACATCCACAAGCGCCTAAACATGCCATCAGTCAAAGCAGAAATAGGGAAACATGCAGTTTGAATCTCAATCAAACTTTTGGCGAGTAACATACTAAGTGAACCTGGTTACATTCGACTAAAAAGAAGAGACATTGCTTTTCTTGTAATTATTGTTAGTTCAAAAATATTGAATATATAATAAATAATAGATGTACTAAACAAAAAAAAAAAAAAAAATATGTAAATACTTATTTTATAATAATTTCAAAACACTTGCAAGTCTTTAATGTGCATTTTCCATTAAAAATGTTTTGGTTTTTATTTTCAATGTAAATTAGCAACAAAAAGCTTCTTTAATATTAGGTGTGATCCCGTACTCAACATTGGCATCCCGCGGGATCCCAATTATACCGAAAACTGTTCCCGTACTACAAGATTGGGTAAAAGAAAGTAATTTTGAGAGAAACTATTCTTCTTCTTGCACGAAACAGCCCAAACTTTTTATTCGGGTTTATTATGTAAATGCAACGCAATCAGCTGTTTGAAAACAAACAACAGAAAATTAAAAAAATATACATGTTCATATGCTCACAAAAGTTCATAAAAACTGTTTATTTTTGTTTTCTCTCATTTTACCGAACTTTTCCCAAAAAGTACGGGATCGCACCTATTATATGATACTGGAGACCCATGTGGTAGATCATATAATGTATCAAACGCTATTTACAGTGTGATTTTTGTGATGATTACCTTAAAGCAGTAAATATGTATGTATGTTTGTATGTATGTATGTATGTATGTATGTATGTATGTATGTATGTATGTATGTATGTATGTCTCTGCCTAAAATAATTTCATAAAAAATGAGTTATCTCTTAGATTTATTCCCCACCTAAATTCTCAGTATTAGCGAATCAGTACACTGAAAGAAATTTAATCATATATGTTGCAATGGCCAAGTAGCCCAAAAAATTCATTACTGTGTTTTGTAAATTGATTTTTAAATAAATAAATAAACAAACAAACAATTTTACAAATTTTTTCAGAAAAGTAATTCTGTCAACAGAAGTTGTCAATAAACACAAGGAATTGTTTAGAAACAAATGTTTATAATAATAGTTGTTATGAATTAGTATCATACATACTTCTAACAGGGAGTACACCTGATGAATTTATATCGTAATGAATGTCAAGTTTTTATTATGATGAACATTCATCTCGTGTTGACTTCATTTATTAGGATTCAGAGTAAAGGCCTGCATAAGTTGAACTACATGTTAAACATGTTGTTGAAACATGTTTAACATGGCTTACGAAGGCAATGCCGAATAAGTTGCAAATAAATTTAATCATAGTTCGAATAACGAATTGACACACATGAGCAATAAAACCAAGAATGCGGCATAATGCGACTAGGGTTTGGGATTTCCCGGACAATTTCATTTCCCGGGAAACGGGAAAAATATTCGCATTCCCGGGAAAAACAGCTCTTAAAGAAAATAACTTTATTTACCGAAATAGTATTTAAAAATTCAATTAAAACATAAAAAAAACGCAAATAACGACTAAATATTAGTATCAACAGTTTATAAAACTTAAAAACAGTTCAGTAGTGCGATTCACTATTCAATTTTAACGATTCTTGACTCGTTAAAAAACTTTAACAACAAAACGAAAGACTTTGCTATTCAGAAATTTGATGTTGTTATAAATCAGCTGTTTTTCTTAACAAGTCGAGTATTGTTAATTTTACTGCAACTATTTTTGTGTCGTTTACTTTATCAAAATATCAAAAGATAAAATCGGCCATTAGATGCGTAATGTAAAATGTAAAATATTATTTGAAATCTATTTTAGAACTAATTTTTCATACAAAAGTTATTTTAAAATACATTTCAAATGAGTTTTATTTTTTATAAATATGGGAGTAAATAATTAATATTTATAATTAAAACAATTACATATGTATGTATTTTACCTACCTTATAAAAATGAATTTAAACAATTTTTTAGAAATAAAATAAAAAAGAACAAAAAATGAAGCAATTTTGTTGTAAGTTTTGTATATTTTGTTTATTATTTTTCATTCCTCTTTGTTCTTTTCGCTATTTTGCCATTTTGTTTAGCAGCATTGCCATTTATTTTTGTTTGTATTTTTCATTAGTTAACCATAGGTTAGTGATCGCAAATGCGTTAGTGCAAGCAAAAAACATGTTGATATATTTAACAAGTGTTAGACCGTTAAAAGTTAGTGAATTGCACTACAGGTGACAAAAATAACAAGATATAAAAAATACTTATAAATACTGAAAAAGTATTTAAATAATTATTTTTTACAAAATATGATTTTGTCACCCATCGGGACACTTTTTTGTAATTATGAATATTTATACTTACGATCATACTATGTCCGTTATGATCGTAAGTATAAACAAATATAACATACATTCTATCTAATTTCAAGTTATAGGATTATATTAGTCAACTATAAGGACGCTCTTTATTTTGTAAGGTAATTTTTTTATTAGTTTCTTAAAATATGCAATTGTTGTCCTTTAGGTGTCAAAAGATACGTAAAAATCATATATCTTGTCCACACAGCATACATGATTTTCCCGATGAACAACCTTTAATTTTTAAAATTAAGAACTTAAAAATCGATTCAGAAGTAACTGATTTCTATGAGTTAACTCAGACGATTTGATAACCTTCACCTTTTCTGAAGTCGGTCAATTATACGAGAATTTTGCAAATGTTATCCAAGAAATTTTATTTTGGCCCATTTATTAATAATTACTCATTCGCAATAAACGGCAACACTTTCATGTCATGCATTAAAAAAATAACAAAAAAATTATATTGATTTTTTCAAGACTTCAAAAAGAAAATTTATTTTAATAAAAGAAAAATACATACCAAGGCACATTCATCAGGTAACCTCACTACGAAGGGGAAATATTAAGGCTAACATTTTTAAATTTTTTTTATATGTAGTTTGATAGTTTAACTTCCATTTAAGGGGAAAAATTGTAAGTTTAACCGTCAAAATCCATATAAAAAAAAATTGATTATTTTCGCCTTAATATTTGCCCTCAGTAGTAAGGCTACCTGATTAATATGCCTTGATACATACATATGTATCTAGGTATGTATATGTATAATGCACAAATATTGGAACATTTAAACACGATTGCCTACAAAGGAAAGGTAAAAACGTTAAAAATTTCCCATGGAATATTGCTATATATTCATTTTTATTTTAATTTTATATTCTTGTTTCCAATTTTTTAGATGGCGGCATGGCCGCATCATCTACATATTTTCGACCAAATAATTTAGATAAAACGAATGCAACGTTTTGCAGCAATTGTGACCAAAAGTAAGTTTTGGGACTAAAATACAAAAGCAACTTGTCGCTAAAATTTGGCAAAAAGTAAAAAGAAAAAATGGAATCAATTATCCAGTTGGCCGTAATGTCGGCGGAATTGAATGAATTTGCGATTACCACCACCTTGTAAATTGATTCGTCTTGGCCTTTTCTTTTTTTAATATGGTCAAATTTGAGTCGCAAAACTGTTACCATTAAACACAATTAGCGAAAATTGTTTTTGATTTAGCTAAATTATTTGTTTGAAAATTATTTGCTATTTCAGAAAAGTTTTTTATTTGTTTCAGATAAATTATATGTTTGATTTTTTTTTAAATTTAAGTAAACTTCATTGTCTGATTCAGACAAATTTTTTGTTTGAACATTTTTTCTAAAACCATTAATTTTTTACTAATTTTTTACTAATTATTTGAAAAAAACGGGGAATATTTTCAATAAACTAGTTTTAAATTTAATTGTTTGAGTTTACAAATTTGTTTATAGGACCATATTCAAACAAAAAATGTCTGATTATGCAAATTAATTGTTTAAATCTGAAAAATAATTTTTCTGTGCTGTCCTAACGCCGAAGATTTATGGATAAAATCTCAAATTAAGTAGAATCTATGTCAAAACAAATTGAATCAATAATAAAAACAAGAGGGGTCATATTAAATACTTAAATAATAAATTTGTCAATGTCAACAAATTGATCATACTGTGTAGCAATTTGTTTCTATCTATGAACAAAATCTATGAAACAAATTTTTAATTTTAAAAACTTTTATGATGAGTTGTTTAATTTTAGTTATTCATATTTACATGCAATCAGTCATAAAAAAGATTACAAACGATTTTGAGATGGTGATACCAACATCTGATCAATTAGTTGCGGTACTGTATATATCCTATAGTTTCTATAAGGAACGTATGACCACCTGTCTAGGTATTCTAGGGGAAAAACATTACCATGGGCAGTCAACACTTATCACTTACATACATGATGCCAGTGTTAATGTTTATGATTTTATGTCTAATGTAGATGGGGGATTAAACACATCAAAATGTGACATCAAGCAACCCAGAAATCAAAAAATATTGATTTTTAATCCAGCATCGTCTCTGTAATAAAAATAAATATGCAAAAAATTATATTTGGAATCGTGTTAAATACATTATTTATTTTAAGTCACGCATGATTCCTTTGTAAATTTATTAAATAAATATTTTATGATTATAAAATATTTATTTCCAAAAATATAATAATCGAAATTGATTACTATGGGGAAAGCCTATCCAGATAGCTATTTCGCTAGTGCTCAACTAGCTCATCAGTGGATTTTTCCCAATTTTTCTGAATAAAAACTTAGATTCTTATGCTTAAAACTTAATAGACTAAATGAGAAGTTCAAACAGTCTATAAAGAAAGCCAAATCTAAATTTCTAAACAAAATAAAAAAAAAAAAAAACCATAGTAACCATTTCGATTTCAACAAGTTTACTTTATTTTTCCTTCAATTTTCTACATTAAGGGTTTCCATTGGATACCATTCATAATGTATCAAAAAGACTTTTGAAAAACAAAAATAAAAATTAAAAAATTAAAAAATACGAAAATCGTATTTACTCAGCGTGCGCATGCTGTCATATACAAAAAATTATATTTGGAATCGTGTTAAATACATTATTTATTTTAAGTCACGCATGATTCCTTTGTAAATTTATTAAATAAATATTTTATGATTATAAAATATTTATTTCCAAAAATATAATAATCGAAATTGATTACTATGGGGAAAGCCTATCCAGATAGCTATTTCAGAAAAATTGGGAAAAATCCACTGATGAGCTAGTTGAGCACTAGCGAAATAGCTATCTGGATAGGCTTTCCCCATAGTAATCAATTTCGATTATTATATTTTTGGAAATAAATATTTTATAATCATAAAATATTTATTTAATAAATTTACAAAGGAATCATGCGTGACTTAAAATAAATAATGAAAATAAATATGTATATTTTCACAATTCCAATGATTGATGGTTATTTTGACCGTGTCTGGTCCGAATAAAAGTAAAAAAGATTCACAACCGATTTCTATTGATATTTGTTTAGGTACGATATTCCGTTAAAAAGTTTCAAATATGTTTGAAAGAATAGTCAAAATATCATAATATTGTCTCAAGTAGTATATTCAAACCCGATTAAGAGGACATTTCTGAGGAAATTTACTGATGTGTACAGCCATACCTAAACCAGGGAATTTCTTGGAACATGAAATATCTTGTAAGGAACAAAACTAAATCAAGTTTGTCCTTTATGTGGCATCACACCAAGGTAATTTAAGAATATTAAACATTTAAATCGGATGGATTTCGGCAGGTTAAAAATAACTTAAAATATGAAATAAGCCCCTTTCACTGTTGGATTAAATTGTTTCTTCAAATCGTGGTCAGAGCATGGAAGATAAGATCTTCTGATAATAAAGAAGTAGTTTAAAATAAAGAAAGAATGATCCAATCTGCGTTTTGTATACATTCCCAAAATTTGAATTACGGCATCACCTTTCGCCTATGAGTGTTTATGATTTAGCGTATGATATAAGGGAGTGGCACAGTCCACTATGGTAAGGGGTTATTTAATTCGGTAGAGCAAATATTGGCACTCTTCTTTAAAAAATATAAGTTTGACTTACCTTTAGTTGCGGCAAAGTTATACGGTCCCTCGGATGCTTTTCTAACATACTCTGAATGCAGTCTTTAAGTTCAACAGAAGTTTTTGGACTTTCCGGAAAGGATAGTTCTTCAACTTTTATCTTTTCATATAAGGCTGGAATTGATGATGCTACAAATGGCACATTGCCATAAACTAATGCATAAAGTGTAGCCCCTAACGCCCATATATCTGCTGCTTTTCCACAATAGATATTCTGTCAATTGAAAAAAATAAATTTCTTTTATTGATTATTTAAAATTAATACACAGCAGAATAAGTTATTGATTGTAGCTAAAAATGAATGTATATGCACATGTTTGTTCTTTTAAACACAAGCTTAATGAAGTGCATTGAATTCGAATTAATTTTAATTTTATAAACACACTGTAAACGAATATTAGGGGGCTTCATAAAAAGTTTAACAAACCAAAAATTTCGTCTTTACGATTCTTTAGGTAAAGTCAGGTGCCGCAAAGATTTAACACAACAGAATTAAACGCGTGGTGAGAATAACGACGACCGATTAATCACAAAAATATTTAAACCAACTTATTTTTAGTTTTAAAATAGCTCATTTTTTACCCCAATTTTAGAGAGTTTTTTTATGGTTATTTCATATTCTGGTCGTAAATTTTAGTTTTTGTTGCCGATCTGAAGTTTATTTCTCTTTATTTTCCCTTTAATTGTCTTTTAACATTAAATGAATAAATGAACATTTTTAAATAGAGGGTTTTCGAATATACAACCCTTTTTTAAAAAGCCTACCAAGGACGTAAAATTCCCAAGGGAATTACTGGACCTTAAGTACAAAACTGTAAAGTTTATAAGTTCACCTTACCCCTGTCACGCAAAATTTGATAAACCACTCAGTTGAGATGCCTACAGCCTCAGTCACGTCACGTGAAGCACATTCATTCTGCGATTGTCTAAATTCCATGAATTTTTAGATTTTTTTTGATGTGACGACCTCTTTTTACCACTTTTTAACCATTGAAATTGCAGAGCCCCCACAGAATTTATTAAGCTTTTCTGTGGTTTCGGTATGGGGTTTTCTCACAAAATTTACATTTTCTGTTTAAATAGCTGGCAATAACAAAGAAATAAACCTTGTTTGCTCTAAATTCTACAGAAGTCCAATAATAGATATCAAATAACGCATTGAAAGTTACTGCGGTGGAAATACAAAAAGTCACGCCTTGGGTCAAGGCATATTAATCAGGTAACCTCACTACAGAGGGGAAATGTTAAGGCGAAAATTATCAATTTTTTATATGTATAGATTTTGACAGTTAAACTTATAATTTTCCCCTTAAATGGAAGTTGAAATATCAAACTCCATATAAAAAAAAAAACAAAAATGTTTGCCTAATATTTTCTCTTCGTAGTGAGGTTACCTGATGAATGTATCTTGGGTAAAAGTTTATACCAAGGCGAATTCATACCTGGTGGAGTTGATAGCCCAGCTGATTGTTTTTTGCTAATGTCTTGTCAAAAATACATTGCTTCATATCTGCTAATCTAATGTCAAAGTTGTTTTGTTGTATTGTTGCTGTATGAATTCGCCTTGGTTTAGACATACAAGGCGAATAAATTTTACTAGGAGGCATCACGACGAAGTTAATTTATTTTGCTTTACCTTTCTATTTGCGTAGCAGGTGTCAAAAATTCGTTTATTTTTTTAAAACGAAAAAAAGAAATAAAATACAAAAGACTACTAGAAAAGGTAAGGAAGAAGTGTTTTTAGTTGTTGGTTGTAACATTTTAATTAGCGCTTTTGGTTTCTGCCGTACATTTAACCAACAACAAAATGCATGTGGGTGTTTTTTTTGGTGTTGTATTTGTTGTCGCTTCGATGCCACCTTATAAATATTCGCCTTGGACCAAGGCGAATTCATACCAGGTGTGAGCAGTAAGACAACAAAACAAGAACTTTGACATTAGATTAGATTAGCAGATATGAAATTAGCAGCATAAAACAATCAGCTGGGCTATCGACTCCACCTGGTATGAATTCGCCTTGCCTTGGACATTACTTACACTCTTGCAGCGATGACAACTTAGCTCTTTTCGCGCTATTTTTAGCTCTTTTTAACTACCACTGACTCGAAATTTTTCTCTATAGCACCTTTTTAAAATAAAGAGCTAAATTAGCTCTTTATTCTGATGAACAGCCATAGCTGCCAGGTTTTTAAAAGTAATATCGTCATATTTTTGGGAAAAATCGTCATTATCTCCAAATTAGCTTATTGAAATCGTCATAAAAACGTCAAACTAATAAAACGCTTTCTTTCCAATAACACATATTATATTGAAAGCTAAAAATAACAAAATAAACTCTTAGGCCCATTATTATAACGATAAAAAGTTTTTCGTTATTAAAAGTAACCTAAAAACCACTTTTAACTATCACGTACTATAAAGACAACTACTTATAGCTCCAACAAAATCCTAACTTTAGCTAAAGGCAAGTTATAATAATGGACCTTAAATTAACAAATCTTACAGCATTATTATAAATACAGGGATCAAACACTTTAATTAGAATTCACAACAAAATCACATGTAAATAGAATGCACGTTTTTAAAATAAAAAATAAAATCCTCTACTTTAGTTTGTGTAACTTTAAATAATCTAAAATTGTTTCCAAAGACAACTTATTTAATGAATTTCTTAATGACTAAATACTCTTTCCTAAGTTATTGAAGAACGTCGTGAAACAAGAACTTTTGTAATAAATTAGGTCAAAACGGGAAACAAACTGGGAACAAGACTTGAATCCATCGTTTGCATCTCAAACCCAATACGTATATGTTTTTAACAAGATAAGTTTGTTTAAGGTATAATAATGAACTCAGTTCCTAGCTCTTATCTTTCACTTTCTTCAACAAAATAGAAAACATCTTTTGTAACTTCAGAAAACCAACTTTTTTATCATTAGTAATATTATAAGAATTAATTTGGCCTAGAACTTTAAAGTTTTTTAAAAATGAAATCTTGATAGTATCTGATTACAAAGCTCTAAATAAAAATTAACACAAATTTCAATAATATCGCATTTTTCTTTTGCATCTATTTGTACTTCAGACAATACGTCTCTGATATATTCCTAAACAAATGTCTTCATAACCGAAAAAATAAGTTTTTGATTTTATAATCAATTAAATAAAAGTCTTCAGTTTTAAGCAAACTAATTTTTAAAAATTTGTTCATTACAATTTTCAACAATTTTTAGCATTTCATTATAGGTATATAATTACATTTTTCTCTAACCTCGCTTTGAAACATTTTATGTTTGCTATTAATAATTCATACATATCTAAAATTCTAATAACAACAGCTTCTAGGGATAACCAACGCGTTTTATTTCTAATAGACTTAAAATAATGTCAAATTGGTTGCGCCTTTTCGGACTATTTAACAAATAATTGTGACCACCGCGTTTGACACTTTATGCTTTGTTCAATAGATTTTTCTGTTTTACCCTTTATTCCTTTATCTTTGTTGTCAATCTCATAACATTTAACATCAAGTAAAATATGGCTTACAATAAGAAACAGCTGCTGTTCAAGTTATAATTTACCACAAAGCGTGCTTATAAGCGTGTTTATAAAATCAAATATATTGCCTATTTTCCTGTAAATGGAGCGATTTATTACATGTTTTTGTTAAGTTTGAATAACAGTGGTTTACAAATTTATTTTGTTTAATGTTTAAAATTTATATTGCTTTTTTTATTATAATAATTAAATTTTATATATATTTTTGATTTCGACCAGGTTATACTACTCTTTGAAGCATCACTCATAGTCATAGCCTATTAATTTGTTTGGATAGGATAAAAGAGACTGAGTTTTAGTAGAAGTTGTTTTTATCACCAATAATACCAATAGATATAGTTATGTAATTTTCATATTTGGTTTATAAAAATTTGAGACAGAATGGGCCTATATATAATAGAATAAAATGCTCTAATAAAAAAATGAAGATTAAATTTATTTTTTTATAAAATATTTTATTTATATAAATATTTATTTTGTTTTTTGTAAGTGCATCGAATTGATGGTAATTGAGGAACACCAATGTACCGATATCTTGTCGTTTCGCGGTCAACAAACCGTATTGATCTAAAAAATGCAATACCAAGTTTAAACAAACATTTTCGCTGTAAAGCAGTGTATATACATATGTATGTAATTCGAAAGTCAATGACTTTTGAATTACGTATTTTTTGATTTTCAGAATATTAAAAAAGGTGAATTTACAGAACAGGGGTGATTACAATTTTAATATGTACCTATGAAAATATTTGTATATTTTTTTAAAATCTAAGTGAACTTAGATTTTATGTTATGTTATTTGTATATGTAAAAAATGTAATTTAAAGTACAAATATAACAATAAAATAAACTGAGAAAAAAATAGTTCTTTTTTAAATTAGCGCCTTTTAACACGTTTTGACGGCTTAGTTAACGCGTTTGGTCTTTGAAAAGTTGACAGAACAAAAAAAAATTTTTTTTAGGTATTGTCTTTAATGTCTATGTATGTATATTTTTTCTTTAATTCAGCTATATTTATTTTGATTTTTAAACTTTACTTTATTGATACATGTACGAATACAAACTTTTTTGTTTATAAAAATTAATATCACTATATGCACAACAATTTTATTCAATATAAAATTCTTGCTTGTATAAGCAATTTAGTCAGTTCATCAGTTGATCCCAAGGATGTATTCCCAACCTTCAATTCGAAACAAATATGTATATACATATGTGTAGTACAATTGAAGAAACACACAGATAAGTTAACTAAAAAAATTAAAAATGCGTTTGAAGAAAATTTTGCACTGACGTCTCTCAAGCATTCGATAATAGGTCTGTTATGGATGCATAACAAAACTGTCCGGACTATTTAGAGTAAAAACAAAATTACTCTCTGAATGTGACAAACTTATCCAAAGTTGCTGGAACGCAAAAAACCACAGTTGAACATCTTGAAATACTAATGATGTTAACTTTCTCAAATTAATTTAATTTTAGTGATTTCAGTCGCTTAAAAGCAAATCATTTGCATCATTAGCAACAGCTGAAAAAAGTGAATGAAAATAAACTGAAAAAAGTAAAAGCCAGTTATTATTTATAATTTTTTGAAAAAGGAAAAGCGAAGTAACTATTGCACGTTCTCCTGGAACTTTATTTGAAAATCTTCCATTTTGCTTTTCAATAAATTTTAAATAAAATCTTTCTTCCCTTATTTAATTTTTTTTTTTTTTTTGAATTTTAAATGTAAACAAAAACAGCTGATAATTTAATACTAGCCCGAATTTACCCAAAGAAAAAGTTCGTACAACTTTGTACAGGAAATGAAAAATTCTACTCTCTTATTTTCTCTCAAAATTGCACAAAAATTGTTATCTAGAACGCTTTTGGACTAATTTGTGCGAGTTCGGACTGTTTTGTTATGCACCTGGAACAGACCTAATGTATGACATGAATGTTTAATATATAACTTAAAACTAAACGTTACCAAAATCATATTTAAGCTGTTAGAAATTTATTTAACTAATCGAAAGTTTATATTAAAAGAATGAGAATTTTTAAGCATATTAGGCAATTGACCCCGAAGTTTCCCAAGTGGTTGAGGAAATGGAGAACAAAGCTGAATGAACAAAAATGTACTCATATAACGATACCTCAACCACTTGAAGTCGATAACTTCGGTATATATCTTGATAGGCTTCTTACATGGAAAAATAATACCTATAGAATCAAAGTTAACATAATTGAAGTTGAACGTAGTCCAACTAAGCTGGCTTATTGGCAGAAACTCAACCTTCAGTTTAGATCAAATCGATCTTCAAATCTATATGGTGCTATGGAGTTCAGTTAGATAGTGCCCCGCTTCAGCTTCAAACTTGGAAAAATTCAAAGTGTTATGGTGCTTAAAGAAACTCGTAACATCTCATAACCCGCTGGCACCTAACATTCTAAATGACCGTGGTTATATGCGACTGAGAAGCAGGGATATAGATTTTTTTGGCCGAACGCCAGAAAGATGAAATAAAGCTATACAAAAGTGTGGTATCTCACCCTGAATCAAAAGTGAGTGTAGAAAATATTACATATTTACCTGTTTATTGCGCGACATATTATTTACACTATCGTAGTGTTAGGGTTCGCTTAATAATTTTCGTTTGGGTATCATATTTTTCAGGTTTTTACATCTGGAAAAATAATTTTGTAATTATATTAGTTAAATTTTCTAACTCATTTATTATGGACTATTTCTAGTCTGATTAATCAAAGTTATTTTTAGAATTATTTTCTTGGAATAATGGCTAGTACTTATATCTGAAACTTGTCCCAGATTATTTATATTGTTAAAGTGACAAGTCCATTTCATATGAAGTGTAACAATTTTAACCGCTCCCTTTTACCCAGAAACGGATTTAATATTTTAAAGGGAATGAATGCCCTTTACAACACATTAAAAATTTTAAATAGCGTTCATATCTGGCGTCTTGCTGGTCACTCCATTACATTTACTCCGTTATCACCGAACCATATTTTTTAAATTTATCGTAAAAGACTTTATTTTAATGTTTTAACATCCAGGATTTTTTGAAGAACTACATTTTTACAATTGTTGAAAAAATAAAATAAATGATGAGATATCTCACGTATGTACTGTAGTTTGAGCATAATTTGTCCGATTCGTAAATAACTTACGATATTTTAGTATGTAGTTTGCTCAAAATTAAATTTTTCAATTGTTTAATGACACAAAAGTTATAATTTTGTAAGATTCGCCTCTCCCTAACTTTCAGTACACTGACTTTGATTTTACCCTTTTTATGTTTTTATTATGTCAACTCTTAATAAATAATAATATAAATAATTGATATTTTACCTGTCCCTCGTTTAAAGATTCTGGAGCTCTAAACGCTGGTGTACCTGCTGTTGAGCCATTAGTCATTGTGGCATGTTCTCCAATGAATTCGTTGCAAACACCTAAATCAGCTATTTTAACTCGACCGCATTCAGTTAATAAAAGATTCCCAGGCTTAATATCGGCATGAATAATTCTCTGGTAGTGTACTGAAAATAAAATATATGTTCATATATACAATGTGTGTGTATGTACATATTTATAGTAAAATATTTTATATACATTTTTATACAAATGTTAATGTATGGTAAAATAAGCTGACAGAGCAGGCAGAAAAAACAGCACACGTAAAGAAAAAACATGGTTGTAGTATAGTCAAAAGATCCACATTATGTTCAGTACATAGTTGCGATGAAGAAACCATAACCATAATTTTTAATCATAATATAAATAAATAAAATAATTATTTAGACTTAATTTATTAATTATTTTATATCCTTTTTAATAAGTTTGTTCAAATAAAAAAATAATAACAATTGAAACTACTTTGTAGATAGATACGAAGAGTGCTGATGACGGACGTAGCTGTCTAGAAAATGCATTCCACTCTGCTGGTGTCTAATTTTTCTTTATCTCTTTATAATTAGGAACTTAAGCCTAAATAATTTATTTATTTAATAATAGTTCAAATAAAATTCATATAAGGTATGTTCCAGGTGCATAACAAAACAGTCCGGACTATTAAGAGTAAAACAAAAGTATTTTTTTTTAAGCAAATCATTTGCATTATTGGCAACAGCTATAAAAAGTGAATGAAAATAAGCGGAAAACAGTCAAAGCCAGTTATTATTTATAATTTTTTGCAAAATGGAAAGTAAAGAAACTATTGCACGTTCTCCTGAAACTTTATGTAAAAGTCTTCTATTTTGCTTTTCAATATGTTTTAAATAAAAACTTTCTTGCTTTATTTAAAAATTTTTTGAATTTTAAATGTAAACAAAAACAGCTGATAATTTAATTCTAGTCCGAATTTATTTATTCTCTCATTTTCTCTGGAAATTGCACAAAAATTTTTATCTGGAACCAGTGTTGCCAGAAAATTTCTATCTTTAAAATTGGACAAAAAAATCTGCAAAATCTGGATAAAATTTTTTAAATCTGCAAAAAATCTGGTAAAATAACAAAACACATAAGTATCAGGTTTTTATGAATTTTTTAAGAAAATTATTACAAAGCCATGTAAAATAAAATTATACAATAAAAATTTCCGAATTATTTATTAATATTCAACAGGGAAATAAAAGCATGTTTAGTTTTTACCTGAATACATTATTTAAAAGCATTATAAAAAATCGAAGAATTCAATGGCCGTAATATTTTTAAAAGACAATACCACCTGCGAAGCTTCTTGCTTGTCTGCAGAAGACATCCAAAGTCTTCGGTGGGAATCAAACACGCAATCCTCAGACTGGTAGATTAGCATCGAGTGCAGTAAAAAAATATAGTTTTATTCAATTTTAAAAAGTCATAACTGTATAAAATTCCTGCAATTGACTTCTTGTTTATTTTTATTAAGAATAACTGTGCTAAACCTTGTTCCACATTAGAGGACGAATGTATTAAAACAAAAATATAAAGTGAACAATTTTAGAAATAAAATCTTTGAATCAATAAATTTCACAAATATTTTGCAAAAGCTTGGCAAGGTACTACTGTCATTTTGGATTACCAACTTTCAATTCGGAGTCAATTCCTTGAATATCTTTACTTATATTGTCTATCAAAATTTTAGCTGTATCTTCTGCATTTTCCAGGGATGCAATATGTTTAATTTCATTATGTTGAATTTCATTAAATTGTCCAGAGTAAAGTTTCAACGTCTGAAGAATTGACAAAGATCAATAAAAAAGAGTTTGACCTAAACACAGTCATTTCATAAAATCAGCAATTTGACGAATAAAATCAGCAAATCTCACCTAGCCAATTTTAAGATAAAAAATCTGCAAAATGCAAATAATTCAGCAAATCTGGCAACAGTGTCTGGAACGCGTTTGGACTAATTCGGACTGTTTTGTTATGCACCTTAAACAGACCTATAATAAACAAAATATGTTAAGTTTAATTTTGAAAATTTTAATTATTATTAGTCGAACTGTTTTATGTATTACATACATTCCTTTATCTGGGTTTGGTTGGTTAAATAGATGATGCTTACAACTAAAACACTACCCTAAGTAGATTAGATACAAGTAGTGCTGATGACGGACGTGGCTGTCTAGAAAATGTGCATTCCGCTCGTGCCGGTGTCTAAAAATTAAATTTTCGCAATTTTTCTTTAATATTATCACCTAATTTGTAATTTAATTAATTCTTTCTTAGAGAGAATAAAAACGAACTTAAGCTTGATTATAAATTTCATGTTAAGTTTATTCATATGTATGTAATTAAATCTTATTTATCGGGTTTGACTGATTTTTGTTGTTATTTTTTATGTAGGTACACAACAAACGACGGCAACGATATTTCCATACACATTTGACATAACTTATCGCGAAACGACAATGCCGCTGAGATAAAATTTATTATATTTTTGCATTAAACACATAGACATCATCAGGCTACCGGCTACAAACTGTCAAAATTAAAACACAAAAGTTTATAGGAAAACGATTATTTAGACGACATCATAGCTACACGGCCACCGTTTTGGCTGTAGCCAACATAGGCTAATTTATATTTTTCTTTGCAAAAAATTAAAAATAGAAAATCATTTTATTTGTTTTGAATGATATGATCATGGTATAACAATACAGGTATATCTAAGGCGAATTCAAAAAAATTAAGCAACATGTTCAAGGCGAATCCATTTATCAGGTGAAAGCTGATTCTACTTTTCCAGCAGACACTTCGAATGAGAATAAAATAAAAATTTACTAAAGTTTCCTCAATAGTAAAAAAATGTTACTGGGCGGTTTTTAATCTAACGCATGAATCTAAAAAACAAATCGTTTTGTGTTTTTGTTTTACTTTTCCATCTCTAAACCTTTTTTGAGGATTAGTTTAATCGATGTACCCAGTTTTTTTTAGAGAAATATTATACTAAATAATAGTATAATTGTCAAATCTTACTTTTCTCTAAATATTTTTCGCAATTAATTTGTCTACTATTCTCAAGTTTAAGGGTTAAGAATATGATATTTAAAAAACTATGTGAATTATATTTCACACCGTTTCTAAGCAAACGTCAAATTGATCCTCTATTTCTATTAGCTGCCGTGACGCTTTTTATTCGATATCGAGTGGTGATTAGGCCCATGATGCTTTTATCGTCTTTCGAATGAGCACCACATAATCACCCCTATCGCGAATAATTGTTCCCATGAAAAAAACTCCCACGTTTGTCTATCGTGAATGATTCCAATAACAATTTACTTGTACTTTACGATAAAAATCATTCACTATAGAATTTTTGGGAGTTTTTTTCATGGGAATAAATATTCGCGATAGGGGTGAATATTCACTTGCGATGAAGCTGCATTTCGGACTGCACATTGGGGAGGAACGAAAAAATATTTTTTTCCAATTTCAATATATAATAGTGATAAAGAGTATGGTAAGAGGTGCAGCAAATCGAAATGCCGCAGATCTAGGGTTTGGGAAATCCTGGAAAACAATGTCAATTTTCCGTTTCCCTGGTAAGATGAAATTTTCCGAAAGCCGAAACGGAAAAAGTTTCATAGTCATGAATGTAAAAAAAGTGATAACTGTTTAACAGATTATTCAACTCGATTATGTAAACCTATCAACTAGCAATTGTGACAGACAAGAATGCCTAAACGCTTTTGATTTACTTGAAAAAGAATTTGAGTTATTTGAAGCCAGAAACCTCATAGATTCTAAACTTTATCTTTATAATGCCATGTTAGCTATTAATCCTACCTCAGTGAAAATAAATAAATTTTGTACATCTTTGAATATTTTTCAACTAAACTATCTAGTGATTAAGTGATATAGTTCTAAAGATATTTTCAGTAGAAACAAGTCTGTTCTGAAAATTACAAGATTTCTAATCACAAACTAATTCGAAACACCTGTGTGATTTTAGCTTGCCCTGTAGATCACATAATTTATATCTTTTCTATGATTTTAAATTTGTAATACCACGGAAAAAATGCTTAAAGTTGAAACAAATGGAAGGGCCTGAAGCTTCATTGTTGGCTCGAATGAATTAAAGAAAGCAGTGCAAAAATAAGCATGTCAAAAAGTTATTTTGCGGCCCACAAAGTTATTATAAGCTTGGAAAGCGTTGATATAATTTTTGAACACTTAATCTGCTGATAGTTTAAAAGTCGGGAAAAAAACAAAAAAAAACATCAAAAAAAGAATATAATTATTTCTGCAAAACAATTATAAATAATTTCAAAAATTAAAAAAGAACTCTTAAAAAGGTTATTCAAGAAATTTATTATAAAATTGACAACAAAGATCTCCTAAAAATAAATAAAAAATGCATAAATTCTCTTGCGAGAATAAAATTAACTTGCGTATGCATTTCATTACAACTTACGTCTGCATTAACTGATGGCAAAAAACCACCCACTTGTAGAAGGACAGTACGGAAAACTAAAAACGTTGTTGAAGCTTTAATATTGTGTAATATTTTTCTATTAACATATACACTTCTCATTGTGTTTTGTAGAATTTTATTACTTATAGAGTATTTTTGGCTTCTCTAAAATTATGAGAAAGGTGTCCTGATGATCTGGCCTGCGCAACCAGTGAAATACGTATAGGAACTAGCTCTTTTCCCACAACAAATAAATTGCATTTTTATTATAGAACGTTATGGGTAATTAGCATAATATTAAATAATTCATAAATTCTTATGTGGAAAAAACTGCTTTTGTATTTAGGTGAATAAATTATAAATTGCAAAAACCAATTATTTTGCCTTCTTACGAACATAACCGAAAAAAAAATATTTTTTTTTAAATAAATAAATTAATTATTTAGGCTTAAGTTCTTAATTATTATTTTTGATAATAAATTTCTTGTTTTAAATTTTTTATTCCTTATTGTTTTGTATTCATGCCAACTGTTGCCAACTTTTTCTTTCGATTTCCCACCAAATTTGTACTTAAAAAACCCTAGAAACAGCTCAATTCTATATTTAGCGGGAATTAAGGCGAAAAATAGCAAAAAGCATAAAGTTAAATTCAAATTCCTGTTACAGCGAAATTTTTAACGCCATTTGTATTCCGTAGGTTATGTCATTTAATTATGGAAATACACGATGGAATGACGACTAAGGGAATTTTAATAGTAAATAAAGGCAAATATTATTCAGCTAATAGATATGTAGTTTGTCGTATTCTATACAGATTTGAAAGTTATTTTTTCTTATACGATATTAGCAAGACGACACACTCTTACAATATTTAACTGTTTCAAAAAGTAAACCCAACTGACAACAGCCAGCTTAGTTAATTTGTAATACATTTTTAACGTTTTCATGTAACGTAACGTTTTCATAGTATGATTGTAAAAAAAGACTGGCACACTACACATGCAGATAAAATTGTTGTGTTGTGTACGTATTTGTTTTCAAATATACCATGTCACCTGCCAATTAGTTACCGTATCAATCGTTTTATTGTGTATAAAATTTTATGAAAAAGTTATAGTGACTTAACACCTTATTTCATTGTTTTTTATATTAACTTACAAAAGATTTCTACAAAAGCACTATAAGGAATTGCCCTGAAGTTGTGGTTCTCACATTTTGAAGTTGAATGATTTCTCCTGAGAGAATGCCCTCGATTTTTTTTGTGGGTACACTTTCCTTGCCGAACCTTGCTGAAAACATCGCTAGTACACAGATATGTTCAATAGCAAGATGTTTAAACAGGCCTTAAGACCGCAAACTAATTTCAAAACTAAAATCCTGTCAAATGCCAGAAAACTTGCAAATACTATATTGGCACTATTGGATGTAAATCGCTAGATTTCCCGCTAACCGCTAAGAGCGAACTTTCTGCACGATTGGCATTTCCAAAAAGCTACATTTAGCTGCAAAATCTCCAAATTGGCAACAGTGGCGGTTAGGTAACCGCTTCTTCTCATACGACTTGTTTGGAACCGAACACCCGAAGCATCACTCGAAAACACCTCTACTTGCAGCTTTCGATAAAGTGAATAAAAAGATAACAAAAAATGTTTAAAGCAATGAGTAAGAAGTACAAGCTATATGTTGCCATTACTAACATTACTAACCGATACAATAATTTCGTTAAAAGTTATTAAAATATATTACGGTTGTTGCAAAGTTACAAAAATACAACATGATCATAAAGTTGGAAAAAAATGTGCAATAAAAGTTTTTTAAGTGGCATTTGTTCAAAAAGTCTCAATGTTAAAGAGAATTCAAGGAAAATTTGGACACAAATGCAGTTGAAAGCGGAGGAGTCCCGTCTAAATTATTTGATTCCTTATGGTAAACAATTTTATACATGTATGTGACTTCATAAGGGTTGTGCAATATACATAGATGCTTATGTGCATTACATGAATGGTTCTCCGGCGAAGTGCACGTTAGCAACCAGAACATAAGGAAATGTTCTTGTACATGATAATGACGGTGAGAAATAAAAAGATTATTCCGTCGATGCTCTTTATAAGGATACTTTATAATATTATTTCAATATTATTTCAAACCAAATCTGAGGACCTAAGAAACGAAAACCTAAAACAGTATACAACTATATTTTATAAATATAAATAAGACTGTTTGTCAGCAAACGATCTAAATCATCTACAATCAAACAAAATACTAGATTAGTAAAAGAAATGTGTGTAGGGAATTTGTATGCATCTTCGTATTTAGTTGCTTTTTTAGTAAAATGGGTTCATTGAAAAGTTGTAAAATTTTACCTGTGCAATGATCCCTATGGTTATTGATCTTATTAATCAACCACGACCGCCTCACTGTGGTCAATATTTTGAGATAGCGGCCAAAACTCCTTTTGGTTTTTGTTCTCCGATTTTAAAGTTATTATACTCATATGAAAGTAGACAGTAGTAAACCTCGGGAGCCAAAAAATTAGAACTCTATTTCAACTATTTCACTGAGAACAGGGTGGTCCAAAATGGGCTTTTTCAGAATTTAGTAAATTTATGATATTTTTAGTTAATTTTTAAAGTTTAAATGATCATAACTTTTTTGTTTTTCAAGATTTTTTAACGAAATAAATTTTGTGTTGTAACTTAACTTATTTCCTATTACTGGTAAAAAAAATTTAAGCTCTACTGTTTTCAGAACAATTTAAATATTTTTTTAAAAAAGGTCAAATTTCTCGGAAATTTCCTACTTCATAGAGCACAACTCCTGTGAGTCAAGCTGAGTCAAAACACAAATTTACTATTTTGTAGTCCTAACTCTCCCCTACATTCCTATATATACATGTCCATGGATCGGGACTGCACTTTTTGAGCTACAGCAATTTTTCTGACCAAAGGTAAGATATTCGGTACAAATGCACGTCATATTTTTTGAGAAGTTATTTGTATGTGAAAGTGGCTATTATGCATATATTTTGATAAAATTTTGTACAAGAGTTCTTATTGACCCAAAAAATAATTCTGTTGAAATTAGGAGAAGTTGGCCCATATTTGGACCTAGTCCACATAGAAGGGTGTATCAAAATTTTGACAAAAATGACAATAGAACTCTCAAATTATGTGGTATCTGGCAATTCATTTGGAAAAGGTAAAAAATTATTTTATTGCCATCTAATATTACATAACTTAAATACCTGAAAATTGCAAATAAATTTAAAACCAATGGAAATAACTGGTAAAACCAAGTACCTGTTGTTGAAACTTCGAGCAATAGTATATTAATCCATGCATTCATTTTTTTCTTCATTATTATTTAAACAATGACTAAATTCAGTTATAGTGTTCTATCTGATATATATTTTGAACAGAAAGATGAAAACGACATTATTTTACATATAATGAATAATCCATTCTTCAAAATATGCGGCAAACAAGAAATTAAAATTCATAACTTAAAAATAAAAAACTTTTTAAATACTTTAAGAAAAAAAAAGAGCTGCAGAGATAGACGTATGGAAGAATGAAATTCCCTCGTCAACAAAATTTTGTAGACCAATAAAGTTTGCTTACAAAAAAGAAACTAAAGATGTCATAACTGAAGAAGTTGGCAAAATAACAGATGAAATTAAAAAACTTCAACCAGTGATATTAGAATTTAATGATCAATGCAACGAAGTTAACTTTAAAATGTCACTTACAATGATCGATGGAAGTTGCACAAGCTTTAACCGAAACAAAGTCTTCGTCAAGCTGCACCATATGCCAAAAAACATCAAGTCAATTGAGCCAACCACCAACACAAGACGATAGTTTTAATAAAGCATATGAATTTGGAATGTCACCTCTTCATGCTAGAATTCGTTTTATGGAGCATATTCTTAAATTGGGATGAGATTTGGAATTTGGCCCGTTAGGCGAAACAGTGAGAAACAACAAAGAAAATTTGGAAAAAGGAAAGGCAAAAAAAAGATATTCAAGAAAAATACCGTGAGATAGGCCTTATAATTGACCAGCCAAAGCAAGGAGAAGGAAATTCTAATGATGGAAACACAGCAAGGAGATTTTTTTCCGATCCAGAAACCGCAGCTTCTATAACTGGAGTAGATTATGATTTAATACGACGATTCCAAATCATATTAGAAGTTATAGCATGTAGCAAAAAGATAGATGCAAAAAAATTTGGTCAGTATGCTAATGAGACAGCAACCCTTTATAACCAAAAATATTCTTGGAGACATATGCCAACCACAGTTCACAAAATTTTGTTCCATGGGGAACAAATAATTCAGCACAATATGCTTCCAATTGAAGATCTCTCAGAAGAAGCGCAAGAAAAAAGGAACAAAGACTACAGATTCTTTCCCGAGCACAATACAAGAAAAATTTCCAGATATTGTACTAATGAAGATCTTATTAAGATTTTGTTGTGCACATCGGACCCATATATGTCCAGTATTCGACAAAAATGGAAATCAACCTCATTAGAGTTAGATGAAGAAGCTAAACAACTACTGCAAAATGAAAATCAAAGCTATTTGGAAGAAATTTTTACTAATATTGTTTAATTAATACTAGTTTAAAGATTATAATTTGTTTCTAATTTTAGTATAAATTTTTATTAATACATTTAAATAAAATATAGGTGCACTTTAAATCAATAGTAAAAGTTTACTTAAAATTTTATCGATGTTGTGTTCTATATATAATATATCCAAATGGTCTCAGTTTAATCCTCACAAGAATTAGCTTTCTTCAAAAAAAAACCAACCTTTGGCCCCTGTGAATATTGAGACTAAATAAATATCAGGGGCCAAATGTTGACATTTTCTGACCAAAATTAAGTTTAGGAATAATAAATAAGTATTGGTTGTAAAATACGATTGAAGAAAATAAGAAATTATAAAAAAATGCCTATTTAAAATGTCAAAATATTCAAGTTTTACATGGAAACTCAACAAAAAATTAAAATGCATTTTTAACTTCTCATTACTTACGTTCCTATCAGTCGATTTTTACGTTTGAACACGCAAATTGAAGCTTATTGAACAAAACAAATTGCGTAAAAAAATACCAATCCGGTCAAAAGTTATAGAGTTTTGACCGCTATCTCGCGAAATTGACCACTGTGCGCCTTAACAGCAATGAATAAACGTTTATTTCTCGATAAAGAAAATAAGGTAAGCAAATCAATCTGAATATACTGTTATATATACGGAAAATAAATTGCATTTTAATTTTAGGTAAATTGTGCCACTAGATCTGATAACTAGTTCACATAACGTTTTTGCGGGAGATCTAAGTCCTGAAATAGAAACCGAAAGCTCTACTTAACTGGCCCATTACACGCTATTCTCAAAATATGAAATCAAATACGCCTCGTTTGTGAAAAAAGCAGGAGCGAAAATGTCAAGGGATTGGTTCACGTTGCATTCGTACCAACATTCGGTCAACACAAAAGCTTGCTCCACCACGTAATCATTAATATTAAATGATGCTGCACTAAATTACATAAAAATACATATTTTTAGTTTAATTGAATTTAAATAGAAAATTTATTTTCAGTTTTCATATTTAGTTTTGGATTTTAAGTGAATATTTTAAATAAAGTAATTTATGTATGTATTTTTATTTTCTGGTCTTATTAATGTTTTGTTCTAATTTCAAGTAACGTTAACAGCAGAAAATGGTGAACGTAACACATAATAGTTTGCAGTTGTTGGAGATATTTGTAGCATCTTTTTCAATTTATTAGATAGTTAAGGAAGAAGATTACAATGAAAAGATACATGTCATTGTTTCCAGCACCAGTTTTTTTTGAAGGGAATGTCACCAATAGGTAATTTGGTTAGATTTAAATACGACTAAAATTGGAAAAAAACTAGTTACATACACATGTATATTAAAAAACTAAAAGGAAATTTGTAACATATTTATTTACCTTGAGATTTTAGTCACCATTAACAAAACAGACCTGCCAACACAGGGTAATTATCTATCCAATGTAAGAACGTGCCTAAATAATAAATTTTATTATTGCCACAAATTATTTTAAAGTTATTTATAAAACAATTAATTTTACACACAAATCAAATTTTATTAAAATTTTCCACCAGCTTCACAAATTATTTTGTAAACAATAAAATGTCAAATTGCAACTATAACCAGAAAGAGATAGTAATATAAGAAAAGCATTAACTCTTGCTATCCCTTTCCAACGAAAGCTGTGATCTCGTAACACTCCAATTTTCGTGTCTTATCTGGTCTGATTTGTGTTGCTGTCCATCATCAGCAACGCGCAACTAAAGCAAAAGAGTTAGAATAATGAGACAAGAGGTATAAACAAACAGAAAAACAATATACGAATGTATGTAACGTGTGTGTTAATAGAACGACAATATGTGTAAATAAACACAACTACGAAAGCGAAGTAAGAATAAACCAAAACGTGTGTGTTAAATTAGAGAGAAGAGAGGTGAATTGATGTTGCCGTTGTCTGCATTCATGGCATTTGTTGTTTTGCTGATATAGAGAGATTCGTACGCGTCTAGTTTCCTCTTTAATAGACGTACGCTCTCTTCGAACGTGCCGATATTGTGTTATAGTGGGTTGTCATCAGAAGGTGTGTGAATGTGAGCCGCGACCACAGAGCGATGAATCTGTTTATTTTTGACATTTGATTTGTGCTTTTTGTGACGAACACTAATTTGTCGTTTAGTTTGACCTATGTATTTTGCATCACAGTTTACACAGCTGATTTTATAAATGCCGCTACGCTCTTGTATAGGAGCAATTTCTTTAGTTGAGCGGAGAATATTTTTGAGTTTGTTGTTATATGTTCCAAATATGTTTCTCAGGTGATTCGTGATTGATATGTGAAAGGGACGCGTCTACAATTATTTGTTTCAATTTTTCTATTTTGACTAAAGAGTGTCGTCAAATTGTTTTTGTGATGTTGCATGGAGTGTTTTTTGATGAGTTTATCGATGAGATTCTTATCAAAGCCGTTGATTGTAGCTAATTGGATGATTTTCTCGTATTCGTTTTTGTAAAACCTCAATCAACTTAGTTTTTTTCTTAATAAAAAGACCACAGTACCTGCAAAGCTTTCTGCTTGTCTGCAAAAACACCCAGTCTTTGCCGGGAATCGAACCCGCAACCCCTAGACTGATAAACTAGCGCGCTACCAATCAGTCTAATATTAAAAAAAGTGAACATTATATTTTTAAATAAAGTTAACTAGAGAACAAATAGAATATTCATTTGTTAATTTTAATAAAAATAGTATCTTTTTTAGCGGGAAATTTTGGGGATAGTTTAAATATTTTTTGGGAATTTCGGGGATGAAAATTTTAAAATTGGGGATGTGACGCGAAAAAAGTCTTAGAACCCTGCTAAAGACAGTACACAATGAGAGGAAACTAGACGCGTACGAATCTCTATATCAGCAAAACAACAAATGCCATGAATGCAGACAACGGCAACATCAATTCACCTCTCTTCTCTCTAATTTAACATACAAATAACATCCCAGTGGTAAAAAGGAGTAAAGAGACCTTCTAGAAGGCCTCTTTACTCCTGCTTTTGGAGGCAGAAGGCCTTCTGTTTACATTCCGTTCGCATTCCATTCTCGTCTTTTTTACACAGGTTGTCATTGCGGAGCAGGCCTTCCACTGTCACTTCTGCCGACAAGGGTTCCAGAAGGTCTTCCGAAAATTGTCTGATAGAAGGACTTTAATTTAATGCCTTTTCGTGGCAAAAACTAAAAAAAAAAAAAATTCTGGAACAAGTTTTTTTATTGTTGTTCTAATTTTATTATTAATTTATTTTTAATTGAAATATTAAAATTGTTTGGGAATCGAACCGTCAACCTCCAGGCTGATAGATTAGCGCACTTTCAATCGGTCTATCGAAGCATCTCAACCGCAATCAGCAATGAAATTGATAAAGGGCATTTTAATGTACTTTTGTGTTTTATAAATGAGCAATCTAAAAATAGAAAATTATGATTTTGCCATACAAAATAAGTACACATTCATACTAAGAGAAGCGAAGTAGGAATGTGTACAAAATAAGTACAAGTAGTATGAATACTAAGAGAAGCGAAGTAGGAATGTGTACTACTTTGCTTCTCTTAGTATGAATGTGTACTGGATCTTTTAGAAAAAAGAGACAAGGCCTTCTTTGGAAGGCACAGAAAAATGACGATTGTATCCGAGAGAAGGTATAAGCATGCCTTAAAGAAGGCCTGAAGTGAGAAGGCCTCTTTACACCTTTGGGTTTATTCTTACTTCGCTTTCGTTGTTGTGTTTATTTACTCACATTGTCTTTCTATTAACACACACGTTACATACATATGTATTTTTATTTTTCTGTTTGTTTATACCTCTTGTCTCATTATTCTACAGGCCGGGGCACATAGAATCCGTCATACGTTATGCTTTAACGTTCTCAACTGAAATCAAAGTAACAACGGAAGAGGTTGACAAAATGAGCACTTTGTAGACAGATATTAAATCAGAAAACACTTAAAAAGCTTTTTTCTCCATTTTACTCTAATAAATTAAATTACATATTTTGTTTTATTTTTGCTTCCACTCAACACAAATCTTAAATTTTGAGAGAGAGAAACAAAGAGAAACCAATTATAGCTTTCAATGTACGTCAAAAGTTAAAAGTTGCCCAACTTACGTACTTTGCGTTGACGGAGACGTAGTGATTGTGTCAACTCTCATTAGAAAAGCTGTATTTCCACTTTCTTGTATGTTGAAAAAGACGACGTATAACGTATGACGGATTCTATGTGCCCCGGCCTTAACTATTTTGTTTTAGTTGCGCGTCGCTGATGATGGACAGCAAGTCTGTCCGAAATGCATTCGTATTGACAAATAAATTATTCGATTTTATTTAACAATAAATATCAAGTCTTTTATTTGGCAAACTCTTTTTGTAGTCAATAAAGGAATTTTTCTACCATTAACAAAATTAAAATCGTTCGACTACAAACCAAATGGTTAAACTATTTAATAATTAATAGTGTTTTTTTTATAAATTGTTATGATTTTATTTATTGTTAGTTACTTATTGTAAGTGTTAACCTTTTGTTGTTGTATAATGTATAAAATGTAATGTTAAATGTATATAAATATGTATTGTAGATTCCTGATAATATAAATAAAGATATTTTTTTACCATAAACGACCTTAAGCTTGAAGAAAGAAATAAATTGTTCTATTATAAAATTTAATTACATATTTATAAAATTTTGGGAATTTAAATATTAATTATTAAATAATAATTATAGAATTCCATTCGAAAACTAGCTCAACAAATAAATTGCATTTTTATTATAAACTGTTATGGGTAATTTCATAATATTAAATAATCTATACTGTATAGACTATACATATGTATGTATGTATAATAAAATAATAACCTTTTTCTGTGGAAAATGGAGAAAAAGCAGAGAAAGTACGGCGATTTTTTTTACCGACTTAAAGGTACTGTATACTTTAAGGAATCTTATTTTTGAAAGCGGAATATTTTAAACACGGTTGCGCAACAGATAGCGCTGTTTTACTCTAATGACAAAATATGAATTACTTACTGTCAAATATCCAATTGAATAAAATTTGTATTTTTACTTTGTGGAATTACATTTTTATTAAAACATTTTAAACACCTTTTACAGAGCCTTACAAAATTTTACAAATTTTACAATTCTGCGGATAATTTATTAATCCATTTGATATTATTTTTTGATTTTTCTTGATATTGTTCTTTGCATATAAATAATGTTAAAAATGAGAAATTAATTAACAGCTAAATTGACATTACTTATATCAATTTACATTTTTTTATACCCTTAATATGGTAACCCTTAAAGTTACATTGAATAAATTGTCATTCCTTTTTTATATTTTAACAATACAACACGTGTTTTATTTGTAGCAGTTTTTTCGTTTATTTTCCCATCAAGATTTCAACAGGTTATGGGCCCAGTATTGGCATAATGGAGAAGATAATCGAAATAGAAAAATTAACTGGTAGGGAAAATTACCACAAGTGGAAATTTGCCGTGGAACATGCCATGAAGTTACAGGGCTACTGGAAGGCGGTTCTTGGTACTGAAGAGAAGGCAGAAATCAACGAAAAGGCAACATCAAGGTTAGTGTTGTATATTTCGTCGGATCTATATATCCACATACAGGAGGTTGCTACTGCAAAAGGCATCTGGGATAAATTAAAAACAATATATGATGATTCCGGGTTGACCAGACGGTGTGGTCTGTTAAGGAAATTAACAACGACACAATTAGTGAATTGTGATGGTATTAGTGAATATGTTAATACCATAATTGACACTGCCCATAAATTAAATCAAATTGGTATGAAGGTCAACGAAGAGTGGGTTGGGAGTCTTCTAGGCTTGCCGGAACATTTTGCTCCAATGATTATGGCAATTGAAAACAGCGACATCAGAATTACAGGCGATTCCATTAAAACAAAATTATTGCAAGATTTAGATAATTATAGCAGTTTATCTTCAAAAGAATCGGTTTTTTATGGTAAATATAAAAATAAAAAGCCAGAAAACAAGAGTAAAAAGGTAGTGTGTTACAATTGCAATAAAGATGGCCATATTGCTAAATTTTGTAAGGCAAAGAAAAAACAAAATGGCGGCAATAAGGAAAAAGCACTGGCGGCAAGTTTAGCTGCAAAATGTGATGGTAATGGTAACAATTGGTTAATCGACTCTGGCTCAACTGCTCACATGGTGAATAGAAAAGAAATTTTTGTTAATTTTAAACAGCATGAAAAAGAAAAAAGTGTTATTGTGGCTAATAACATAATAATAAGTCTAAAGGTAACTGGTATTGGCAACATTAGAATTCAACAAAAATTAAACAACAAATTGGAGTATATTACCATAGAAGACGTTTTGTATGTACCCGAAATTTGTGCAAATTTAATTTCAGTCATTCAGCTAATAAAAAAAGGTTTTGAAATTAAATTTGAAGGCAGTAAATGCGTAATTAAAAGGGGAAACGTAATTTTTTCAGAAGCATTCTGAGGTATGTTCAAACTAAATGTTGCACCCCAACATCAAAATTATGCTGCAATTAGTAAGGAAGTTTGGCACAAACGGTTAGGTCATGCTGGTAATAAAAATATTGAAAATCTACGGTCAAATGAATAATCTGGTGTTGATTTTGAAAATGACACTCAGTCAAACGTTTGCACGTCATGTCTACAAGGTAAAAAATCGCGTAAATCATATAAATCGTCAACAACAAAAACAACTGAAATTTTGCAACTGATACACACAGACGTTTGTGGCCCGATGGAAAAAAAGTCGATGGGAGGTACTGTTTACTACGTGTTGTTTCTCGATGATTTTTCTAGTAAGGTATTCGTTTACATGTTAAAAAACAAATCTGAAGTTCCAAAGGTATTCGAAAATTTAAAAAATATGATAGAAAATCGATAGCGGCATATTACACCAGACATCAGCACCGTATAGTCCACAACAGAATGGAAAAGCCGAACGCATTAATAGGACTTTAGTTGAGAAAGCCCGACCAATGTTATATGATGCAAACCTTAAGAAGTTTTATTGGGCTGAGGCTACAAGCACTGCAGCATATTTAATAAATCTCACGCCGAAAAGTGGTCTGAATGGAAAATCTCCAGAAGAAGTTTGGAGTGGTAAACAACAAAACTTAAATCATCTCCGTGTTTTTGGTTGCCTATGGTACGGTATGGTATGGTATGGTAATGGTACCTAAGGAGTTGCGTAAAAAGTGGGATTCAAAATCAAAAAGGTGTATTATGGTTGGATATTGTTCAAATTCTAAAGCCTATAGATTATATGATCCAGTAATGAGAAAATTACACGTAAGCCAAAATGTAGTATTCGTAGAAACTGAAATGTATTTTGAAAGCGCAGATAATAGAAAATATAATACTGTTTCACCTAAAGATAATCATAATTAAGTGAGGATTTTGGGTTATGAAAATTCCGATGATATTTATGAAAGCTCAAGTGAAGCTGAATGTGATTTTGAATCAGCTGAAAATACCACTGATGACGATGAAAAACATGTAGAAGAAAAAGAACATCAACAACAACAAGTAGAACAACAACAACAACAACAAAACCGCTTAAATACAGATGAACAAACTAATCGTCGATCATCGAGAATATAAAGACCTACAAAAATGGATGATTATGTTTCATATTTAGCCAATTGTAGTTCAAGTGAACCAATGAGTTATTCAGAGGCTGTCGATGGGGACGAAAAACGATTTTGTTTAAAAGCTATTCAAAGTGAATACAATTCGCTTTTAGAAAACAACACATGGTGTGTTGTGAAAAATAACAACGACGTAAAAAAGTTAACTACGAAATGGGTTTTTAAAAAGAAAAATGAAGAAGGCGATATTAGGTATAAAGCAAGATTAGTTGCAAGAGGGTTATCGCAGCGTAGTGGCATAGATTATACCGAAACATATTCTCCAGTGATGAGATATGATACTTTACGTTTTTTGTTATCGATCGTTTTGGAATTGGATTTAAAAATAAACCATTTGGACGTTTGTACAGCATTTCTTCAAGGAAATCTAAGAGATGAAATTTATATTGAAGTTCCTGAAGGCGTATCCGTTCCGGATGTTCATATGTTAAAGTTAAATAAACCATTGTATGGTTTAAAACAGGCCTCCAGAATGTGGAATGAAAAGTTAAGCGGAAAATTAAAAAATCTAGGTATGAGACAACTAAAAATGGATCAATGCGTTTACGTTATGAATGAAGATACCGATAATTTAATCATCATCGCTGTATACGTGGACGATATGATCGTGTTGTGGAAAAATGAAAAAACTAAAAATTCTCTGGTTAATAGCATAAAAGATGAATTTAAGATGAAAGATCTTGGTCCAGCTAAATCATTTCTGGGAATGAGAATAAATTATGAAACAGGTAAAAAATTATCAATTGATCAGTCGGCATACATTAAAAAAATGTTAGAGCGTTTTGATATGGTATCCTGCAATCCAGTTTTAACACCCATAGACCCAAATGTGAAATTTAGTAGAAGCGATCAGAATGGAGAAAATAAATTTGAAATGAATAAGTATCCATATCAGGAGTTAATTGGCAGCCTACTGTTTGCGGCCCAAGTTACCAGACCAAATATTTGCTATGCTGTGAATTCACTTAGTCGTTTCAACAATAATTTCGGAATTCAACATTGGACTGCAGCAAAGCATATTTTAAGGTACTTAAAAGGTACAATTAATTTCAAATTAACGTTTAAAAAGCAGAAGAGCTTTGATACTACATGCTTTTGTGATGCCGACTATGCAGCTGATCCAGAAGAAAGAAAATCAGTTAGCGGATACGTACTAATCAAGAAAGGTGCTGGAATATCATGGGGTTCCAAGAAGCAGCAAACCACAGCTTTATCAACTTGTGAAGCTGAGTATAAGGCTATGGGCGTAGCAGTCCAGGAATTGCTCTGGTTAAGAGGATTAGAAGAAGAGCTGTTCCGTAGTAAGTTGGAAGCAACAAAATGTTTTGCGACAATCAAAGTGCCATTCAACTAGCATTAAATGAGTCATATCACTCTAAAACAAAACACATCGATGTAAGACATCATTTTATTAGAGACAACATTCTCTCAAACAACGTAACCTTGAAGTCTATAAGTTCCAATGAGATGGTAGCAGATATTCTGACTAAACCCCTAGCAAATACTAAATTAAATGGCTCTATAGATGATATGGGTTTGAACCAAAAGTAAATGAATTTTTAGTGAGGATGTTAAAAATAAAAAATTAATTAACAGCTAAATTGACATTACTAATATCAATTTACATTTTTTTTATACCCTTAATATGGTAACCCTTAAAGTTACATTGAATAAATTGTCATTCCTTTTTTATATTTTAACAATACAACACGTGTTTTATTTGTAGCAGTTTTTTCGTTTATTTTCCCATCAAGATTTCAACAAATAATATTTGCAAAATATTACCGCAAGATGGCGTTTTTCAAATATGTTTATGAAAATCAGCGCATTATTGAGATTTTACGAGAGAAGCGTATTTAGCGCAACTGTGAGCTTTTTATTCCTGCATGAATTTGTAGAACATATTCAAATCATATTTCGAGGTTCTAAGAGTCAAATCGGTGATATTCGTGAGCAGGGACCGAATTTAATTATTATTTCTTTATTTAAAACAAAAAGGTTACTAGAAAATTATTTTTATTTAATATTGGGAATTTTTAACCATTATCATTGCATATACATATATTATTTTGGTTATCGTAATCAATCAAAGTATTTTGGTTAATATAATGGTTATTTATAACCAAAAAAATAACTCTCACTAAAATTGTTTGCGATGGCCAAAATAAAATATATTTTATAGAAATGATTATTTTATAAATTTATCATTATAAATAGTTAAATATTACTTTGTTGTTTATTATTATTATTTTATATATGTTGTTTATTTATAGTTGTGACGTCCCTGTTAGTAAGTACATACATATATTAAAAAAATCGTTATCAACTAAACGTAGAACATTTTTTTAAGAGATGTAACACTCAGGCAATTAATGACTATATTAACTGTGTTACTTCCTTTGAAAGGGATATTAGTAGATAAGATGGTTAGTGTGATAGTAAAGCTTCGCTTATGGCAACAATGCAATTGCACGTTGTGATTATTTTTAGAACAGTGTTGCAAGCGCCTCTGGTGTTATTTAGCCGAATTAGTTTGAAGCTAGCATAGCACCCCCTAGAAGACGCCAAGGAATCATTTTCCACAATAGAATGTATAATGATAAATTGCCAAATATAATTTTCAAAAAATCGTATTGTATATTGAAAAAATTATATTTCACACCTTTTTCTTAAAAAAGTCTACAAAAAAATTGCATTTTTCCTTTTGACAAATAATTGGTTAAGCAAATCTCAATTTAACAGAGAAATCTATAATATCTATATACATATGGATGTATGTATGTATGTATGTTTTTTATTTATTTATGATGTAAAAATCGTCAAAAGACTCTGTCTCCAAGACAATAGGAGTTCGAGACTTTTAAGGTTGAGCGCTCACTTTCTGAGTCAACTGTATGTTTGTATGTATGTATGTATGTATGTATGTATGTATGTATGTATGTATGTATGTATGTATGTATGTATATATGTATTTATGTAAAATAATTTATTAATCGTCAATTCATAAGCTTTTAATCAACTCACAGTTAGGCCCATTATTATAACTTGCCTTTAAAGTAAGTTATAATAATGTTAGTTAAATTTCAATTTTGCATAAGTGAGCGATAAAGTAAGCAATAATTTTTCTCGTTATTACAACTTCATTGTAAAATAAAATTAATTGTGAAAATTTGAAATTATTATTAGTCGAACTATTTATCTATTACATATAAATTTCATTGTATTTAATAAAATTAATTATTTTGAAAATATGGTAGTACAAGAAGATACACCGACTACTTTTGACAATATAAATTGGTTCTTAAAAACGTCAACGTCATACCTTTCATATATTTGTTTACTTTTAACAAACCACAAATTAGTTATATGTGCAACAAAAGTACGAAAATATTTTATATACATATACACTTCTACCTTAAAGTATACTTATAATAACGAAACACTATTTTGGGACCTTTATTTATTTGGTTAAAACTTTAATTCGCTTTTATATGAATTTGTAATACAACATACCTGCTGCAGAAGTGAAATTAATTTTATGTGATATAAATATATTATTAATTTAAATCAGGAAACAAACTTACGATATTCTAAACCCAGTATTGTATCACGGAACACACTCCAAGATCTTTCTTCACTCAGCGGATTTTTTGTAGGTACACACAAAACTTCACCTTGCTTGACCAATTCAAACACCATATAAAGAGAATCCTCCAACGGATCATCTAGAACTTCAATAAGTTTCACCACATTGGGATGATCTAATTTCTTTAAGACTGCAATCTCACGATAAACTCGATCCAATGGCGATGTTGCTTTTCTTGGACCTCGTTTCATAAGACCAGCTTGCCGTAGTAAACGTCGCTTTGAAAGTATTTTCATTGCATAGTGGGTTGAATCTTCTTCCGAGTAAGCTAATTTAACCAGCCCATATGAACCCTGCAATAAAAAATATTTTCGATTAAATTTCAAATGTGAGTTGGTGTAGATTAACACATTTCAAATTATATCAAAGTCTTTTGAAAGATTATATTAAAAACATAAAAATAATTAGTATTTGAATTCCCAAAAATTTTAGTAAGGAAAAATAAAAACGTGGTTTGTTTGTTGGTGTTTTGAAAACTGAATTAAGGAATATCAAAATGGATAACAAAGAAATTGAAGTTTTAAAAGTAAATTATTTTTCATATTTAAATATGATTTTACTTCTGGAAACCGGAAACTTTCGAAACATATAAATTTATTTAAAGTTCACGAACATCTTTTCATCAACAAACATCTTTCATTTTAAAATGTTTCTATTTTAAATTATTGCAATTCCTTATCGCACACATATTTCTTTTGAAACTGAAATAAGTCCATTCTTAATAATTATAATTAAAACAATTTTCTTATTGCAATTATTATTGATTATTGTTTCTTTAGTGTACGCGTCTGCAGATATTACTAAAGACCGTTTCACACTATAATACTGAGTATTAAGATTTGCATCGAATTTTGAAACATAACATTTCGTTTTCATAATAGCTAAACTAAAAAAAATGAAAAATCGAGCAAAAGAACAAGCCGAGACGAATCATTGAATAGCGGCGCACAGTGGCGCCTTTCGATTTTTTTCGTTGCAAAAATTGAAATAATTAAGATATTGTAAAGATTTAAAAACATATTGACAGAGGACACTTTACGCTTCAAAATAATGTTTACAAAATACTGCTGGAGGTACAGGGTGCTCCAAACATTGCGGTTAAAATAGGAAGTAAGTAAATTTATATTAAGTAACTAGTTTAACCCGGTGCGCTTTGCAATACACATTGTTCAAATCCGAAAGTTTAGAAAAAAACACTGTAATATAACATGTTAAACCAATATTAAATTATTTTATTTCTATTACAGAAACACATTTTTAAATTATTTTTAATATTAATATATTTATGCTATAGACATAATGTTATTTAGTATATATTTTATTTAGCTAGAATAATTAGTTTTCATTAGTTAGTTCTCTTTGATATAGTCATTAACATTGGGAGCGTTATCTAATAGACTTAACATATCGGAGCTATAATTATGTTCTTCCAAATCCTTTCGAGATCTTACATGTCTTCGTGATGAAATTAGTGGGTCTGAAGAGGCCGCCAACATATTTAAAAGGTCCGCATTCTGTCCAATCCGTGAAATTTTGCAAGTATTCGTGTATTTAAATTTTTTGTAGTCTTTGTTTTTGCATTCCTGGGCTTCTTCTGACATCTCTCCATACGGTAAGCATTGATATTCAATTAAACTTTTACCATGAGCCAAAATCTTAAGAACCCTAGGACTAAGTTTCTTCTCAGGGTACATTTAAGCTAAAAGTTTGGAAGTTTTTGATGCATAATCATCAAACTTTGGGCCATTTACCATTTCTCTAGAGTTTATAATATTTAGGATAACTGACAAACTTTTTATAATATTATTGTCGAACCCAGTAATTCGGGTTCGGCTGTTACCTCTTCATTTTCAAAAAATGCTCTGGACACATTATCATCGCTAGTATTTCCATACCCCTGCTTTGGGCAGTCTACTTTCAGCCCAAGCTGAAGAAATTAAGAAATTTATTTTGTATAATTTTTTACGAGCAGATAGTTTTTCATTTTGTGTTGCGTTCATGTCAAAACATTCACCTTCACGCGGAATTTTATACGCTAGTTTTGAAATAAACTCCATGCACCTAATTCTGGCATGTAGTGGAGAAATTCCATATTTATAATTTTGCTCATCACTTGAGTCATAAAAGTTTTGAAAGTCTTTCTGTGACATTTTGCAAATTGCACACTTTTAAGTTGACGAGGTATCTGTTATTACATTGTAAGAATAAATTCATAATCAATCGAAACACTTTTTCCATTCTTTATTTGAATAACAGAAGGCTTTAGTCCCGAAATTTGTTTTTTTATATCGTTCACTGTAGATTTGATTATTTCTGAAGACTCCTTTGCATATTGAAAAAATATCGGCTGGCAAAAGTGAACCTCTTTAGGCAACCTTTGAATAAGGTGTTTGGGTGTATGATCCATTAAGACTTGCAGTTTTACCTCTACCGATACTTCAGTAACCTTTACATTAGGTGGCACTACTTCTTTTTGTATCCAGGAAGAATATTTACATTATGATTCTTTAAAGAGCTTCGTAAAATAGAATATTTTTCCTTTGACAATCCCAATTCCATAAACAACGCTAAGGCTTCTTCTATATTATACTTTGTGGGTAAAGCATTTGGTGGAGTAGGAATACTCCCTTTTATTCTCTGCAGTCGAACTAGGCTTCCAAGCACCACAGCTTTTATAATGTCGGACCTTGTTTTATCTTTATCTTTTACAAACTTAAGACATAATGCTTCTGAAAGATGCGATTTAGATATATCTTTTGTGGTATTTTCAAGTTTACGTTTTCTTGTGTACTCGGAACACTCGTTTATAGTTTTTGCAGGTTTTCCTCTTTTGCTGTCAGAGAATGTATGCGGGTTTTCGATGTTTTTAAAAGTTGTAACTCTATTTAGCCAGTCTGGGTTGTTTTTCATAAATGCTTTTTTCGTACGGTGTGAGGCAAGCCATTTTTTTTAATTGTTAGGAAAACGAAGTGAATTTTGCTATGAACATCAATTTAGTGGTATTCTGGTAACTCGTGTAGTTTTTCCACAATAGCCAATTTAAATGCATTTTCATTATCTGAGTTTCCGAATAACTCAAACAATTCTAAATTTGTAAATGACAGTATCGCATTTTAAAATAAAATTGTATAAGTTCTGTTACTGATCACTAATTTTAGAAAGTAAAAACTGGCTGTATTATACAATTGCGGTTTAATTTATAACCAAAAATTAAAAAAAAAAGGTTTAAACTACCTCATTTGAGCAAAATAAAAAAATTAATTGGAATATATACTGCAGTTTATATTTTATTCAGTATAAAAAAGTTTTAAAAATACCTTCCTACTTTTATAACAGGTGTTTTTAAATTGAAATAAATAAAAATTGCAATAGTTATGCCTACCTGCTTGGCAGAGCAAAAGATTGTTTATTATTTAACGAGAAGCAATAACAATATGCAACAAGTAACTTTATTTTACACTAAAATTTCTGCAGTGAAAAAAAATTTGGAAACCCTTTTTTATTTCTTTTCACATTTTACACACATATTTGTTACATACTTTAAAAATGAGAAAACAATTTTTCTCGTTTTCGCTATGAGGTTGTAACAGTTTTCTTCTTATTTCACCTACAGCGGCAACTTGCGGCAGCCAAGCTTTGTTTAATTATTTAAAGTATTATGTAGCAAATATGCTTAGAAAATATGGGCGAGACCATTTTTAACCATTTTTATATATGCTCTATTTTATTTGTAAAAATTACCTAAATATAGGGTGTCTAAAAAGCTGCAACTGCCGAAAAAGTAGGGCATCTGCTAAATATTTTACTACTTCTTATAATAAAAAACAAACATACTTTAAAAAAAATACCAAAAAAGTAGTAATCAAACGGCAATGTTTCTGACACTTTAATTCTGAAGTGCATTTATTTTTTCAAGATCACCCTTTTTTTTGCTCTCTAAAAAATTGTCGACTTTGAGCAGCTCCACAAACTATAATTTTTTTGCAATTAAGGAAAACGTTTTTGAATTGTGATCAGTAAGTAGTTCTTTATACGATGTTTTCATTCATTTCACAAAATTTTGTCATGAAATTTTGTATTTTTGCCACGGGTTTTAAGAAAAGGCGCCACTGTGCGGCGATTAAGAAAATTTTTTTATTTATTTTTTTTTTTTGATAAAAAGGGAAGACCAAAAATCTCATCAAAATTAATATCTTACCACTTTATAAAACTTTAAGGAGCATAACAGGAGAGAAATATAATGATTTTAATGCACTTTAAGCTAACTATTTTGCAAACCGTAGTAGTTGATACTTGGATTATTTTTATTTAAAATAACTGACTTTTCTAACATTATGATGTCCTAGGGTGTAGTCAGTTGTCTTAATGACTACTCAGAAGTTAGCTTAAAGTTATTCAATTTGTAGTTAGCTATAAACTGAATACATAAAGCGAATTTGCAAAAAAATATGCAATAAATTTTTCCCTGTTTATTATTATTTCCTGCATCTTTGATTGATGGCTTCTTAAATAAAAATGTTAATACATGAAATGCTCGATAGTCAGTAAGATGTGATACAAATTTTCATTTTATAATTTTAAAAAAGAAATGAAAAATATTTAAAACAAAATTGTCAAAAATAATTTTATTTTTGATTTTGAGGAGCATTTACATTGTAGTTAGCTCATAGGTAGGCCATAAAAGTTAAATTAAAGTGTGTTATTTTCGTAGTCTACTACCATATTGCTTGTAGGGTTATTACCTTATATACCACCTATTCACAATAAATCCTTCAATATAATCACTGTAAAAAAAACTAAGTTTAAAATATATTTTTTTATTTGAAGAAATAAACTCTTATTCGTGTATTTATATGTCTTCATTTTATTATTACTATTACTTTTGGGTTTAATAAAATCTCAAAATTTGAGAGGAAAAATCCAAAAATGGTAACGTTGGTTCTGAAAATATTTATTATATTTGGAGTATTATTATTTTTTGAGTAAAAAACGATACAGTTCTACAATTTCAAAGCCTGCTCACAGCTGTTTGAGTTAAAGTGTAATTTAATAAACTTCAAACGATACAAGGAGCTTGTGAAATGAGCAAGTTTGTGTAAAGTGTTTAAAAGTAAAAAAAAAATCTAAAAAAGCTCTATCTTCTATGAAATATAATATAAAAATTAAAAATTTCTCATATCCTATTTCTTTGATAAGTTTGTTTAAATAGAAAATTATTAACAATTGAAACTACCTTGTAGATAGATACGTAGAGTGCTGATGACGGACGTAGCTGTCTAGAAAATGCATTCCACTTTGCTGGTGTCTAATTTTTCTTTATTTCTTTATAATTAAGAACTTAAGCCTAAATAATTAATTTATTCAAAATGTATGTAATTTTGTAAAATTGGTTTTATTAGAACTTTGTAGCCTTGAGCAGATTCCTCTTAAAACCCTACGAGGAAATACTTTTGCGGTTGTTCCAAATACCCCACCAAACCAAATAATCCGATTTCGGAACCCAAATATTAGCGAAATCGTAACGAGTTTTATATGAAAGGGTTGTCATGAGTTCGCAAGGATATGTAGGAACGAAATCGCAACCATCTTAAAGACATCGTTTATAATTTTCTACAACTTTCTTAGTAATTGTTTATTTAAAAATTATTTTCCACCATTTTATTTAATCATTTAATTAATATAACACATATTTATTTTTACACATAAAAAAAATAAATTTTCTTAAATATGTACATATATACATTATTTTGACCCTCTCAATTGTCCATCTTGCACCTTGGTTGTTTTTCTTTGCTTCTCTACTTATTTTGGCATCAAAAAAAGTTTTCATGCCGTACGTTTCTCGCAATATTTAACCAGGTGCGAACCTTTGCGGCCAAAAGGTAATGATCCGAATTGATATTTGCTCCTCGAATTGATCGTACATCCAACACGCTGCATGAATTCCCTCAGTCTATCACAACTTCTGATTGTCTCATCTGGTGACAGCCACGTTGCCTTATGTATATATGTCAAGATGACGAAATTTGGTGCTGCTTAATACCATGTTTTTTGCCGCCGCAAAGACTGTCATCTTTATTCCGTATCTTTGATCTGTTCGTCCTTGTCTTCGGTCGGAAAGGGGCACATATAAAACTGATGTTAAAGAACTTAGCAACCCCAGGTGACACCACAGAGAGCTCTGAGTCTACAGTTGAAATGAAAAAGGGACCACTATAGGTCTGGGCTTTGCCAAGTTAAAACTAATCAGAGCCGTTGCTTGGTATTTAAAACACTTTTCTTTAGCCATGCAAAGACAAAGACAGAGGTTTATTACTAAATCGACTTATCCACCTATAAGGATCCAGAATATATGTACATATATAATTTATGGGGTCGAAATCGTGCAATATTTTTTGAAATGCTACGCTGTCATTTGTCCGATATCAAAAAAGCAAAACTATTGCTTTTAGGGAAGATGTTGGTTTCCGTGAAATTGCATGGACATTGAGCCGATGCAATCAAGTAGTCCTTAATTTTAAGAAAAACCTTTCTAATAGCGGACAAAAGAAAGTAAAAAGAATAAATAAAAAATATATCATTTGATAGGAACGGACAATTCATTTGAGTTGTCTAAAAGACAACTTGAAAGACAACTGCTACTGATGAGTTGTAATTTGAAACAACTGCTACTGATGAGTTGTAAATTTTTAAACTTTTGTTAACCGAACTAACACAGAGTTGTAAACGGTGAAACTATCGTGTGTTTCTTATAGAGGTATAGAATTTTAAGTTGGCATTACTTTTCAAGATGGCGACCGATTTAACAGCTGTCAAGTGATTTATTATCAGTTTGGTTTGGCAATTCATCATGAACAGGTTCATGTCTGAACAACGCTTGAAAATAGTGCAAAAAACGAGATTACCGTTGCGAATTTTGTTTAGCGATGAAGCGAACTTCTGGTTGAATGGCTACGTCAAACAAAACTGCTGCATTTGGAGTGAAGGCAATCCTCAAGTGTATGTCGAAATACCGTTACATCCAGAAAAACTGACTGTTTGGTGCGCTTTATGGGCTGGTTGAATCATTGGTCCGTACTTTTTTAAACACGATGGTGGCCAGAACGTTACAGTCAATGGTGATCGGTATAGAGCCATGATTACTAACCTTTTCATTCCTGAATTGAATAACCATGATGTCCAGGAGATGTGGTTTCAACAAGACGGCGCAACATGTCACACAGCTCGTATCACAATAGATTTATTGAAAGACATGTTTGGTGACTGCCTAATTTCACGTTTTGGACCTGTGAATTGGCCTCCAAGATCTTGTGATTTAACACCGCTAGACTACTTTCTGTGGGGCTATGTAAAGTCATTGGTCTATGCGGATAAGCCACAAACGCTTGACCATTTGGAAGACAACATTCGCCGCGTTATCCGCGCCAGCCGTGGCGGTCATATGCCAAAAAGCATATTTAAAATTTAAAGCCACAAGATTATCTTTTGGATAAATAAAATTCATGTCAATCGAATAATCCATCGTTGTTTTATTGCAACTTAAAGCTCTATACCTCTATAAAAAACACCCTTTACAACAGTGTTGTAACACAATTTAAATTCAACTTAAAAATGTTTGACAAGTTGAGTTGTAATTGATAATACCAAATTGTAAAATTTCAACTGAAGAAGAGTTGAGTTGTAAGCCATAATAGGGGCCTTAATTTTTAGATCTTTCATAACCATTATAATTATTTTTGTTTTTTATTATAAAATATTTTTATTTTTTTAGTCTATTATAACAATTAAAATGATTTTTATTTTTTAGGTCTTTAATAACCATTACAATTTTTTTTTTTATTTCTTTGGTCTTCTATAACCATTATAAGTAACCAAAAAGTTCTTTGGTTCTTGGCTTTGGACGTATAT
Organism: Phasia obesa; assembly: GCA_949628195.1. Taxonomy (NCBI): domain Eukaryota; kingdom Metazoa; phylum Arthropoda; class Insecta; order Diptera; family Tachinidae; genus Phasia; species Phasia obesa. Next base: position 147,187,544 of record OX451215.1, read on the forward strand.
GGCCTTATTTTTTAACCGTAATAGGTAGACTCTTGAAATTTTTACAGTAGATGTGTTGCCGTCGCCGCCATAACAATTAAAGGGTGTTCCGCAATAACATGTTTTTCACTTATATTTTCTTATTTTTGGAACCGCAATAGGAAGGCTCTTGATATTTTCATAGAAAGTAATTATACTTGAACAGTAATATGCTGACACTTAAAATTTTCACATATTATATTTTAGAATATCTAGTGTAACAACAAGTAACGAAATTTTTTTTGTTTTCATAATTTATTTATTGTATCTTCAATAATTTTTGAACTAACAATAATTACTCATATCTTAAGTCTAAAATAAGAATATAATTTTTAAGTTCAGCCAGTGCTAGACAAAAATAATGTTTGTTTTGTTGCCGTCATGATGCCACCAAGTAAAATAAATACGTCTTGAACTGAAGTAAAGAACGTGTAGTGTTTGGATATGGTCGCTGTTCGATGTGTATGGGTGCCTTAATGTACGGCCAAGAAAAGAAGTATCTCTTCTTTTTAGTCGAATGTAACCAGGCTCATTCAGCATGTTACGCGCCAAAGGGACTGTATGTTTCGCTATCTCTGCTTTGAATGGCATGTTTAGGTCTTTGTGGATGTTTGAATTTTTTATATACCAGGGAGCAGATGTAATCATACGTAGTATCTTATTTTGGCGCCTTTGAATTTTTTCTACATGGCTAGCTGAGGCAGTGCCCCATAATTGAATCCCATAACACCAAATTGATTTGAGGATCGACTTGTACAGTATAAGTTTACAATCTAAGCTCAGGGTGGAGTTTCTGCCAATAAGCCAATACTGTTGTACTGCTTTTAATTTCATTTGTGTTAAATTGCAATCTATGTGGCTTTTCCAAGTATGGCGACGGTCAAGATGTATACCCAGGTATTTGACGTCTGAAAGCTGCGGTATCATTTGGTTATTTATGTAAATAGGAGGGCATGAGTCCCTACGCAGTGTGAAAGTTATATGAGTACATTTTTGTTCATTCACCTTTATTTTCCATTTTTCTAACCATTTTTCCAAATTGAGTATGTGGTCTTGTAGAAGTTGTGATGCTACTTGGGCGCTTTCATGAATACTTAAAAAATTTATTGGCATATCTGATGCTAATTGGCATATCTGATGTGTATAGTAAATATAAAATTGGTCCCAATATTACTACCTTGGTGAACTCCGGCTTCAGTGAGCTGTGGCGAGCTTAAAAAATCACCTTCTTGCAATTCGTTAAATAGGTTTTTAAGAGCTTATAAAAGTTTTTGGGCAAATTCAGCTTTAACTTATAAGGGGTGATCCATTTCGAGGTTCCCTACTTTTTTAAAGAAAAAAATACAAAAAATTAAAATTTAACTAATTAACTAAAACACGCGTGATGGTTTTCCTCCAAGGCCTGAATCGAAGCGGGTTTGTCCGCATAAACTTTAGACTTTACATATCCCCACAAGAAATAGTCTAACGGTGTGATACCACACCAATCGACCGGCCGAAAACGTGAAATTTTGTGCTCACCGAAATGTTCTCTCAATAAATCCATTAATTTATGCGATGTGTGGGAAGTGGCGCCGTCTTGCTGAAACTCAATGTAACCGATATCACGAGCTTCAATTTCAGGCATCAAATAGTCGGTTATCATGGCACGATAACGGTCGCCATTGATGATTCCACCTGCCCACAAACCACACCAAACCGTTGTTTTTATAGGATGAAGTGGCAGCTCTTGAATCTGTTCAGGTTGCTCTTCGTCCCAAATGCGGCAACTTTGTTTGTTTACATACCAATTGAGCCAGAAATCGGCCTCATCGCTAAACAAAATTTGCCTCGAAAACGTCGGATCTTCTTGGAACTTTTCAAGAGCCCATAGAGCGGAGCGATTCAGGTGTAATTCTTTCTATTATGAAATGCTAAACAATACTAAACAAAAATAACATGACAGCATGACACGACTCACACGTGATCTGTCAAAAAAAGGCTATTGAAAAAAGTATCTCTATTTGAATCACCCTATATATTAGGCCTTCGTGCCAAACCTTATCGAATGCTTGAGAAACGTCGATAAAAAGCGCAGTATTTTCTTTATTCAAAGGTCTTATTAATTACATTTACTAATCTGTGTGTTTGTTGGATCGTGCTATGTTGTTTTCTAAAGCCGAATTGATGGTTCGGAATACATCCTTTCTCGCTAAGTATTGGATTCAGCTTAGTTATTAATATTCTATCGAAAAACTTTGACATGTTTGATAAAAGTCTTATAGGTCTATATGATTCTGCTTTTGTGTGGTCTTTTCCTAATTTAGGAATCATAGTAATAAAAGAGACCTTCCTCTCTGTGGGAAAGTACTCAAGACGTAAGATGGCATTAAAAACAAAAAGAATAATTCTGCGACCTATACGGGGCAAATCAATTAACATCTTGTTACTTGTTTTATCAATGCCAGGGGCCTTTTTGGTGTTTAAATCCGTTATTGCTCTTTCAATATCGCTAAATTCAAATCTTAGGGGTACACTAGTCTTTACTGGTGGCAACTCAGCTATATTGGCACATATATTTGGAGTGAAAACCATTTTCAAATGTTCAACAAATAAATTGCCTTTTTCGGTATCATTTCTTGCCCAGTCCCACAAGAAGTTCGCAAGGGAGGCTTACGTACGACCGGTCTTTTGAGGTTTCTACATGCACGCCGAAATTAATAACATCAGGCATTTTTTGTCGATCAGTAGGCCAATAGGTGGGTTGTCCACCCGATATAACATTCAGACGCATTTTTGAAATTGTGTCAAACAAAGTACGACCTTTTGTAGTTATTAGGCGTGATCCCCAAAACGTATGTTTAGCGTTGTAGTCGCCTGATGCTATGAAACAGGGACGTAGTGATTTGTAGAAGTCGCTATACTGACTTTCCGAAATTTTAAATCTAGGAGGTGAATAAATCGAAGAAATAACTAAGCTTTGATGAAATTCTTCAAGACAGATATTTGTTGCTTGAAAGTAATTCTCACAAAAATCACGCATTAAATAATGTTTGATTCGGGCCTTAATAAGTATTGCTGAGCCTCCACATGCTCTTCCACGGGGATCCTTAGTGTCATATAAAATATAGCCATTGATTTTAAAAAGGCTATTTGTTGTTAAGTGTGTCTCGGAAATCAGCATGACATCAATTTGTTGGTTCTTGAGGAAGTATTCGAGTTCATTTTTATGTTGGCGTAAGCCGTTTGCGTTCCAGAAACATATTTTTAAACAGTTCATGGTTTGTTTAGTACCGCCTGCAACATCATAGATTGCATGCGTATCATTTCTTGCATCATGCTGCTCATAGAGCTCATAAAACTGTTTAACTAATGAACTAATGTATCGATGCTTGCTTCGAGATGATAGTTACCAGATGGTGTTTGTTCTATAGGTTCTGGGTGCGGTTGCCAGATTTTTTTCTCTTTCCCCTAAAAGCAAATAAAAAAATCCCTAAAATCAAGCTTTTTTTATATACCCTAAAATAACTTTTCTTGATTAAATAAATAAATTATATCTGTAATTTTCAAAAAATAAAATCCAAATTAGTTAAATAAAAAAATCCCATAAATTAATCCAAATTTTAACAAAAATCCCCCAAAAATTTTGGGTGTTTAAGTTTCATTATATTAAAGTATGTATTATAAATATACATATGTATGTAGGTATATATAAATATATCCAGTGGTAAAAAGAAGGAGTATGAGAGCCTTCTAGAAGGCCTCTTTACTTCTTCATAGTTTTTGGGAATGAAATGAATGAAGGTACTTAAATCAGGAATTACAAATAAACCTATTCGTGAGTTATTGGGAAGCTTAATGTATTTAATGCTTTGTGTGCATCATTGTGACATCTGATCATACTGATAGAAAATCAGCAAGTATATAGATATATCTTTCAAGTTTATGGAAACACAATTTAATGGTCAAGTAAAAAACATGCAACGGTAGTTACGTCGTCTTCGGAAGCAGAGTATATAGCTCCAAGTGCTGCTACATCTGACGCTGTGTGACTAAAAGGCGTTTTAAACGATTTAAATAATATGAATCAAAATTATTCAGTTTCAATATATGAAGATAACCAAGAATGAATTTTTATGTCAAAAAATACCGAATGAAAGATATTAAACGCCATTTTATTCGATATCATATAGCCCGAGGCAATATTAATGTAGAATATATACAACAAATGATCAAAAAGTCACATTGCAGATATTTGCACAAAAGTGATAGGAATTGTAAACTATCAAATTTTTAGAAATAAATTACAATTATCAGATTGAAAGACAGTATTGTATTACTTTGTTTAATCACACAAAAAAACAAATACATATACTATGTATGTACATATGTAAGATATTTGTTTTTTATTTCAAATTGTTAACTTTTATATAAATTAAAAATATATTATTTTTAAGTGTTATTTACGAAAAAGTGTTTATTTCTTGAACTGTAGGAGGCATACACTAAAAATTTACAAACAGTAATTCAAAATTAGTACGCTTTATAAACAACTATAAAAAAATAAACCAAAAAATTAAAGGGCGTTCCGATAGTGTCGTGATTTGCATGTATAAGGCCTAAGTTTTGAACCATAATAGGTAGACTCTAAATACACTAAAAATATGCAAGCAGTAATTAAAACGTAGCTCGCTATATAAACAAGTATAAAGAAATAAACCTTAGAATGAAAGGGTGTCCCGATAGTTACGTGCTGTAATGTATATGGCCTAAGTTTTGAACCATAATATGTAGACTCTTGAAATTTTCAGAGGAGGTGTATAACTATGGCCGCTATAGCATCGAATAATAAAACTTATAGGGTGTTCCGAAAGTGACGTGTTATTTGTGTTTACGTCTTTATTTCTTGAGCAGTAGGAGGCAGACATTTAAAAATTACACACAGTAATTAAAATTGTTGGCTATTTAAACAAGTATAAAAAATAAACCTAAAATGTAAAGGGTGTTCCGATTGTGACGCGATTTGTATGTGTATGGCAGACTTTTGAATTTTCCCCAGATGGTGTATTACTATGGCCGCTATAGCAACGAATACTAAAACTTATAGGGTGTTCCGTAAATGACGTGTTATTTACATTTACGTCTTTAGTTCTTGGGCTGTAGGAGGCAGACATTTAAAATTTACAAACAGTAATTAAAATATTGTTGGCTATATAAACAAGTATATAAAATATAATCCTAAAAATTAAAGGGTGTTCCAATAGTGGCGTGATTTGCATGTATAAGGCCTAAGTTTTGAACCATAATAGGTATACTCTTGAAATTTTCGCAGAAGTGGTATAACTGTGACAATAGCAATAAATATTAAAACTTATAGGGTGTCCCGATAGGGAGGTGTTATTCACGAGTGTGTGTTTATTTCTTGAACTTTAGGATGTATAAGGCCTAAGTTTTGAACCATAATAGGTAGACTCTTGAAATTTTAACAGAAGGTATATAACTGTGGCCACTACAGCAATAAATACTAAAACTTATCGGGTGTTCCGAAAGTGAGGTGTTATTTACCGTTATGGCTTTATTTCTTGAGCTATAGGAGGCAACCACTTAAAATTTGCAGACAGTAACTCCATGTTCGCTTTCTATTAAATTAAACCTTAAAATTAAAGGGTGTTCCGAGAGTGAAGTGCTTTGCGTGTATATGGCCCAAGTTTCGAACAATAATTAGTAGACTCTTGAAGTTTTTACAAGAGGTTTATTACTATGGAAACTATAAAAAATAATAAAAATTAAAGGGTGATCCATCAGTGACATGTTTTTGACGTATATTACCTTATTTTTTGAACCGCAATAGGTAGGCCTGATATTTTTATAGAAAGTTTATTACCATGGCCGTTATAACAACAATTCCTAAAATTTAAAGGGTGTTCCAATAGCGATGCAATTTTCGCGAATATGACTTTGATTTTAAAAGAAAAGGGTGCCCCATAAGACATGAAAAAATTAAAAACTTGAATTTTTAAAGGCGTACTAGACATAGTACGGAACCCTACGTGTGTGAGACTAACTCGCACTTGACTGATTTATTAGAATTGAATTTGACGTAAAATTTTCGAACCTATTCGATTAGATATGGAAGAATTTTATTTAATTTTTGCTATCATCTAAATCAAAAAATAAATTTATTATTAGCTTCTCCATTTGTAAGGTTTAAGCGTTCGAAATTTTAAACAAATGATTATTTTTTTTTATGCATCAAGTAAGTATCAGCATCAGCTGTTTTGCATTGGCATCGCAAACTAATCACAGATGCAGCGCAGTGATGCATTTCCGAACAAACCCTGTTTTATGGGTTGTGTGGCGTGTGACACCGTTGTTTAAACTAGACCCGACAAAATAGGGCATATGTGCGCTATTTTGTGGGGAGAGCCACAAATATAGAAAAATGTATGTAAAAGCATTTAGAGAAAATTTGAGGTGGTATGTGTCTACGGGACTTGGTTTAATTCTGTTTCGGTATCGATCACAAGGAGCTTCATGCTCAATACCCACATCCATAACAGCGATACTCTTGCAGATGATTTATCTTTCGACCATTTTGACGATTATAGCAGCCATTTAGGTGAGATTGTGTTCGATTGTGGTATAAAATATAATATGAAAACGCGTTGATATCACGTGTCATGCTCCATTTTTGCTAATTTTAAACTGATTTATATTTTAGTAAAGAAAATTACATTAATAAATGTAAATAAATAAATAATTTTTTTTAGTTACAAGGAATAAAATTATCCACCATTTAATGCTACTGATTTATTTTTAAATACAATTGTTTTTACCAATGGCAATGGAAATGTAATGAAATTGTTTAATTACTAATTATAATTGATGAAAAAATCATTGTTTTTATTAAAAACAAATTTATGATCGCAGTAGGTTTTAATAACTATGAATAAAGTATCAATTTCATGCCTGGTTTTCTAAATCTGTAACATTTTATTTAGTTTAATGAGGCACTACTATTGCATTTTTATTTGAAAAATGCAATAGTAGTGCCTCATTTCTCTAGTGCATTTTTATTTGAAAAATGCAATAGAGAAAGAAAGTCCCACTTCTGTATTATGTATCCCGAATATGGATTTTTTCATTCGCATTAAACATTCATTGGCATTATTTTTTTTTTTCATAATTTATTTATTGTATCTTCAATAATTTTTGAACTAACAATAATTACTCGTATCTTAAGTCTAAAATAAAAATATTCTTTTTAAGTCCAGCCAGTGCTAGACAAAAATAATGTTTGTTTCACGGATTTCGAAATCATTTGCGGGTCATCCCTCTAATGTACGGCCAAGAAAAGCAGTATCTCTTCTTTTTAGTCGAATGTAACCAGGTTCATTCAGCATGTTACGCGCCAAAGGGTTTGGATGAGATTCAAGACTCTTTAGATATGTGACTGCATGTTCCGCTATTTCTGATTTAACTGATGGCATGTTTAGGTCTTTGTGGATGTTCGAATTTTTTATATACCAGGGAGCAGATGTAATAATACGTAAAATCTTATTTTGGCGCCTTTGAATTTTTTCTACATGGCTAGCTGAGGCAGTGCCCCATAACTGAATCCCATAGCACCAAATTGGTTTGAGGACCGACTTGTACAGTAGAAGTTTACAATCTAAGCTCAGGGTGGAGTTTCTGCCAATAAGCCAATTTAGTTGTACTGCTTTTAGTTTCATTTGTGTTAACTTGAAGTCAATGTGGCTTTTCCAAGTAAGGCGACGGTCAAGATGTATACCCAGGTATTTAACGTCTGAAAGCTGTGGTATCATTTGGTTATTTATGCGAATAGGAGGGCATGAGTCCCTGCGCAGTGTGAAAGTTATGTGAGTGCATTTTTGTTCATTCACTTTTATTCTCCATTTTTCTAGCCATTTTTCCAAATTGAGTATGTGGTCTTGTAAAAGTTGTGATGCTTCTTGGGCACTTTCATGAATACTTAAAAAAGCTGTGTCATCTGCAAAAGTTGATGTGTGGACTAGGGTGCTAATTGGCATATCCGATGTGTACAGTAAATATAAAATTGGTCCCAAAATACTACCTTGGGGAACTCCGGCTTCAATGAGCTGTGGCGAGCTTAAAAAGTCGCCTTCTTTTAATAAAAACTTGCGATTCGTTAAATAATCTTTTAAGAGCTTATACAAGTTTTCGGGCAAGTTCAGCTTTAGCTTAAATATTAGGCCTTCGTGCCAAACCTTATCGAATGCTTGAGAAACGTGGATAAAGAGCGCAGAACAGTATTTTTTTTTCTTCAAAGGTCGTTTTAATTACATTTACTAATTTGTGTGTTTGTTGGATCGTACTATGTTGTTTTCTGAAGCCGAATTGATGGTTCGGAATGCATCCTTTCGCGCTAAGAATTGGATTCAGCTTAGTTATTAATATTCTCTCAAATAACTTTGACACGTTTGATAAAAGGCTTATAGGTCTGTATGATTCTACTTTTGTGTGGTCTTTTCCTGGTTTAGGAATCATTGTTATCAAAGAGACCTTCCACTCTGTGGGAAAGTACTCAAGACGTAAGATGGCATTAAAAACAAACAGAATAATTCTGCGACCTATACGGGGCAACTCAACTAACATTTTGTTACTTGTTTTATCAACGCCAGGGGCTTTTTTGGTGTTTAAATCTGCTATTGCCCTTTCAATATCGCGAAATTCAAATCTTAGGGGTACTACAGCACTAGTCTCTACTGATGGTAACTCAGCTATATCAGTACATACATTTGGGGTGAAAACCTTCTTCAAATGTCCAACAAACAAATTGCCTTTTTCGGTATCATTCCTTGCCCAGTCTCCACAAGAAGTTCGCAAGGGAGGCTTACGTACGACCGGTCTTTTAAGGTTCCTACATGCACGCCATAATGAATAATCTGATTGAGTAGTTGCATCGAGGTCTTCCAAGTAATTTTTCAGAGATGCTACTCTTCGAGATTCTAGCAGCTGTCTTAGTCGTTTCGTGCAATCTTTAAGTCTAGATTTAAGTTGAGGAGATCTGTGTGCTTGCCACTCTCTTCTAATTTTTCTTTTTTCAGCCAAGAGCCGCTCGACGTCTACAAAGTAAATTTGATTGTATCTAGCTGGTTGTCTGGTTTCTGTCGCATGTTGGGCAGCTGATTTAAGATTTTGATCAAAATAAATTAGACTCTGGTCCACATCTTCTGGTGTTCTTAGCGGTATGTTTTCCGAACAATGAGTACTGAGATATTTTCTATATTTCAACCAATTAATGCTTGTGCAAGTTGTTGGCGACACGATATTTTGCTGATTCCATATATAGACAATAGTGGGTGAATGATCTGAGGATAATTCGAGTGACGCTTCAACCTTAATCATTTCTCTCGAAATACCTTTAGTCACGCCAAAATCAATAACATCAGGTATTTTTTGTCGATCAGTAGGCCAATAGGTGGGTTGTCCACTTGATATCACATTCAGACGCATTTTGGAAATTGTATCAAACAAAATACGACCTTTTGGAGTTATTAGGCGTGATCCCCAAAACGTATGTTTAGCGTTGTAGTCGCCTGATGCTATGAAACAGGGACCTAGTGATTTGAAAAAGTTGATATATTGACTCTCTGATATTTGAAATCTAGGAGGTGAATAAATCGAAGAAATAACAAAGTTTTGATGATATTCTTCAATACAGATGTTTGTTGCTTGAAGGTAGTCCTCACAAAAATCACACAGTAAATGATGTTTAATTCGAACCCTTATTAGTATTGCTGAACCACCACATGCTCTGCCACGGGGGTCTTTAGTGTCATATAATATATAGCCATTGATTTTAAAAAAGCTATTTGTTGTTAAATGAGTCTCTGAAACCATCATGACATCAATTTGTTGGTTCTTCAAGAAGTACTCGAGTTCATTTTTGTGTTGGCGTAAGCCGTTTGCGTTCCAGAAACATATTTTTAAACAGTTCATGGTTTGTTAAGTAACGCCTGCAACATAGTAGATTGCATGCGTACCATTTCTTGCATCATGCTGCTCATAGAGCTCATAAAACTGTTTATCGACTGCACTAATGTCTCGATGCTTGCTTCGAGACGATTGAAATTACCAGATGGTGTTTGTTCTTTAGGATGCGATTGCAAATTAGGAGTAGAATTAGTTGCCGGTGCCGCTTTATGTACTGCAGTATGATTGGTTTTTACCATATCTGCGTATGAAACATGTTGTGTTGTTGGTTGGGCTAACTGAGGATAATGAGCATTTGCTCGATATTGTGGGTGCTTAGCAGGAGTATTTGATTTTTGAGTGGTTTTCCTTACCATGGAAAAAACAGGACAGCCTCTATAGTTAGCAGTGTGGTTTCCACCGCAATTGCTGCATTTTTTAACTTTCGAGTCATCCCTTGCTTTGTCGCATTGGGCGGAACAATGTAGCTCGCCACATACAACGCAAACCGGAGGCATTTTACAGTAAGCCCTGGTATGACCATATTCTTGACAATTTAGACACTGGACAGGTCCTGGACGCTTATGCGGCTCCTCTACAGTTATTTTACGGTGTAACAGGTATTTCAGATTGTAAATGGGGTGCGTTTCGTTTTTCTTCAATCTGATATCTCCAGGTTCCAGTTCAACGCGAAATAGTGGTTGGGGGACACGTTCCCGATTACGGAGATTATCTACACTTTTTATTTTAAAACCCGCTTTTTGGAGTCCGGCTCTTATTTCAGCTGGATCAACGTATGAATCTACACATTTAATGACTATCTGTAGACCTTTACTACTCTTCAGCTGATAGGTATAAAAGTTCTTTTTGCAGTTTTCGAACTCGTTTACTGCTTTACGATAACTGCTTTCATCAATAAATTGTATTTTTGTCTCATCAATGTTACCACGCTTGATGGGAATTACATAAAATGAGTTCTCGCCAATAATTGTAATTAACTTTTTTATTAAGTCGTTCGAATTTTTCTCCCTTAAATAAACTGGAGGTGGTTTGAACGACTTAATTGCCGTTTTATGTTCACTTGTTTCACTATCTAAGATAGCAAAACGATTATGGGAGTTTATTCCATTAGAGCCCTTGTCTTTATGTACCTTAGACATTGGTGCAAGCTGCGAAGATTTAGGGCTTCGACCTCTTTTTAATACCGTAATGTATCTGTCCATTCCCACTTGCGTCTTGGGTTTAACACTATCCATATTACTGTTGGTAACACTGTGTTCAGAAGGCGACTTGTTTGAAGTTATATTATTGCCATCGATTAGCAAAAGCGACGAACAAGATTGAGCACGTATAACAGGCGTAGAATTTACACACAAATTATTTTCAGTTTTTTTATCTTTATTTAATATAATATTGTCTACATTTTTTTTGCTTAAATTAAAGAGGCTCATTAGCCCTTATTGTTTTTGTTTTATTTTTAAAGTAGCAATTCAATATGCGGTTGTAAAAAATAAAGAGAAAGAAAGAAAAAAAAAATTACAGACAACTTTGTTGTTGTATTAAAACAAGTTTGTTTTTTTGTTTTTGTTTGAAATTATTCACACAATGTATGTTTTGTTTTTTGTTAATGCGAGCTAAAAAAAATCGCGTCCGCACTTATCAACGCCAAAAACAGAACTGGCATTATTTGAACAATAAAAAAATAACTACAATTCAATGCTACTTTTTTTTTTAATTTAAATTGATTTTACCAATGGTAATGCATATATAATGAAATTGTATAATTACTAATTATAATTGATGAAAAAAATAATTTTTTCTATAAAATACAAATTTATGATCACAATAGGTTTTAAAACCTATGTATAAAGTAGGCGGATGAATTTGCAAATCACATACAAATACTTTTAAATGAGACTTGAGATACAGTCAAATTGTGCACGGAAAACATATCAACTTCTTATGGTAATGGTGCGTTAATTAATTAATATTTTTATAGAAAATGCAGAAAATAAAAAGTTAACATTTTGCAATACCACTGGGGCCACTTCAAGTATCATCTAGCCAAGATGAAAATCGAAGAAGAGGATACTTGCAGACTGTGCCTGGATGAGGCTGAGACGGTAGCGCACACTGTGTGTGAATGTCCGGCACTGGCTAGCATAATACTTAGGACCACTGGTAGAAGCTTGCTAAATGTGGATACCATGGGGGACCTGAGCTTTGAACATATGCTAGCAATTACCAGAGACTGCATGATGAGAAAGAAGGACGACAGTTACCAATCGACAATCTGAAGTCACTAAAGTTAAGATTAAAGGCTGGTTGTAGCACGTGACTCTATGAGGGTTAGGTTGCCGTAATTACATTTCGGTTGTCTATAATCATAGGGGACGGAAGGGGGTCGAAAGGAGACCCGTAAAGGAAGTGGCCTGCTTCGTTATTTCCCCTACATTAAAATAAAAAAAATGTTTTGCAATAGTATAATAAGTACGTACATACATATCAGAGAATGACAAAAGTATCATTTTTAGTACTTTTTAAGTATTTGAGGCCAAACATATATAAATGTGTATCGTTACAGCTCAAACAACATACCATACACACTTCCTCATACCAATTTCAATTTAAATAACTACAAGTATAGGCAGAGAATAAGTGTTCGCATACTTATTCATTATTTTTGGCAATACAACTAGGTATAAGTAAAAGTTGGATAAAGTATTGCTATACCCATACTTGTAAGTATGAGTGGGAATAAATACAAGTATGTAAATACTCTAAGTATACTTAGAGTATTTTATAAAAATATGTAACTATATGTATTAATTATTTCACAATTTAAAAATATGTTCATTCATTCCTTCATCCGTATAAAAAAACTTATTTTTATTTTCCATACTTAACCAATGTTCGGTTAAAAACAAAATATTGATAAATATCCTACACCTTTTTATACACACAATTCCTAAAAGTAGTTGTTTTACTAATAAGTATAGGTACTTCCAGTATTATAACCACTTTTCCATACTTGTAAGTATAAGGTAGTTATAAGTATGGGTATGACAGATACCCATCACATTATTTACATACAACCAGTTGTACTCATACATGCATTACGTATACATTTTTAAGTTCGTTGTGTATAAATAATGTTTGTTATAAGTATTGAGTATACCCATACTTATTTCACAGCAAATGAGTATGTATAGGTATTTTCTGTGTTATAAGCATAGATATATAAAACCCAAAAATATGTGTAAATACTTAACTACATTTATTTTATAAGTACTTTTTGTCAGTCTCTGGTACATATATTTCAATCTTGAATTTTCTTAACATTTTATGGTAACTGATTTCGTAGTTATTTGCAGGGTAAACTGCCCATTGGAGCCAGTTTATAAAACTGCTAGTCGAAATACATCTTTATACAACAAGTTGGAACTCCGAAAAACTAAAATGAAAGTTTTATGTCTGCATAAAATCAACAAGGCACTCAAAATGACTACTTCAGATTTTATTGAAACTTTTTTTATTTAATACAATTTTTATATAGTTTTTTAGCTATACAGTGTATAAAAGTGGGAAAATATCGCTATTCTAATTCCAGTTCTATAAGCTCCAGGATGTTGAGTAGTTGCTCATTTTAAAGGGGATTTCATACGATTTAAATTAATATCAATTATGAAAAAACAAATTTTTAACAAATTCTTTTCTTATATTAAAAAAAATTTATAAAAATCTTTGAGATAGTGCCTTTAAATTTTTTAAAATTTACATATATTTTTTAATTGTGGACTTAATGTTCAAAAATCCAAACCTTTCAAAATAATACCACATGTGTTCTCTTCCCCATATAATCATAAAGAAGAAAGATTCGATGATAAATCAGCCAGCGAAGACCTAAATGTTTTTATAGCGAGCGAATAATACATAATTCATATTTATATTTTATTTATTAAATTTAATTGTAGTATAAAAAGCGTCATAGGCTAAAACCACTTATATTACCTAGGTAAAACACCTGAATATATAACTTTATAACTCGATACTATCGAATTTTTTATGATTTATTAAATTTAAATTTTTAATAATAGAAAAATTATATATAAGGAACTTAATTATTGTGTGTAGTAGTAGTCTCTCCAATAATTTTATTCGTAAAAATAGTTTTGTATAAGTTTTAAATATCGAGTTACCCATTATTTTTTTTATAAAGATTAACTTATCGGGTGCCCTGATGGTGTGTGTATATCAATCAGTGGTGTATATCAGTCTGGGGGTTGTGGGTTCGATTCCTCTCTCACCACAACGAGTGATTTTTTGCGTAAAATAAAATCAACATATTTTGGTTTTAAGCGAGATTTTGTATGTGAAAATTGTATGTGAAAATATTCGAAGCTCAAAAGATGATTCCAACAACAAGCCACCATGACAACAAATATAGTTATTAGTTATTAGTTTTTTACAGTGGAAATATTTTTGACTATTAATAAACTGGATAAATTATTTATAATTAAATTCTTAGATTGCTTACCTGTCCTATTTGGTCCATTAATTTGTATTGATTCAATTGAAGAAAACTGCCAGTTTGTTCAATTGAAACACGTCTTGATTCACGTAATGGTGGTCTTCGTCTATTTGATCTAGGACTATTATACGGGCTAGCATATGGACTATATGGAACATTTGGATATATGGGTCGAGATTCTAGGGATTGAGTTTTTAAAGCTAGTCCAGTCTTTTGTGATGATAACGAAACCGATCTAGTAATCGCTAATCCTTCATTCGTCATATCTTGTGTAATATTTGTTGTGCTTGTGCGAAAACTTGGTTCATCTTCTACATACAATTGTTGTTGTGGTCCACTTTGTTCATGATGTTGTACATCATCTTTATTAAGTTCTGGCAGTTGAAAAAATAATTTATCATCACCATCATCGTCTGTTTCATGGTAAATAATGGATGGTGATTCTTGTAAAATTTCAAGCGATTGGGATTTTAAAAATGAGGCCTGTCTTTTAGCTTGAGTTTTTAAAGCTGAACAGGAGGAGTGATTTGATATTTGAAAAAGCAATCGGGAGGACAAAGCATTGGTTAATTCGTTAGCAAAATTTTCACATTCTAATTGGTTATAATGGTTGTGATTGTGGTGGATGTGAAGGAGGTTGTGATGAGAATGGTTAAATGTACTGCAAGCATGCAATGGTAGTATTGTTAGATATGGAAGCTGACATGCATATTTTAATGGCATTTGATGATTGATTTTAGCCGTATAATTATTAGGCGAGGACGCTTTAACGGCTTTCGTGCTTATATTTTTAGTTATATATTGTGCAATATTTTTACCTCGTTTTGCTCCTCTTACGCACACAGTATCTCCGATTTCATCCAACTTTTGATTAACATATTGATCTTTTATGTCCTTTCCACATTTCCAGTTTTCAGGGTCTCTTGATCTAATGGTGTTTTGGGCACATAAAGGAATCATTGCAGAAGAAGAGTTAGTCGTAGTAGATGTATAAATTATTCTTTCCGTAGACGTTGTTGATTTGATAGCATCTGTTGTTTCGGTGCCAGAATTTTCAGGTACATTTTCTTTAAAAATCTTATCTGAAGATGTCTGATTTAAATTAATATTTTCTAACTCATCAGGTAGATTAAAAATGTTTTGCTTTTGGTCAGAAAAAGTTTTATCACAACCATTTTGTAGCTGTCTCACTATAACATCTCTATCGTCATCATAGTATTCAGCATTAGCTGATTTATCGCTGCTAGCAGTTCTGGACATATGCCGTACATTCATGGCTTTTTCAATCGATTTAGGGGATCCTCGGCATAAACTCTCTGTTCTTAAATCACTTAGAGTTAAATTGTCTTTTATTTGCAACTGTTGGTCCTTAGACGGCTCTTGTTGCTTTAAGGTTTTCTTCTCAACGACTTTTGAATTGGTTAGTATTTGCTTTGATGGTCCCATGCTGTTGTCAACACCTTTATAAAAGGCTGATGAGTCGTCCTGTTTATACTTTTCCCCTTTCTTCTCATGTTGATCATGCAAATGGTCTTCCATTTTATCAATCAATGCTTTTCATTGCTTTTAGCATGATTGATGTGAACTAAAAATATAAAAATACTCTTTATTAAAAACATCTAATTTAAGTACATAATAATTTTTTCATTTTTCTGGGGGATGCAATGCCCCCTCCAGATATGCTGTTGCCACCAATCCAATTTTCCATAAAAGTGGTTTTGCCCCCCCTAGAAAATATGTCCTCCTACGCCAATGAATAAAAGTCAAAATGGTTTGCAGAAAGGAAAAAGTGTATATTTATATTATACTGCTGGGATATCTTTCAAATCACATAGTACGTAAATAACTGCCACTGCCTTGCACTTTTCATTGACTTTAGCAAAGCCTTTGATACACTCTAGCAAAACAAGCTGCTAAATGCTTTGAAAAGGAATGGAATTAGAGGAAGTTGCCTAGGGTGGTTTAAAATCTATCAATAACTTAGATAGTACAGAGTAAAAATCAGCAATTACATATATACTATGTATTATAATGAGACTGTAACAACTCACTCTAAACCACTTTTGTTGTAAATTAAGTCCATAATAGTAGGGAACACTTTACCGATTATTTTCGACCCAAAATTAAACAACTACATATAGTTTTAAGCATTTTGTTAAATACAATGAAATTTGTAGTCAAGCTTGAGTTGGTTCTATTCCTTCTAAGAAAGAATAAATTAAATTACAAATTAGGTGATATTATTAAAGAAAAATTGGGAAAATTTAATTTTAGACTCAGCAGAGCGGAATGCTCATTTTCTAGACAGCTACGTCCGTCATCAGCACTCTTCGTATCTATCAACTTTGGGTAGTGTTTAATTGTAAGCATCATCTATTTAACCAACCACACTCAGATAAAGGAATACGAGAAAAAACACATTCAATATCTATCGTCAGTTGGTGAGAACGAAGTCTACCACAACTTCCCTTTTGTTATTTATATTTTTACTTTTTTTCTAATATTTACCACCTTTTCATTGTATTCATTTCATTGTATGTAATATAAATACATCGACTAATAAAAATTTTAAATTTGCAAAATCATTTATTAAATTTTAAATAAAATATGTTTAATTTACACAAATTGTAATTAATGTGTTTTTCCGTTTTTGATTTTAAAACTTTTTCCTAAATCGAAATGGATAAAATATATGTGGTTAATTACATTTATTTAAACATTTTTATTTATATGTTTATAACTATGCTATAACTACATATACTATAACTATACTATCGTTTTTTGAACCTAATAAACCACGCATATTACACCAGACAAAGGGCTGATGGAAGATGCAGAGTCGAGCGCCATGATAACTTGTTGCGCACTACATTACCAAATGTTTTTAACAGATTGCCACTACACCTACTGAATATATCGAACCCGCACAGAAGATGATTACTCATAAAGCTTCATTACATTAAAAAACAATAAAATCTATAAATAATTTTAGTTTATATTTATAATAATATCCTGCAGACAAGGCGAATGGCTTCGCGTGATTTGATATTGAATATAAATTGTACATATATGAATTTTCTTATTAAATTAAATTTTTTTAAATTAAAAAAAAAATATTATAACTATACTATAAATGTAAGCTTTTAAACATTTTATTTACTATTATGTTAATGTTTCAGGTTAAACCACAGCTTTTACAAAACTGACGCTCTTTGATTAAAGATCTGATAGTTATAGTTTTCAATTGTGGGAACTAACTAACTATAAACCTTCTTTATAATGTCGTGCACATTGGTTTGGCCAAGTGGGATGTGCAATTTTTATAATTGTATTCGTACCTTATTAAATGTTTTGAGAAGAACTAAACAAAACAGATTATGTATGTATGTATGTATGTACATACAACACGAGAAGATCTGATAAAGAGGCAAATGATTAGAACAAAGAGACTGAAAGAAAACAAATCTAATTTTAGAATTTGAAGTCTATGGAGGCATTTGTGGCAACATTTTGGTGAATATCATTTCAATGGCCGCCAGTGGGGAAACAAATAATTATTATCAGTTTGATTCTGTCACCAAACAGTGAGACCTGTAACGTTTTTAACAAGCAGCGTTTTTAGCTTGCAAACCCATTGAATTGTACGTGATGTGTGGAAAGCAATTGTCAATTGGATCGCTTTTATTAATTCTTTTTGCTATGCACATCAGTGGAAAAAATGTTTCTTTAAACACTCTAAGAGCACCTATACGTTTGGGAGCGCCGACCCATGTTATTAGTGGAGAACATATTTCATTGGAATTCTTTGCCGCTTTAGAGTGGGGTAACTGCGCTAAAAATAACTTGCAGTCTTTACTTCAAAATTTCTTAGAGAATTTGCAGAGAAATCTTTCCACGTCATCTATACTCAATACCGTGGTAGCTAAACCAATGGGCATTGAAATGAATCAATACCAATTAAGAAAACTAAGTGATCTGGCTGATTACTTTCAACATTCATCGGAAGCTGCGGGAACATTTGCTCAAAAAGCAGAAAGGTTTTTAGAAACGTCTAAGACAGAGACTCATTTATTGTTGCTCAAGTTACGTCAAGTTCCATCAGCACAACATTATCTGCCAACTGCTGTGAAATTGCGTCTAACGGATTACTTTACAGAAATGGAGTTTTTTCACATTATGTTTTTAGAAATAATTGATCAGGCTCTTGAGTACATCGCAGATACCTTGTTATCAATTCAGCGAATCTTCATCCGCTATGCCGATATTCAGAGAGACACGTTGCGCACATTGAGTGTGAAATCCGATGAATGGTGCTGTAACACTTACATGGATTTCTTGCAACAGTGGTCTGCGCAAATTTTTAAATGTGTTACAAGTAACGATCTAAAAATTGCTTACGATGTTTATGCTACCACTGAAACCTCCGCTAAACATATCATGCGACAACTAGAGTTTCGTATTCAACGCCTTTACAACTGTTTTATTTTTGGCAACTACGAAATACGATGTCAATTTCTACGCAAACCTGAACAAGACTTTGCAAAACTGTTTGCAAAACTTGATGAATTACAACAATATTTCGATATAAAAATAAAACGGGGACGAGTAACAATCAATCGCTTTAGCCGGCTCCGTCGCCATCAAGATGCCACTAACCAATTGCACGACAAATGTATACCGCATGGATTTCCACAATTTCAAATGATGAGTAATCTAAAAAAATGTTTTTATGTACCCGAATCAAATCAAGCTTAGCACACAATTATACTCATGCGAATCAAATCGAGCTTAGCACAACAATAAGATTGTAATATTACAAGCGTATAAATCCAAAAACAAGTTAAAAGGCTATCTTCGACCATGTCGAATTTTATATACCCTTCACCATAGTAATGTTAAATCTTCCCTTACTTCGTTATGTTTCCAATTTCATAAAAATATATATTCTGGTTTTATTTTTATGATTTTTAACTTTTTTAATACAAATATATATTATAAATTAATTATATAAAGATATAGATTTTTTTTTAATTTTATTGAACATTTTTTGTAAAATTTTATCGACAATAAAATTGAAATATTAAAAAATGCAACAGATTTTTCATAACCGTATTAATCCAAAAACAAATACATATATATTATAAAATATTTATATAAATATGATTCTATTTTTACATGAACAAGATCTTTATTATAAAAATATTTCATTTTCATAAAAAAGACCTTCTGCTTGTAAAAAATAGAATCATATGTGTCGAATCCAGTTAAAAGGAACCACTTTTTTGGTGATTCTTAAAATAGACAATACGCTCTTTCTAATGCAGCAAACCTCAGTTTTCCAATTGCATTACTTTTGTCATAAGTGAGCTTTGAAATACACCTTTGATAAGAAAATAAAAAGAATAAGCCCGGTGTAACAAAATTGTTTGTAGTTGATCTAATTTACATAAAGCTCACCTTTCTGGGGTTTTCGGGACCGGCAATTACAAATCTGGTATTAGATTTTTAAATTCAAAATCCAATATGGCGGACTTTATTTTGTAAAGTTAGCAAGTCGATTTTGATACATCTGATCGCTTTTATGGCTAGAAACTCGTTATCCGAGGGATTTCTGGATTGTAGATTACGAATCTGTTACTAGGTTTTGAAAATTCATAATGGCGAATCCAATATGGCTGACTATTGTCTGTAACATTATGGGATTTGCTTAAAACTTGTTACTTAAAGTTTGTTTGGGTCGCTGATTACGAATCTGATATTAGATTTTGTAATCTAAACGGCGGAATGCTTTTGTTACGTTATGGGAATTATTGTAACTCATCATTTAAGGGTTTTTAGGGTCTCTGATCTGGTATTAAATTTTAAAAATACTAAATGGTGGATAAGTCATTTTCAATTTTCAAAATATAATAACAGAGAACCCTCGAATGAGGAACTTCAAGCAAGTACAATAATGTTGTAAAAAATAATCCGTCATATTGAATCCGTCATTTTGAATTTTGAAAATCTATTATCAGATTCGTAAACTACGACTCTGAATACCTCCGAGTAGAAAACTCTAAAATATGAAAAAGTTAACTTTAGAAAAAACAGTCCGCCATATTGGATCGGCTATTTTTAATTTTCAAAATGTAATAGCAGATTCGTAATCTTCAACCTCAAAAGCCGCCTTAAAAACTTCAAAAAAGTCCACCATATTGAATTCGCCATTTTGAATTTTCGAAATGTAATACCAGACTCGTAATCGTCGACCCAAAAACAACCAGGCAAACAGTTTCAAGCCATAAAAACCTTCAGGCGTATCAAAATCCATTTGTTTTAAAAAAATCTAATAACATTACAAAAAATATTCCCCCATATTGGACCCGCCAATTTGAATTTTCAAAATCCAATACCAGATTCGTAATTAGCGCCCCCAAAACTTCCTCATGACGGATTTCGAGCTATTAAAACGTTCAGGCATTTCAAAATTGTCTTGTTAACTTCAAAATCGTTTTTCTCCAAAAATCATTATTTATCAATAGGTCCCTTTTAACTGGATTTTTTCACACATGTATAAAAAAGACCAAAAAATACAATATGTATTTAATAATTATATAAAGATATAGATTTATTTTTAATTTATGGAATTTTTTTTGTAAAAATTTTTTGAAAACATTTTTTTAAATGTTTTAAAAAAATTTTTTTTTCTAAGTTATTGTAATCATTTTATTCAAAATTTGTTTGTTAAAAATTAGGGCCTTTATGCAATTTATATTGAGTTAGAATAGTCAGATTATAGCAAAAAAATAGGTAGACTCTCTCACAGATGGTTTATTAATATGACCCCTTTAAAAACAGTAAAAAATAAAGTCACTGATTGGAGAGAATTCTTTTCTGTAATTCCCGTCAAGCGTGGTAACATTGAAGAGACAAAAATACAATTCATTGATGAAAGCAGTTACCGCAAAACTGTAAAGAAGTTTGAATGCTACAAAAAATTGTTATAACTATCAGCTTAAGAGTAGCAAAGGTTTACAGGTAGTCATTAAAGGCGTGGATTCATACGTAGATCCAGCTGAAATAAGAGCTGCTTCAAAAAGCGGGTTTTAAAATAAAAAGTGTAGATAATCTACGAAATCGAGAACGTATCCCCCAACCACTAATTCGCATTGAACTGGAACCTGGAGATATCAAATTGAAGATGGACGAAACGCACCTTATTTATAATTTGAAATATCTGTTACACCGCAAAATAACCGTAGAGGAACCGCAGAAGCGATCAGGACCCGTCCAGTTGCTAAATTGCCAAGAATATGATCATACTAGGGCTTACTGCAAGTTTGCCTCCGGTTTCCGTTGTGTGTAGCGAGCTACATTGTTCCGCTCAATGTGACAAAGCAAGGGATGAATCGAGCAACTGCTTATTATCCCCAGTTAGCCAACCAACAACCCAACATGTTTCATACGCGGATATGTTAAAACCAATCATATTTCAGTACAAAACACGACACCGACAACTTATTCTACTCCCGATTTGCACCCAGAACCTAAGGAGCAAACGCCATCTTGCAAACACCATTAGTGCATTCGTGTAATAGTTTTATAAGCTCTACGAGCAGCATGATGTAAGAAATGGTACGCATGCAATCTATGATGTTGCAGGCGGTACTTAACAAACCATGAACTGTTTAAAAATATTTTTCTGGAACGCAAACGGCTTACGCTAACACAAAAATGAACTCTAATACTTCCTGAAGAACCAACAAATTGGTGCCAAAATGGTTTCAAAAACTCATTTAACAGCAAATAGATTTTTTTAAATCAATGGCTTTATATTATATGACACAAAAGTAATACTAATAAAGGCTCGAATCAAACATCATCTACTGTGTGATTTTTGTTAGGACTACCTTCAAGCAACAAATATCTGTCTTGAGTTTCATCAAAGCTTAGTTATTTATTCGATCTATTCACCTCCTAAATTTCAAATATTAGAGAGTCAATATATCGACTTCTACAAATCACTAGGTCCCTGTTTCACAGCATCAGGCGACTACAACGCCAAACATACATTTTGGGGATCACGCCTAAGAACTCCAAAAGGTCGTGTTTTGTTTGACACTTTAAATATGATATCGAGTGGACAACCCACCTATTGGACTACTGATCGGCAAAAAAAACCTGATGTTATTGATTTTGGTGTGATTAAGGGTATTCCAAGAGGAATGATTAAAGATGAAGCGTCACTTGAATTATCCTCAGATCACTCAACCACTATCGTCTATATATGGGACAAACAAAATATCGTATCACCTAGCACAAGCATTAATTGTTTGAATTATGTTCGGAAAACATGCCGCTAAGAACACCTGAAGACGTAGAGCGGAGTCGTATTGATTTTGACCAAAACCTCAAAACAGCTGACCAACATTCAACAATAAATTGACAATCAGCTAGATACAATCAAATTTATCCTGTAGATGTCGAACGGCTCTTGGCTGAAAAAAGGGAAATTCGTAAACAATGGCAATCACAGAGATGTCCTCAACTCAAAAGCAGACTTAAAGAATACACGAACCGGCTAAGAGAACTGCTGGAATCTCGATAAGTAGCATCCTACAAAAACTATTTGGGAGAACGAACGAAACTCCTCAATCAGATTATTCATTATGGCATGCTTGTAGAAACCTTAAAAGGCCAGTCTTACGTAAGCCTCCCTTGCGAACTTCATTTGGAGGCTGGTCAAGGAGTGATACCGAAAAAAGCCATTAATTTTCTGGACATTGGAATATGATATAGTTGAGTTGCCAATTGTCGAGGCCAGTTCTGTAGTACCGCTAATATTTGAATTTGGTGATATTGAAAAGGCAATAACGGATTTAAACACCAAAAAAGCCTCCGGCGTTGATAACACGAGTAACAAAATGTTATCTGAGTTGCCCCGTATAGCTCACAAAATTATTCCACAGAGTGGAAGTTGTCCTTGATTACCATGATTCCTAAACCTGGAGAAGACCACACCAAGGATGAATCATACAGATCTATAAGCCTTTTATCTAATATGAAAAGCTGCTTGAGAGGATGTAAATAACTAAGCTGAACCCTATTCTAAGCGACAAAGGATGTATTTAAAACCATCAATTCCGCTTCAGAAAAAAACATAGTACGATCGAACAAACTCACAGGTTAGTCAATGTTGTTAAGAAGACATTTGAAGAGAGAAAGTACTGTTCTGCGCTTTTTATCGACGTTTCTCGAGCATTCGATAAGGTATGGCATGAAAGCCTAATATATAAGCCGAAACTGAATTTGCCCGTAAAGCTATATAAGCTGCTAGTTAGTTATTTAACCGAACGAAAATTTATTGTGAAAGAAGGAGATTTTTTGAGCTCACCCCAGCCAATCGAAGCCTGAGTTCCCCAAAGTAGTATATTGGGGCCCTTTTTGTACTGATTGTATACTTCAGACGTAGCAACTGGTAACTGAGTCCGCACATTTACATTTGTTGACGACATAGCTTTTTAAGCATTCACGAAAGACCCGACCGAAGTAGCATCACGATATTTACAAGACCACATATTCAATTTCGAAAAATGGTTGAAGAAATGAAGAATAAAAGTGAATGAAAAAAAATGTACTCATATAACTTCCACACTGCGTAAGGAATCGTGCTCCCATATTCGCATAAATAACCAAACGATACTACAGGTTTCAGACGTGAAATATCTCGGCATACATCTTGACCGGTACCTTACTTGGAGACGCCACATAGAATCAAAGTTAACACCAATGAAGCTAAAAGCCGTTCAACTAAACTGGCTTATTGGCAGAAATTTCACTCTTGCTTTAGATTGCAAACTTTTATAACCAATATGGTGTTATGGCATTCAATTATGGGGCACTGCCTCAGCTACCAACGTAGACAAAATTCAAAGGCGCCAAAATAAGATTCTTCGTATAATTACATCTGCTCCTTGGTATATAAAAAACTCTAACATTCATAAAGATCTAAACGTGCAATCAGTTAAAGCAGAAATAGCGAAACTTGCCATAACGTATTTAAAGAAGCTTGAAACTCATCCGAATCCACTGGCCCGTAACATACTAAATGAACCTGGTTACATTCAACTAAGAAGGAGGGACACTGCTTCTGTAATCCGTACATCAGAGGGATGACCCGCAAATAGCACTGGTTGGACTTAACAAGTACATATATTTTCTTTTTTTTTCAGTCTTAAGATATAATTAATTATTGATAGCTCAAATATATTGAAGACACAATAAATAAAAAATTGAAAAAAAAAGTAAATGAAATATACAGGGAAATTAAGAACAATAATAAGAATTTTTTTTATATAATTATTATTTTTATTTATCAGATTTCAATATACATTGTATTAAAAAACAAAATTTATGAATTTTTATCTAATTGTATAAGATATTTCAACATATGGATCAAAAGTAAAATTTTTAAAATTCAGTGACTAGAATATAATTAAGTAAAGGAAAAATGATAGAAAAACCGTTGTATGGTATCTGGATTTTAAATGTACCAGTTGGACAATATATCCATTTCTTATCAATAACACTTATATAGTTTACTACAGTAAACTATGAAGTGTCTTCCGAGGAATTTTTTATTAATTCATACTCGGAAAACTAGGTTTCGAGTTTCTATATATTATTTTACGGTCTGCTGTGAGTACCTTGTATGAAGATCTTGTGTACGGTATAAGCGAGGGAGTTTGTAAATTATTTTGAGAGTTTTATTTGGTACTACTTGAAGTCTCTTTATATGGGTTTTAGCTGCACTGCCCCAAACGTAACACCCATACAGAAATATAGGTCTAATTACAGTCTTAAATATTATGATCTTATTTTCGGAGAATAAATGGGATCTTTTACAGAGAAGAGGAAATAAACCTCTGCAGCACTTGAATTTTTATCTAGGTAAACTCCTGGATATTTTATTGTATCTTGAAATGGAATAATCGTATTTTCGCTACGTATTTGCATCGTCGGAAAACGTTTGGGGCTCTTATTAAATGGAAATAAAATTGCCTGTGTTTTATTCGTGTTAATTTTAATTTTCCATTTATTATAATACTTGACACACGAGTGAAGATTTTTTTCCAATTTTTTTTTTTGACAATAGCGTTCGAACTTTTGCCTTTTACAATTATAGCCATATCGTCGGCATATAGTGCTATGTTTGACTCTCCTATGAACAAAATCTGCGATGTAAAATGTGTATAGAGTTGGAGAAAGAACTGCGCCTTGCGGGACTCCTGCTTTAATAGTTCGACCAGATGCAGATGTATTGTTGATAACAACTCTAAATGTTCTTTCTGTCAATAATGACTGTATGATTTTTACAATGTACAGTGGAAATCCATAATTTTTAATTTTATGTAGAAGCCCATTATGCCATATGCTGTAAAATGGTAAATTTACGTGTACACTTCCATATTTGTCCAAAAATGGTCACTAATCTTCTCAAGAATTTCTTTGTAAAAAACATTTTTTAAATCTCAATTTTCTCAAATTCCAAAATTATTTCAGAAATCCGACTAATGGGGTCTCTTTTAGGACCCCGTGGTGTACATTTTGTATATGGTGTACTACGTGTGCACTTCCATATTTGTCCAAACGTTTTTACCGTAAATAGAGTTACGAAATACTAAAATCACTAATATTCTTTACATCACCATTCAGTTCTTTGGTGTTTCACTTGAGGTTGAGTTTCATCAATGAATTTCCTAAAGTGTGTTCATTCTAGTAAATGTGCACTGAAAAAGGCTGGCTTTAGCCTTTTTGGCCAACCAGGTCATAACCACTGTTTTTATTGAATGCATGCGTTGTTATTCATTTCGGCTACCTTGATTTTAAAAGCTTATGGACAGATTCAATATTGATTTGAAGCGAAATCGACTTCATATATCGAAAATAATTACTGTAACATCAAGATAATGCGCAGGTGCACACGTGTGTAGTCACTATGTTAAAAATCCACAAGTTGTCTTTCGAACTGTTATCCCATTCAGCATACCCTGCACATTTATTTCCTTGTCACCATTTCCTATTTTGAAGAAATGGTATGGAAGGGGTGGAACAAACGCCTATTTTGAGAGTATTTAAATTTTGGAGAAATAAAACAAAACTAGAAATACGCTGGACTAAATGTATAGAGATTAAAAGATGAAAAGCTCGTATATAATTTAAGTGAAATCTAAATTTTTGGAAAAATGCTATTGTTAGGTAAAATTTCGATTTTTTGTTTAATTACATTTTTTGGGTGAAATTCGTTTTGATTTTTTAGTAAAATTACATTTTTTTTTTAAATCCAAATTTTTTTCGTAAATCTCTTTTTTTGTAAAACGTTGATCTTCTGGTGAATTTATTGTTTGGTTTTTTTTTAGAAAATCTATGTATAATACAGGAAAATTTTGTTTTCTAAGTAACTTAAATTTGGTAAATACTCGGTTTTCAGTAAAATTTCGGTTTCGGATTTGGAATTTTTTCCAAAATTTCGTTTTTTCATTGTTAAGCTTCGATTTCTTTTTGAAGTTATTATTGGTTAAATATAATTCTTTTTAGAACTTTCAATTTTATTTCGAACCTTTTAAATAAATTCAAGATTCTTTTTATTTTAATGTCGATTTTTTTGTGAATTATGATTTTTTTTTTTAAAAATTCACAATTTTTAAGGTTTAAATTTTTTTTAATTCTTTGTGGTTCTGAACTTTATTTTTATTATGGATTAACCAAGTTTATCGGGTATGTTCTGTATTCCGAAACCGAGTGAAATTGAAATCGAATAAATTTTTAAAGGAAAATATAACTTAGTTGCGCCTATTATTTTACAACATTAGAAATCAAGGAAGTTATGTGAATGGTCTTTAATCTAATGTATAAAAAATAATATCAAAATGCTGTAAGATTTAAAAGTTATGACAATTTAAAATTTCATTCGGATTCAATTTCACTCGGTTTCGGATTGCAGAACATACCTGTATATGTATCTTCCCTTAAAGCTATGAAATGTTCGTAATCAAGGCAAAATTCGAAGTCCTTACTTTGAAAAAAATTACCAACCTTGTTTAAACGACTTGCTCCACGGAAGTCTAACACTGAGTGACACTATTTCGGACAGAAAAAATCTATCAGTTTCAAAATGTCTTAGACCACTCTGTACATAAATTTATAGATAAAAATAAAAGAAATTAAATTAAATTAAAAGATTAAAAAATTTAAATAAATCTCGTTTTATTATAAACATTTTGTTAATTTGAAAATAAATTGGATTCTATGTTCTTTCGTCGAACATTCATATCAACCTGGACAATTGCAAAACAACTTCGAGTGTAAATAATTTTCATAGGCATCATGTTATTTATTTGGTGCGTTATTTGAGCTGCTCGGGAAACTAAACTACTAATTTCATCGTATACCAAATTTACGCAAGGTAACATATATTCCAAATAAGAATTTTTTTCCTCCAGACAAATTTGCATTCTGTCAATTGCATTCACAATAGTATGTAAGGCCTTAGTTATAAGAGAGCTGGCCGATTTGCATAGTGAACGCATTGGCTTCATGGTGATTTTACAACAACTATGCAGTTCTTTGGTGCTGTTGGTTATGAATTCTTCAATGGCTCGACATCCCTCTTGGTACAATTTTGTATCGTTGAGGGTGCGCAATTTCTGTTTAATATGTGCCGTCCACCAATCGTACTCTTCAGTGTTGTTTATTAATGTATGATTGAGTTGGTTGACTGCCCAATTGAAGTGTTCGTCAACACTTGTGGCTAAATTATGAAATTCAACCCGTACAGCTTCCAGTTGACGTTCAACGTTATGAAACATGTCGTTAAGAAGAACATCGCCGCCAACACTAAAAATTTTATTATTAAAAGTATTAAAAACGTCCACAGTACGATTTGACAATTTTGCTAGAAAAATCTCAGCATCTCTTGCAATTTTAGGAACACTCGTAGCAACAATTTCTAAAATATCTTCAAATAACTTTTCAAACTCAATGAAGGTTCGTCGTAGTGTTTCCGCCAACGTATATGTTCGCTTGATAGCGTCATCTTTACCGTTTGTGTCCAGTTGAGCATATTTGTTTACCTCATTTAAGTTAAATACTTTAACTGCATCATCTTCCTTCAGGACAACAGCAATTGGAAACAAAACTAATAGTAACACGTAGAAATAAAAACGATAAAGACTTCCGTTAAACATGACAGACTTTTTGATGCGATCTCTTTGCGAAAAATATTGGACATTGACTGATTACGGAACAGCATGTAATAATTATAGAATTGCAATCAATTTGCTATCAACATGTATGTACTACATACACATACATATACTCGTATACATATTATATACATACGAGGGAAAATTAATAAGTTTCTGAATAGATTAAGAGGCTACAAGTGTTATTTTGTGAGATGAACGACTCTAAATATTTCTCTATCTATCCCAGACAAAGAGTTGAGGAAAAAGAGTAGATTAATCGATATATCGACGATATAGATATGTATTAAATAAAATATTATTAACAAACACCGCACAGTGGGGAAGAATCAAAATATTTTGGAAATAACCTAGTAATTTATAAACCTTTCTAAGAAAGAATTAATTAAATTACAAATTAGGTGATAATATTAAAGAAAAATTGGGAAAATTTAATTTTTAGACACCAGCACGAGTGGAATGCACATTTTTTAGACAGCCACGTCCGTCATCAGCACTACTTGTATCTAATCTACTTAGGGTAGTGTTTTAGTTGTAAGCATCATCTATTTAACCAACCAAACCCAGATAAAGGAATACGAGAAAACTTGTATTCAATTATCAGTCGTCAATTGGTGAGAACGAAGTCTACCACTACCTTAAGCTTCCCTCTTGTTGAATATTTTTACTTTACTATTATTAATTTTTACTTAGCTGAATTTGGAATCTCACTTCCTATACGAAGGTATAGGTCACATTGCAGATGTTGGAGGAAAATAAGGCAATCACACCCTGGCGCTTTGGTTTCATACCTTTGCCATTTACCAATTTTTTTTTGGGCAGAATCCAAAAAAAATATACAGTAGAAACTTCCAGTAAATCATAACACACCAATTCATACTTTTGTAAAAGTACATATGTATGTATCTGAGAGAATAGTGCAACATAAACATGTTGAAATAGCCTCTTTTACAGAGGCTCAAATCATTTTTAGGGTTCCGTAATTAAAGGGTAAAAACGTAACCCTATTGTTTTCGCTACAATGTCTGTCCGTCCGTCTGTCAGCTCCTTTTATCTCTGCAACCGTAATAGGTAGACTCTTGAAATTTCCACAGAAGATGTATAACTGTTGCCGCTATAGCAACAAATACTAAAACTTATAGGGTGTTCATATTTTATTTCTTGTACTGTAGGAGGCATACACTTAAAATTTACAAACAGTAATTAAAACTATGATCGCTTTTTAAGCAAGTATACAAAATTAAAACTAACAAGTAAAAGTGCTATATTCGGCCGTGCCGAATCTTCTATACCCTTCACCACGGTGATTTTATTTATACAGACATGTACAGCATTATCCATATTGTTGACTCTTTACTTAAATAAAGTCGTATGAGAAAAAGCCATTATTCACGAGTTAAAGAAATAGAAGACAAATGAAAACAAATTCCGTTTGCTACAATTGTCGCCGTGTTGTCAGCTACTTAATGATATAGAAGCCGACGCTACATCGTAAACTCTGACATTGTTGTAGAAATACTTATTTTGCTTTTATAAAATTAAATAACTTTTTCAAAAAATTATAAATATTTCCTCCAAAACTTTTTGTTGGTATATGAATTTGTAATTTACAATTTTGTGACATTTTCATTTGTTGAATAAAATAAAAATTAGCCTAAGTTGACGACAGCTACAACGGTGGTCGTGTAGCTATGTAGCTTTGCTGGCTTCAAAATAATCGTTTACCTATAAACGTGTGTATTTTATTTTTGACAGTTTGTAGTCGGTATCCTGATGATGTCTATGTGTTTAATGCACCTAGGTTTTAAAACAGAGATATCATCTATTTAAAAATCAAACGCATTTAAAAAAATAGTCATTTTTTATACATACATACATACATACATACATACATACATACATACATACATACATACATACATACATACGTACATACATACATACATACATACATACATACATACATACATACATACATACATACATACATACATACATACATACATACATACATACATACATACATACATACATACATACATACATACATACATACATACATACATACATACATACATGCAAACATATGTATATTCTTAATAATAATTATATGTTATCTTATAGTCATAATTTTTATTTTTAAAGAAATATTGAAATTTTTGTTTTAATTTTTCGAAAATTTTTTGGAAATTTTTTAAAAAATTTTTTTTTTTTGAATATTTTTCTGTAAAATATCGTTTTGAAAATGTTTTGTAAATTTTTTTGTAAATATTTTTGAAGAAAAATTTTTTAATTTTTTTTTTTAAATTAAAATTTTTTTTTTTAAATTTTATTGAATTTTTTTTGTTAAATTTAGGATCTTTCTGCAATCTAAATTGAGTTAGAATGGTCAGACTAAAGCAAAAAGAAATCCTTATAAAAAAAAAATTCCTCATATTGACCTCCCATGTTCCTTTTAACTGCTCCTATTTACCAGTAGGTACCCTGTGGGTCCATTGGCTACCACTATGTGTATTGCTTTCTATAAAGATCTCTAATACAAATTAAAGCAGAAAAACCCTACCAATCTAAAAACTAACAAAAATCTACCCTCGCAGGGGGTTATTGATCCCCCGAGATCTGTATGCACCCCTTGCGATCTATCTTTCGCAGTCTAACATTTATTTGAAAAAAAAAAGGCACAAGAGAATTATTAAAGCCGAAAAAAATTAAAAAAACGTGAAAAAAATATAGGTGGGTGTGGTTTTTGGCCCGCAGCGTCCAAAATAATGATCCAATGTTGCTGAAATGCAATAATGCAATGTTGCTGAAATGCAATATTTTCAAAACTATGCCTGACAGATTGGTGTGTTTAAATTTTTTGTATCTCTTCTGGTGCCTTGGCAAATGACATTTCATCCCGAACACGGACAGACGGACATCGCTTAATCAACTTCTCTATGTATAAGGATTCAGAATATATATACTTTATGGGGTCGGAAATGAATATTGTAGAAATTACACACGGAATGACAAACTTATATATTATACCCTTTCCACCTGTGGTGAAGGGTATAACAAATATTTCCGTTTTCAAACAATTAATAAATTTATACAGATTTATATACATATCGTCACCTTAAATGCAAAACAACGTATCATCAAATATTCTCAATTGATTTTTTTATTGGTCACGCTTGATTACATCATATTACATTATAGGTGTGAAAAATTATAAACTTCTACTACCAAAGATAACCAAGTTATAAACAAATTTCACTTATCATCCGACACTTATATTAATGAAAATAAGACAGAGTGTATTACTTGATATTTTTGGAAGAACACAGCAAGTTTGGATTTTTTTATTGGTTTTGTTTAACTCGCCATTGCACAGTGGTTTAAAAGCGTTTTATTTTGGAAATAATTCAGTAGCCATGAACCACTAAAGAAGTCTTGACGAAATTTCACAGATACAAAACAGTGGTGTTTTTCAATAGAGTTGCGGACGGTTGGCTCCCTAGGTTCTTTAACCTTGTTAGGGCTTGTGGGTAAGACCGCAAAGTTGGGTGTTTTGGCATTTTTATTTATAACTCAAATGTTAAGATTTTTTAAACTTTGCTAATTCTTCAAAATATCTATAAAAATGTGCTTACACATTTGGGAAAAATTGGTTTAGAAAATATTTTTTTTAGTTTTCGGCCAACCTTAACTTAGTATTTTGGATGTTGTGGACTCATTTATGATCGGATTATTATTTTTACCCCTATTACGGTTTACAACTCAACTCAGTTTAGTTGTCTAAAAGACAACTTGAAAGACAACTGCTAATGATGAGTTGTAATTTGAAACAACTGCTACTGATAGTTGTGATTTTTTTAAACTTTTGTTAACCGAGCTAACACAGGGTTGTAAACGGTGAAACTACAACAGAGTTATAACACAATTTAAGTTCAACTTAACAATTTTTAACTAGTTGAGTTGTAATTGATAATACCGAATTGTAAAATTTCAACTGAAGTAGAGTTGAGTTGTAAACCGTAATAGGGGCCTTTAAGTTATCGGCTGCACCGTTGATAAAATTTATAATAAAATAATGTTACGACTGTTAAGACTATAGTCTTCCGGGCTAATTATGGTCATTAACAATTAAACTGATGCAAATAAAACAATTTACATCATCTTTCATTCAACGTTTCGTCGAAAAGGTTGTCGACTTCTTCAGGAGCAGTTTCGATTTTATTAAATTTTGTTGAAGAAAGTGTTTCTTATACATATGTACATGTTTAACGAAATATAATTGAAGCTTGACTTACGATTTAGTTTACATCACAATCATATTTATTAAGGACAACATGACACAAAATTAAAAATCTATACATATAATAAAATAGTAACTCATATCCGTCTGTCTGCTTTTCTTTACGTTCGCATCACGTAAAAACTACTAGATAAATTTTAACAAAATTTTGTGAGGAGATACCTGGTCCTGTGAGGAGTATCCTGGTCCCAATATGGAGAAAAAGCAGTGAAAATACGCTGTTGAACTAACCGGATATGAATACTTTACTATTTATAAAGTAAAAAAATGCATAAACTGATACGTAGCAAATCTTAAGGCGTAACTAAAAACGCCGATATTACCACATAGCAGTAAATCGCCGGCGAAGTAACATAATTATGAATTGGCTTTGCTAGCTTCAAACTAATTCGCCTAAAGAACACCAGAAGCGCTTGCGAAGCTTTGCTATCGCACTAACCATCTGTCTAATCTACTACTATCCCTTTCTAAGGGAATTAACACAGTTAATATAGGCATTAATTGCCTGAGTGTTACATCTCTTAAACAAAAAACTAAAAACGTAAAGGTCTTTGGTGTGGAATGCTTTCAAAGCAAAATCGAACAAAATATAGAAGGACGCTGACGAAGTGGCGTGCACAGCTAGTAGTAAATAAAATAAATCATTAAATACAATGAAATTTGTAGTCAAGCTTAAGTTCGATTTATTCTCTCTAAGAAAGAATAAATTAAATTACAAATTAGGTGATAATATTAAAGAAAATCATTAAAATAAAAAAGAACTATATCACATAACTATTATTTTTGGGTGTATTGCGGTATATTAAATAAAATATAGTATATTAAATAAAATATATATTAAATAAAATATATATTAAATAAAATATATTAAATAAAATAATATAAATAATGTTGTTTTGTTCTGATAGCGCGCCTCTGAATTGGGAAAAGGTAAAAATGACCGGTTTTCAGGAGTTTCCCCAAAAATGTGGTATGGGCTTTTTGCTTATATAAATTAAACTTACTTCGTTACTAGTAAATTTATTTGAAATGTAAAAGATAACAAAAATTTAGGATACAAACTGTAAGGGCTCTTCCTCCAGCCATATCCAAACATATGACATATGTACACTGAAGAAAAAATGATGTTGCAAATTCGACCACGAAAGTGGTCACTTTGACACCTTTATGTTATCGGTTGTAAATGAACGAGGTCGAAATCACAACGAGTGTCTTCAACTTATCAACAAAAGTGCTCGAATTAGCAACTCAGGATGTAAACTTGTCATCGAACGTGCTCACAAAACGCATTGTTGTCAAACTCCACGAGTTCTACTAAATATTTTTCATGATCATTCATTCATTCATTTTATGCAGACGCATTTTTTAAATAACAAATGGGGCGGTCTACAATTGGAGATTGATTCCAAACGACTGGAGACGTTGTGATGCCCAAAGCTTTATAGCCAATGATGAAAATGGCGATGAAAAATTAGAAAATAATTTTTAGAAACCATAAACTTCGACCACTTAAAATGTAAGTTAACCAGTTTGAAAGAACAAAGTGTAATATGTACTTTTGTTTTTCTAGCTGCACAAATAACTTTTAAGAGTTTGCGGTTTATAAAGAGACAAATTTCTAATGGTGGCAAGCACTGCGATCATTAGAGTGGAGTTTCTGAAAAAAAAAACAGAGGTAATATGGTGTTATAATTTTAATGATAACATTTAAATACTTTTTATATGTTTATAAGTAAAATTTCATGGTTTGGAATTGATGGTGACACAAGGTGGAGCAATGTTGAAGGCATGATAAAACCACCAACAATACATCTGCGGGAGATTACTTCAAAAACGGCGGAGTATAATCGAAGGTAAGAGAAATTCCAATATGTTTTATATAGAACATCTTGAACAATTTTTTATGATATGGGATTTGAAGACACTGTTAAAGGAAAAATCAAAGGAAATACAGCGCTTAAAAATGTTGATGAATATAAATATTTCACCTTTTTAACAATTAATAATAAGATTTTAAAAATGTATAATCTATTACAATCTGTTTTATTATTATAGTAAATTTGGAAAGCAATAAGCATTTACAAATCGAAAACGGTATGGTGCCAACTTGACAACGGTGTGGTATCAATTCGTCACCTGCATGGTGTCACTTCGACAACAATACGGTTTCAGAGTGTACACGTTCGTTGTCAATTCAAAAATCCAAGGTTGTTAATATTTCATTGTCAAATCGACACCGTCCATGTACAATTTGATCACAAACGTGGTTGATACACTTTCGACACCGTATGTTGTCTTTTTGTACACAGATGGTGTAAATTTTTCTCTGGGTGTATGTACTGGGTAATTTTGAAACAAAATTTATGATTTGTTTTAAAATACAGATTTTTACAGCTTCATTACACAGCAACATAATCGAAAAAGGTGGTCAATAATGGCAGAGTAACCACTTTTGTAAAAAAAAAATTTTAAAACTCATCATTCCCGTTGTAGGAATTCAGGTATAAGACTTCGTTCTCACCAACTGACGATAGATGATTGAAGATAGGTTTTCTCGTAATCCTTTATCGAAGTTTAGTTGGTTAAATAGATGATGTTTACAACTTAACAACACCTAAAGTAGATAGATCCGAAGACGGATCTAGCGGTCCAAAAAAAGCATTACATTCTGCTAGTGTCTAAACTAAAATGTTCCTAATGTTAAAGATTTTGTTTAGAATTCAGCTAATTAGGCCTGCAGGTCTATCTTAAGATGTTAAGATGTGTTTATTATTAAAATTTGTTTAGATGGTTGTCAAATTGTGTATATGTTACCTGGATTTACGATAATTACAATTTAATGTAACGTAATAACGTTTAGTTTACATAACCCTTGAGAAATATATATATAGATATATTTTTAAATATATCTAATGTAGTCTCAATAAATGCAATTAAAAAATAAATAAAACTAAATGACGAAGTTTTTTTAAAACATCATGACTTCCCCTCGGATAATCTACGATTCTATAAAAAAATATTTAAGTACTTATTTTCTCTAACTTTGCAATATTTCAATAAACATCTTCATTTGTTTGCTACTCATATTTGAATTGAATGAATGAGTGCGATAAAGCTATTTTCGAATAGGGATTATCAAGAATACTGACCTTAAAAGCAATTGTTATCAGTGTAGAAATAGGATGAAACTCACTCCACTCGTATTACTATTAGTAATTTCGTTTGATTTGTGTGGATGTAATAAAACATTCATATGAATTTATAAAATTCTTGTAAAACGATCACTCACGTAGTTAATTATGTATATAAATTCATTTTGAAAAAAAAAACACCAAGTTGCTGTATCGGAGGATCATCTGTATGTAGGTTTTGCATTCGAAAACAATACTGAGTAAAATTATGATTTTTTTAATCTAATGACTAGAAGAACAAAAAATCATATAGATTTATTTTGTATAT
The DNA here is from genome assembly GCA_949628195.1 of Phasia obesa. Classification (NCBI taxonomy): domain Eukaryota; kingdom Metazoa; phylum Arthropoda; class Insecta; order Diptera; family Tachinidae; genus Phasia; species Phasia obesa. The sequence goes on from OX451215.1 coordinate 147,224,034, forward strand.
TTTCTTTGCATGTACATACATACAGCATATGTATGTTGTATATATTTACTAAATACATATGTATATCTATACAGTATAACGTATGTTAGTAGCTCTGAGTTTAATAAATTTATGCGTAAGTTTTTTACGTTTAATGAAAATATTTATTACTTCTATTAGACCTTCACTGTATTAAATAATCTTACATCGAACCTATAATTTGATTTAATTGCAGTTATAAATTTTACGTTCACATTCATACATATAAACTAAAAATGAAGTTCGTAATTTTAAAAGAAATGAATCATTTTTGCATTTTATTTTAGAAGAAACACTAAATAAAATTTACTTAAGTACTTCCAAAAAAATTAACATATTGATGTCATGCTGATTTCAAAGACTAACTTTATAACAAACAGCTTTTTCAAAGCTAATGGCTATAAATTATATGATACCAAGGATAGGCTACAATCAAAATTTCGATGTAAGATAGGACAAATTGAAGGACCTCCATCTTCTACATCGTTGATCAATTTTATACGAAATTTAGTTTAAACTTGCGCACATACTGTTAGCTTGCACAGATATAAAATTTTTTACATATTCCTTAAGAAAATTTTTATTAAAAAAAATAAAATTGACGACCATTTTTAGGCTAAAATACAAAAAATGCAATAATTTTGGAATTTTTAAATTGAAAATCATCTAGTTTTTAACCCACAAAAGATATAATCTTGAAAATTAAAAGATTCGAACTATTTACATTAAATACAATGAAATTTGTAGTCAAGCTTAATTTCGTTTCATTCTCTCTAAGAAAGAATAAATTAAATTACAATTCAGGTGATAATATTAAAGAAAAATTGGTAAAATTTTATTTGTAGACACCTGCAGAGCGGAATGCACATTTTCTAGACAGCAACGTCCGTCATCAGCACTCTTAGTATCTATAAACTATGGGTAGTGTCAAGTTGTAAGCATCATCTATTTAGATGGCAGAATTCAATTCTACTTGTATGCTATTCCTTTCTCTAAATTTGGTTGGTTTCTGTGTATAAAAGATATAATCTTGAAATTGTACCACAATATTTTAGATTTCGCTCACTAATTATGGGAATAATATTTTGGAAAAACTGGACCGGAATATCGAAAAATAAAAATAAAAAATTAATTCTTTCTTAGAGAGAATAAAACCGAACTTAAGCTTGATTATAAATTTCATTGTATGTAAAAAATAAAAATTTTAATTTTAAAATGCTTTTAACTCGCTCATTTACAGATTAAATCATCATATTATAGGTATTAACTAGACCTTTAAGACCATGTATATAAAAATCAAACAAAAAATGAAGAATTCCAAACTCTAAAAGAATTTGCAGTGGCGAGGTACCAACTTTGAGACCACATGGCGCCACCCCTGGCAAGTGGATGGTGCCCACCGTCAAAACTTAAGCGATGATACACCTCTGCTATGCTCGTGGAGTTATTTACAAAATATTTTGATTCTGCCCCACTGTGCATTGGTACGGTATGACATGATCGTTTAATATATAAGTTAAAGCTGTACTTGTCCGAAAACTTTTACAATTGCTTCTCTTGCGGGACATCGGAGGGATGACCATAAACATAAAATTTCTTGTCTAGCTCTGGATTGATTATTTCAATTTTCTTTGCGACTTCAGATTTGAGTAATTATTATTAATTTAAATCTATTTCAGATAACAATAAATACAAATATGGAAAATGGAACTTTAACCGTTAAATAAGTTGGGAGCTGAGGAAGTGCCCCATAACCGATTTGCTTAATGCTTCCGGATTGACTTGTACTTAGGAGGCTTATTAGAGAGCAACTAATGTTTTTAGTTTATTTTCTAACTAAAACAATAATGCCGTTTTAAAGAAAGAAAAATTACACTCTTCGTTGTTGTGTTCATAGCTGTAAAATATTACAATCTTCTACAATTTCGAAAAAGAATGATTCAAAATGATTGAAAGCATTTTGATTTCAAAGGGAGTTGATTCCAGCTTTTTTTTATCTCTGTTTATGTTTCTGCTATTTGTCTAAAATTTCCAGACAATATACATATGTTTTTGTTTTAAACGAAGAATTAGACACCCTTAACTGTAAAGCTGAAATGCCATACCACACGTTCAAGCTTTGTAAGCTTTTCATACTTTTTACGTGTTCACATTTTACGCATTAAAAATGGAATATAATTTGTCATCCTTGGCTATCGAAAATAGCTGACATTTTATCAATGCACTTGCCAAGGGAAAAAAATAGAAAGTAAACCTACTTCGCGCCTTGCACACGTCTTAAGTATTCTACGCTTTGTGCTGTGTTACTTATTACATTAGAGCAGGCAAACAATCGATAGTTCTGTTTCCATTAAACTATCGATAGTTTTTTTTTTCGATAGCAATACTTTCGTAAAAAAATCGAGTAGATTAAGTAGATTTACAGAACAATGCAAATCAGATTTCGTTTATAAAATTGCGTACCTTGTAATGACACTCACTTTTTTTGTCTTTCTTAAACTATGACTGAAAGAGTGAAATTTTTTTATTTTTGTTTACTTTTTTTGTTTTCTTTCAATCGTGTATCATTTCCGCAATAAAACGCAAAGATGAAAAAGTAAAATTTAATATCGCTCTATTCGAGTATAAAACTAATGAATTAGTATCACTGTAATATTTTAAGCTTGACATTTTTAGATAGAAGATCTAGCTTAAAACCAAAATATGTTGATATTTTTTTATTTAATTAATACAATTACAAATTATATTCTAACTTAATTTACAGACCATAATAACGCTCCGTTGTAGTCAGGGAGGGATTCGAACCAACAACCCCCAGACTGATATACTAGCACATTACCTACTAGCCCATCAGTGCACCAGTTGGTCTTTCAACAAAAAATGGATAATTCGATACTTATAATCAAAATTATTTTTATGAATAAAATGTTTGGATTGGAGAGACCACTACACATAACATTTTGGATGTAGAATTTATATAAACATATTTTTATTAAAAATAGATTCGTTAATTTTTTCTATTATAAAATAATTAAATTCAATAATTCATAAAAAAATTCGATACTTTCGATAGTATCGATAGTTTTTCAATTATCTATCAAAAATATCGAATATGTTGCCAACCAACTCCATGTCACATGCTATTACACTGAATCTACTTTTTTGATAGACCCTCAAAATGCCGCTTACACTGTCAAAGGTAACAACTTAACTTCAACGAACTATTAGTAAATTAAATTAAATGACTGAATAATTTTAAAATAATACTTCTAGCACATGTGGAAATTTTTTTTGTACGTATTTCAATTTCTTGTAAAAATAAAATTAAATTTTTCAACTGTTTTTCCTCTTTTATCAGATACTTAAACTATGTACATAATTCATTCTACTACTATTAACTTTCTATTGAAAAATAGGCATGCTATGTAGACGACAAAATAAAAAGGAAGTTACTATTTCTCGTATATCGTTAACTAAAATTGAAAAAGGCGTAACTAACAAAAATAAAATTTTACAGGAGAAGCAAATAACTTTGTAAAATGAAAACTATAAACATTGTAAACGAAGTTTTTTTTCTAATTTCACTTTAAACACACCGACAAATTTATTTTTAAACCAAAAAAATATTTTTTTAAATTATTTGAAAAGTAATGTTATTTACGCCATTTTGACTTCTGTTTTTCTGAAACACAAAAACATGTATCTACAACAAATAAGTCTAAACATAAATTTGAAGTATTTAAAAAGTATAAAATGTCTATATTCCTTTAAGTCAAAAAAAAAAAAAACATTTCGTATTGAATTAATATTTGATTATAAAAAAATTCAGTTTATTGATTACAATAAATTTTAACTTAAAGTCTACTAACAAGTTTTCTTGCGGAAGTTGCTCTCAAAAATGACTTCCAGACGTTTTTGTCGTGTAAACACGTATTGGAAGTCGACTTCCAGAAGTCAGGGATTGCAGAACTTACTTGCAGCAAGTATGTGGACACAAGTGTTTGTTGCTTGCTGTAAGTAAATTGAATTGTGAACTGCAAGTGTTTCGAAGACTTGCAGAAGAAGTCGGGTATAGGAGTTTGTGGTATACTCCTCTGTTTTCAGTTTTGTATTGTTGTATTTTTTTTTTGTTCTTTTCTTTTTCAAATTTATAAAAATGGGCAAAAAAATAAAAATAAACACAAGAAAGTTATCCTGAATGACGGGAACCATTCGCAAAAGACTACAAGAATAAAATTAAAAAACAAACCGATTTAAAGGCAAAAAAACAATTACTTATATAGAAACGTCCGAAGAAGAGGTCAACCAAAGAAAGGGACAAAAAAATTTCTCACCCAAACACTTCTTTTAGTTTTTTTAATATTTTATTTCTTTTAATTAAATATGCTGCGATCGCAGCTGCAAATCTTATTTTGCCACAATACTTTTTATACGGTGATTCATAAAAAGCAAACTCTACTGCAAGCTTTACCCGCATTGTGTGGAAGCACGTCTACAATTTCATGCAGGAAGTTCGTCGTAATTACTTCTACAAACTACTTCTGGAAGCAGACTCCCGCAAGTTCACGGCTTAAGACTTATATAATATTTAATATTATTCATAAGTTAATTCAGTTATATATATTTAATAAAATGTTTTTTAAATTAGTTATTTTCTACACATATACATAAATGCTAGCAGGTGAAATTCTTAAGTCAGGCTTAAGTTCGCTTTATGCTCTGTAAGTTGAAAGAATATTTTTATTATAAATTAATTTTAAGAGAAAAAATCTTGAGTGGCCTATACTCAACTTTACAATACCCAATCGAAACAGATATTTTTATATATTACATAAAGAATATAAGTTCAAAGTATATTCGAATGGAACTGATGAACTACAGCATTTGAACGTTTTTGCATCATCCCAATTAGTTTCCGGCACTATTCGGCTGATATATTTTTTAAATTTTTCTAGTGACAAATCGTAAGATCTTTTTTGGTAATTGGACGACTCTTCAATTGTTCTTAAAAATAAATCGGGTATAACTCTGTTGGATTACTTTAAGGGAGTTTTAGGTACTTGCTGGAAACAAGTGCATAAGCAACATTTGCTTATGAAATAGTAAAGTATTTTGGTAAAATAATTGTTAGTAAAGTAGCAATACAAGGAATCAAGGTCAAATATTAATACCTTATTATTAAAGTTTTGATTTGTACTATTATAATCTCGAGCTACTGTATGTATGTGTTGTTTTTTTACTTAATGCCAAATTTGGTACAATTCATGCTGATTTGGTACAATTTTATCACTGGGGTGGTACAATTTCAACATTGTCAGATCTCAACATTGGCTGCCGTATGTGTGAACACATTTCCCAACAAACCAAAAGACTTGAGAAAAATATTATAAAAGGTTACAGAAAAGCTTATTTCTCTCAATATTTTTACAAGCTTCTTTCACTAATTGTGGCTAATTTCCACAACTAAAGCAATATGAAGAGCAATGGAGCCATCAATGATGGATTGATTAAGTGGCTCTACCACTTAATTTTTTAAACCCGAAAAAAACATGGGTGAAAATTGTTTCGTCGCCTACCAGGAGTCGAACCTGATGCGCTTCGTATTGTAGGCACGCACATAACCACTACTCCAAATGTTTGTTTTATATTTTACTAGCTATCCCCGGTGCGCTTAGCTACACCCATCCACAAAAAAATACAATAAGCACTTGAAAGAAAAATATGGCCAACCATTAACTCGAAAGCGCACGCTATTCTCACGTCAAAAATGTTTTAGTTTATTTGCAAGGTACGACGCCCACTTTTCCCATCCAATCTGTTTTTTGCGTATTAGCACGATAATAATTTTTTACTTTATATGGGAGGTACCACTCCCACCATCCTAATCCAGTCTGTATATTGCTGGACTACGCACATTAGTATGAGGGTTACTTATGCAAAGTTTCACGACCCTACTTATTGTAGTTCTCTAGGTACACGATAATATTGTTTTACTTTGTATAGCAGGTACCACTCCAACTGCCCCAATACAGTTTGTATTTTGCTAGACTATGACGATGAGTATAAGAGTAACTCGTGCAACGTTTCAACGCTCTATCTATTGAAGTTTTCTAGCTACCACACCCACCATTCCAATCCAGTCTCTGTTTCTCAACACAATATACCTTAATATGGGGGTTACTGATGCTGTCCCAATTCAGCCTATATTTTTCTAGAGTATACGCATAGGTATGGAGGTTAATTGTACCCACCTTCAAGACCATAGCAATTATAGTTCTCTATGTTGACGAAAATAATTTTTTACTTTGTATGGGAGGTACCACGCCCACTGTCCCAATTCATTCTATATTTTTGGACACTATGTGCAATACTACTGGGGTTACTCGTGCAAAGCTTCAAGGCTCTATCTATTGTAGTTCGCCAGGAACTCGATAATAATTTTCACTTTGTATGGGAAGTACCACGCCCACTATTTTGATTCACTATGTATTTAGCTTAACTGTTAGCGCTAATATGGGGGTTACTGGTGCAAAATCCCAAGGCACTACCTATTGTAGTTCTATAGATACATAATAATAATTTTTCACTTTATATGGGAGCTACCACGCCCACTATTCCAGTACAGTCTGTGTTTCTCTAAACTATGTATGTTATTATAGAGGTTACTGGTGCAAAATTTCAAGGCGCTACCTATTACTGGTACCAAGCAACACGATGATAAATATTTGCTTTGTATGGGAGGGGTCACGCCCACGTCAAATATCAAAAAAAACTAAGTACCCTATTTTACCAACCGGATATATAATAACAAACTGTGAAAATTTTAGAATAATCGGTTCACTGGTGTACGCAGCTATAGCTTTCCGACAAACAAACATATACATACTAGCTATCCCCGATGCGCTTCGCTACACCCATCCACAAAAAATACAACAAAAACACTTGGATGAAAAGTATGACCAACCTTTAATGCGAAAACGCACGCTATTCTCACCTCAAAAATGTTTTTTGATAGACTATACGTTTTTTGATAGACTATACGTATTAACACGATAACAATTTTTCACTTTGCATATGAGGCATAACGCCCTCCATTCAAATTCAGTCTGTGTTTTTTCTACACAATGTATCTTATTAAGGGGGTTACTGATGCAAAATTCCAAGGCGCTACCTATTGCAGTTCTCTAGAACAGGATAATAATTTTTTACACTGTCCCAATTGAGCTTATGTTTTTCTATAGTATACTCGTGGGTATAGGGTTTACTTGTACCCACTTTAAAGACCATACTTATTATAGTTCTCTATGTACACAATCATAATTTTTCACTTTGTATGGGAGGTACCACGCCCACTGTCCCAATTCATTCTGTATTTTGGCAGACTATGATGCGCTTCAGCACAAAGGTTTATCTTGCAAAGTTTCAAGGCGCCATCTATTGTAGTTCGCCAGGAACACGATAATAATTTTTAAAATGTAAAATCTACCGTTTCTTCAGGGTTATCCCCAAACCGATGGTATAGCTTGTTTGCTTATACATATAAATTAAACTTACTTTGGTACTACTCACTCACTTTTTTGATTATTTTAAATATAACATATAGCCAATGCGAATATCTATGTCAGTTCAAAATTTTGTAAGGATACCTCAGTCCGAACAAATTTAATTTACGGCCACATCATAAAAATTAAAAGAAAAGTATACTTATGTGTGTAACATAAATTTTAATTAGTCTCCGAGTTACGGACTCCCCTTAAAATTTGTATGTAAAGTATTATTGTGTATCTCGACTCTTTTAGGGCGCAATGAGGTAATATGGTTATCATTGGAAAGGCGAGTCAGACTCAGAAAATGTACGTTTCGTACTACATATGTTCAGTACAACTTTAAAAATTAAAGCTATTAATTCTTTCATGTCTTATGCGGCACCCTCTAATTTTCAATTATTTTTTTCTATTAGAGCATAGTACGAAATCTCTAGTAGTCCATGAGCTACTGAATTATTTGCAAAATAAAATGTTTTTAAACTATCGTGTCCTGTCTAGAACTACCTTAATTGCAACATTCTTCGTTTATGTTCAAGGTTTTTATTATGTACTTTAGTACTATGGTATGTGTATACATACATATGTAAGTACAACAACGGTAAGGTTTTTTCTTCTTATTAAATGACAAACTACCGGATTCAGATCCGGTTTCAGGGACACTTTCAAAAATATGTTTAGATTTACAGTTGCTACAACTTTCCTATATATCGTAGGGGAAAATTTAATAGTTCCTGTAAGTTATGCTGAAAAAGTAAACAAAAAATGTTTTTAATTTCTCTTCTTTTAAAGTACAGAAATAAATTATTTTACTGACATAAAATATATGTATGAATATTTATGAAGTTTGAATGAGATATTAGATGTTATGATGACACCTTTTATGAAGGGACCACTGATTTTCCGAATCTTCCGAGACCCATATAAAAAATAAAAACTGGTCACCAATTGCGCCAAACTGAGTATTTCTGAGTTTAGACACGGAAACATTTAGTTTGGAGCATATTACGCGTAAGGAAGAGAGTATCGTTTTTGCGTTAGGTACTCGGCGACATGCTTAGTTGACATTTGCTTTTTGAAATTTCAATAAAATAATATTCAATAACAGTGTTGGGATTTGAGGTACAATTGTCATTGGAGCAGTACCATTTACACATTGTCACAAATCCCAACACTGTTCAATAATAATAAAATGTTTCCGACAAAATGTTCGTTCGTTTAAACGCAAATGAAAACACAAAAGAGAATGGAAAATGTTTTTCTTCCAAATGTTCGCCCGTTTAAACTGGTACTGTAGGGTTTTACTTGCCTTTGATAGTAAAATTGAACCTATACTGTCACTTCCATTGTTATTAAGTAAAAGCTGACTTAAAACCAAATGTATGAGTTAAATGAGTTCAAGAAACATTTGTTCAATGACGGTAATATTAAAGAGATCACATAATACTATTGTTTTCAAAATTTAGATCTTTACATAAATGCGACATATGTATTTAAAACTATCGCGTCTTGTGACGTATCTTAAATAGGAATTTTGGCTCCTTTGGGTTCGTGATCACATATAGTACATTCGTAATTGTTCATGAAGACAACATTCCACCTCAATATTGGCTCCACGCTTGTGTTATCAAAGCAATTCCGAGTCAAGAAGAAAAAGTTAAAGCAGTCGACCTTGAAACAACAAAAGTAGTTCTTCGACGATCTATACACGAAATTATATCTAGCAAAAAAAAAGATTGGATGAAAAGAGTAGGCGTCGTAGCTTGCATATAAAATAAAACATTTTTGATGTGAGACTAGCGTGCGTTTTCAAGTTAAAGGTTGGCCATACTTTTCTTCCAAGTGTTAATTGTATTTTTTGTGGAATAGTTTAGCGATGCGCACCGGGGATAGCTGATATATATATATATATATATATATATATATATATATATATATATATATATATATATATAATTATATATATATATATATATATATATATATATATATATATATATATATATATATATATATATATATATATATAAATTCTTAAGGTTGAAATTAGAGTATTAACGACTATTAGAGTATTAATTTTAAATCCAAATATTGGTCTTCCCAAAAAGTAATAAACACGTACAATTTGCTAACAGTAAATTATTAATTGGTAACAGTACACTATGTGCACACATACATACATTTGGTTTTAAATGAGCTTTTAGTTAATAATTAACTTTGATCATGATAAACAAATATTAAATATTTAGCATGATCTCATAGGTTCGGTATCAACATTTAATAATTGCACACTTATTAGACTTTCAACGCCACAACTGAAATGTTTCGTCAAAAAAACATCTTGCTTAACTTCACTTTAAAGATTTTTGGCAGAAATTTATTTAACTCTTTACGCATATAGTAGTTCTTTTTGCGTATATATTATGCATATACCAGTTGTGAAATAAAGTTCGTAGAAGAAATGCGTAAAAACATCAGTGTTTTACTATTTTATATTAATATGAATGTATATTAAATGGAGTATGTGCAGCAAAAACCGGAAACGATTCCCCGTACTATCAAGGAAGCTATATTATATTTTAAGTTATAAGGGCTGGTGTTTTCGACTTTTAGTACAGCGCAGAATAGACAAGAGTTTATGAAAGCAATCTGTTTGATTGTTATTTGTGTGTCAATCAAGGCTGAGACAAAGACTGAACCAATTTCCATAAAATTTGAAACGTTGATAGATATTTGTATTTATTAATTTTCGCTTTTCTGATACAAGACTAATATCTTATAATTTATAGTAACAGAATCAGAAAAGCTATAACCATAAATGACTTCAATATAACGTACAAAATATATAAAACTAGTGTATTTTACCCGGCGTTGCCTGGGTCCACCCATCCCTTCTAAGTGCTTACGAAATGATTAACCTTTTTCGGTCTTGTCTGCCTGTAGCTTCACTCTCAACAGAGGAGAAACAATTATAGTTTCGCGACAGAGCATTTGCACACGTCTCAATAACAGCATCACATATCGGGTGTAACCAATCGAGGAGGTGATTAAGAAAACACAAAGAAAAAAGTAAGACATACCTATGATACAATGCAGGTATATAGCAAGTGAAAAATCGAATAGTCAGCGCACAAATAAAATGACGATCCAAGCAACGACTAAAAAAGATTCAGCTCAACATTGCAATTAGAAAGACCGAATGTCATTATACACATAAGACATAACTTTTCAAGTGAAAAAGTGAAAAAATCATAATATGGAAAATTGACGGCATTTTGTTGATATTTGTATGGGAATATATAGGAAAATCTAAATTTCATATCTCCGGAACCACTGGGCCGATTTCGTGCACACACAAACCATCTACAGACCATCCCCAACATTCCCTAAATTTTTGGCTAAAATCGGTCGACCCGTTTCCGCAGTTTGTGGTGACATCAAAGTGTACACTTCTTTTTATATATGTCTGTATATAGATTTAAAAATAACACTATGCCAAAAACATTAATATAATATCAAAAATAATATAAAATAAATAATAATAAAATAACAAATTTATGACTGACATTTACAGCAATTATGTTCTGTAGAATTGGTTTAGTAAATGTTTCAATTTATTTGCATTGCTAATAGTTTGCAAGTTTCGTGGAAGTTGGATCCAGAGACGAATAGTCAATATGAAAAATTATTTTTCAGACGCTGTATCCCAATGACGAATTTGCATGATGCCATTTCCTCTTGAAGACCTCATAAATCCTAAGCGGTCATGAAAATATTTCGGTTGCTCTGAAGTAATTATTTTGTGCAGAAAAACTAAGTTTTTTAGCTTTAAATAGTTCTTAAAGGTGATATCAAAAATACAACTGGATTACTGTGAAACATGATCAAATCTCCTTAAGCAGAATATATAACGTACAATGTTGTTAAAAGTTGTGTTGAGTTTCAAAGAGTCTGTTGAGTTACAGCCAGAGAAGACTTCGGATGAATATAGGAGAATTGGGAGTAAATAGGTTTTAGCCAAGAGTAGTCTTACTTTTGGTGGTGTGCTATACTATGTAGCCCATAAACACCGTAGCATACTATACACTCTTCCACATGCTTGGTGGATGTGGTCTGACCAAGTATGTGTACTGTTGAAAAGCACGCCATAAATTAACAATATCAATTTTGCTACCACCCATGTAAATATCAAGTCCAGTTTCAATTTTGACGGAATTTTTACAAATTACAACACACCTTGACTTATTATGGTTATTACTTAAGCCATTTGCAGACGCCGTGCGTGTTAAGATCTTTGACTTTTGAAGTGATCATACATAATACAGCATACATCTGAATCCTGGAATGTTTTTGCTGTTTTGGAATGTTATCAGCATAAATCGAGTACAGTCATGGTCCTAGTATAGAGCGACTTATATATAAACATAACTCGCTCAAAAACTTTGGAGAGGTATGGTAAAATTGATATTGGTCGGTATTCATTACATGTTTTTGGTACTGGAGTGATTTTGGCATATTTCCATTCCATCGGAAAAATACTGTTGGTTATAATAGTGTTATACAAATGTTTGAGAGGGTGTATTATACATAGAAATGTTAATTTTATAAACTTTAGACGGCATTTGATTTGACTTTACAGAAACTTTCTATAATATCATTCAGATTAAGGCACTTTAAACTGAATTTTGGAATAGATGTATCATATGATGTGTATGAGAATAAAATCCGAGGTCCACTGTAGCAAAGGAATATTAACGAAAGATTGGTTAAGCAGATTGGCATCTGGTTAAGCAGATTGATATCAACATCATCTTCACAATAAGTCATCTTACCAATCCCAATATCCCGCATTATTTTCCACGTATTTTTTGTGTCAACAGCGCTATTGAATTTATTGGAATAGTAAGCAGATTTATCGTGTTGAATTTTAGAAACAACAGCTTTCCTAGCTACACAATACTGCTCCCGATACTCTGGTATCCTGCATCGTTTCCACATATCGAACATATTATCGCGGCGTTGTATTAATAATTTGTTTGTAGTATTGCTAAACCATGGCCGTTCACAATTTCTTATAGTTTTAGTTTTCAATGGAACATGTTTTTTATAAAAATAGAAGATAAAATAAAGGCTCTGTCTTTTTTCAAAACTCAAACCTAGAGAGTAGAAAATAAATATTTTTAAACAGGACATGATGGTTTAAAAACATTTTGTTGTGCAAATAATTCGGTAGCTCATGAGAGGTATCGTAATTACGGTGTGCCCACTAGGGCGAAGGGAGCCTTGTACCTGAGTACCTGAGTAATTTAGTCATACATTTTTTAAATGCCACCAAAATTTATTTATAGTTGAAATGTATATACAAAAAAATGTGTCTAGGTTATCTCTATCTTAAGATAATGGCTACATTTTTAATAAAATTTGGAATAAAATAGCGTTAAGTTCTTTCTCATAGCTCATTTCATTAAAAAGTTTTACGTCTCTGAATTAGAAAAATGTAAAAAGTTTCGTTATTTTTGACGTTTTCCCCAAAAAGCTGATATAGCTTGTTTGCTTAAATAGTAAATCCAACTTATTTCGATACTATTAATTTTTTAAACTATTTTAAAGATAACCTACAGGCAATGCGAATAAAAAAATTGGGTCATAAATTGTAACCCCGCTGTCCATCTAGCCTAATTCAACCATGGTAAATTTTATTGTTAGATTCCTCCGAGTGCAAAGCACCGATTGAAAAAAAGTAAACAAATACTGTCGTGTTCTTGAGATCTTTTTGGCGTTTTATGATGTTTATAAATTTCTTAAAATTCTTAATTTCTTAGTGGTTTTTTGTGGTGTCACGTATTTCAAATACTCTTTCGCAGAAATTTCATGCTGTGTTGATTTTCACGTATTTTTGGTGATTTAAATAAAAATTAATATTACTTCCTAAAGCAGTCTTCCAGCTCCACCCCGTCCTAAACATCAAGCTTTAACTTGAAAACACACTTTATTCTCAGAGTATAAATTTCAAGCCTCTACACGAAATTAATTTTTCACTTTGTGTGCGAAGTACGCCGTCCACTGTGTCATCCCATGAGTTTTTGCACAATAATACGAGCGTTGCTCTTAAGTACATAATTTCAAAACACTACCTATTATTAACCGACTTCAAAAAAGAAGGAGGTTATCTATTCGTCTGAATGATGCTTTTTTTATGTATGTAACCGCAGAACTCAGCCATTTATAAACCGATTTTAAATTTTTTTTCTTTATTTGAAAGGTTATGCCTTCAGGTTGGTCCCATTTTAAAAACAATTCATTAGATTAAAAATTAAAGGGTGTCCCCATACAACATACATGTTTTTTACGTGTATTAAGAACCGTAAAGGGCACCAAATTAAAATTTAAAAAAATGCGTGTCGCTATAGCTCCCAATAGAAGAAATTAATAAAAAAATAAATTTAAAATTTAAAGGGTGTCCCATAGGTGACGTAATTTGACCTATATGAGCCTATCATTTTAACCGTTATAGGCAAAACCTTGAAAATTTGACAGAATGTCGATTGCTATGACCGTTATAATAAAATTTATAAATATTCAAAATTTTAAAGGGTGCTCCAAAAGTTAATTTAATTTGATATATATGGCCATACTTTTGAACAGTTGTATATAGACCGCTGAAATTCACAAAGAACCTGTATTGCTAAGTCCGCTATAATAATAAGTATAAAATTTGAATTTGGAAATAAAAGGGTGTCCCAATAGTTAATGTTATTCTATGCATGTGGCCAAACTTTTGAAATGTTATAGACAGACAGCTGAAATTTACAAGGAACCTGTATTACAAAGTCCACTATAGCAAGTATAAAATTTGAATTTAGAAACTAAAGGGTGTCCCCATAAATTATGTAATTTGATCAATATGGCCCTACCTTTTGAACCATTAAACACAAATACTTGAAAATTAGGCAGAATGTCCTCTACTTTCTCTGGTATAAATATTTGGAATTATAATGTAAAGGGTGTCCCAAGAGTTCATGTAATTTGATATATATGGTTAAAGTTTTTCACCGTTATAGACAGATAGTTGAAATTTACAAAGAATCTTTGTGGCCAAGTCCTCTATAACAACAGGTCTTTAATTTAAAATTGCAGATTAAAGGGTGTCCGAATAGGTGATGTTATTTGATCTATGTTACCCTATCATCGAAACCGTTATAGACAAAAGGCTTGAATCGTGTCCCCATAAAAGACGGATGCTGGTGAAAATAGCTTAAATTTTGAACAGTAATAGGTAGATGCTTGACATTCACATAGTCTTTACTTTTTTCCGCTAATTTTGGCGCATCTATTACTTGGTTTAAATCTAATTCTTACAGATTACTTCTTATATTTTTAGTTTATAATTGGTGCCCTTCTATCTGTTTTGAAGTTGGTTTTTTTTCAAAAATTATAATTTCCAAGTTGCATACATGATAAATATTTACTTTGTATGAGTGGAACTACTTCTTTTCCAATCCAGTACAATAAGTACATGATAACAATTTCTAATCCAGAGTTATTTTTGCTAGCCTATGCACATTAATTTGAGGGATACACGTACGTATGAAAAATTTCAAGATCCTACTTATTATATTTCTCCAGGTACACGATAATAATTTTTCGCTATCCCACCCAGCTAGTTTTTCAATTTTGCTATGCAAATAAATAAGAGGGAGGGTTACTTGCACAAACTTCTATATTATAACAACAGTAACATGATGATAAATTTTACTTTTTATTGGAAATGCTACACCACTTGAAACTACGGCTGCCAGATTTGACGATTTATTTTGGGTCCTTAAAATGACATGGTGGCGATGGGACGAGTTACACCCTAATTTTGATTTTATATAATTTAAGTTTGCAACATTTATTTGTTCTGTTAAAGCAACGTTGAACTCAGCACGACTCTTGAAAAATTACTACAATAATTTGTTTATCATAAAATCTGTCTGTCATTCTTTGGCGTTGTGTTCCTCTTACGCTTGTTTAAAACTTCTTTCGTAGGTAGAAACTTTGACATGGAATATATACAATTATTTGTGAAATAGTCTGAAGAGGTGAAACCGAAGCACCAAAGAGATGACGATATTTTACTATTACAAATAAAAGCAAAAATCATGTTGCATCCCTCTCAGACGCCTTGGTTATCCCTTTTAAGTTGTTGTTGTCACGATTTTAACCAAGGTTTTATTTTACAAAGACAGGCCCTAAGTATTGCAACTATACTTTCCTAAAATGAGGCATAAATAATGAAATGCGTTAAAAATAAAGGTTTTTAAATCAGAGTAACAGTTGGCATTACAAATAGTTTGTAGCATGAAAGATGGGAACATGTTTAAGTTGTACCAAATTAGTAATTGGTGTACCATTGTACTTTTCTGGTTCAAATTGTACCAAAAATGGTACAACTGTTCAAACTTTACCAAGCCTGATACAGAATCATCAATTTTCTGTGGCTTCTTCTGGCTTTAACTTGAAATAAGATTAGCAGGAACTGCATGCAAAATAATATTATTTCGCTTAATTCTGGAATATTTAGGTTATACTACCACAACGATTTCATCTACGCTACGTTTTCAGTAAATTTATTAAGTTGTGTTATTTACTGAAAAACAATTTTATATTCTTAGACAATATTGAAATTAGAAAGCAAATATTGTGTGAATTTTGTGTTTAAACAAACATATTTTCTTGTCGTTAGGTATTAATAATATCATAACTCAGCGAAAAAACTAGATACATATATACATCAAACAAAAGCCATTGCAAAGAGTACTAAACAACGGATTCCTTTAAGCATTTAACCGAAAAACGACCTCAGTCATCTGTAGTGTGTTTTCCACCAACCACTGCAATTGTAAAAATGCAGTTGAAAACCATAAAAGTAAAAACTGAATATACATAAGTATGTATGTATGTATAATTTTATGAAATTGGGAAGCATTACTGTGGACAGTGGTTTAAAAGCATTTTATTTTGGAAATAATTCGGTAACTCGTGAACCACTAAAGAGATGTCTTTGAGTGTACCTACAAACGTTCGGACGCCAAGGACGGAGATAGAGTTGTTGCTAAACGCACATAAAACGAAAAAGTTGGGCAACTTTTGACGTACGTTAACTGGCTAACCTAAATAAGGGCGTTACGCGTAACGACGTCTAGCGCCTAGCTTTGAACAATCCTGAATAAAAGCGCAATGTTTTGTAATAAACAGTATTTTATTTAGTAAAATCTAATAAATTAAGCCGCATAATAGAGATAAAATCGCTAGATAAAGCAGAAATTAGCTAAAATGTCACCACTCTTACACAAAAAAACATTAACTTTTTGTTTGTACCCAAATTCGCTATCTAACGCTCTGTCAAAATTGGATTTTCCAATTGCCAATTACGTTGACGCCGCTTCATACATTTTGTATGTAAATGAAAATTGTTGACAGTTATTTTACGCCTTACGCTCTTGTTTAGGTTTAGCAGTAAAATGTTAAGATAGCACTTGAAAATATCTACAAAAAATGTGCTTAATCTCTCTGCGTTATCTCTTTTAATTTTGGAGATATAGACCGATTAATTTATTTGAAATTTTGGTCGACCTTAATTTAGTTTTAAGGTGTGAACACTTATTGTTAGTTCAATTACATAAGTACATATATTTGAAGATTCAATAAATAAAATTTAAAAAATACCTTACTTGGCATTTTTGACATGTAAAATTTGTAAATAGGCTACGTTTCTGTACCAAAGTGGAATTTCAGGATAAAGCTATTTGAACGTTTAATTTATAGGGTAATGTTTTAACCTTCATTAATTCTGAGCAAAAAAGTCAACATTTTTTATGAAAAACAAATAGGTACCTATTTTATTATTTTTAGGGTTCCGTACACAAAGTGTAAAAACGAAACCCTATTGTTTTCGCTACAATGTCTACCCGTTTGTCAGCGTATTTTATCTCTGGAACCGTAATAGGTAGACTCTTGAAATTTTCACAGATGATGTATAGTTGTTGCCGCTATAGCAACAAATACTAAAAATAATAGGGTGTTCCAATAGAGAGGTGTTATTTACGAAAATGTGTTTATTTCTTGAACTGTAGGAGGGATACACCTGAAATTTACAAACAGTTATTAAAGCTTAGTTCACTATATAAACAATTATAAAAATAAAACTAAAAATTAAAGGGTGTTCCGATAGTGGTGTGAAATGCATGTATAAGGCCTAAGTTTTGAACCATAATAGGTAGACTCTTGAAATTTTCACAGAAGGTGTATAGCGTTGACCGCTATAACAAGAAAAATTAAAACTTATAGGGTGTTCCGATAGAGAGGTGTTATTCACGAATATGTGTTTATTTCTTGAACTGTAGGAGGCATACACTAAAAATTTACAATCTGTAATAAAAACGTAGTTCGCCTTATATACAAATCTAAAAAATAAACCTAGAAATTAAAGGGTGTTCCGATAGTTGTGTTATTTTGAATCGTAATAGGTAGAATCTTGAAATTTTTACAGATGGTGTATAATTTTGGCCGCTATAGCAACAAATAATAAAATTTATAGGGTGTTCCGATAGAGAGGTGTTATTAACAAATATTTGTTTATTTCTTGAGCTGTAGGAGGCATACACTAAAAATATGTAAGCAGTAATTAAAACTTAGTTCGCTATATAAAAAAGTATAAAAAAATAAACCTAAAAATTAAAGGGTGTTCCGATTGTAGTGTGATTTGCATGTATAAGGTCTAAGTTTTGAACCGTAATAGGTAGGCGCTTGAAATTTTCACAGAAAGTATATAACTAAAACTTGTAGGGTGTTCCGATAGAGAGGTGTTATTCACGAATATGTGCTTATTTCTTGAACTGTAGGAGGAATTTACTAACAATATGCAAGCACTAAATTAAAATTAGTTAGCTATATAAACAAGTCTAAAAAAAACCTAAAAATTAAAGGGTGTTCCAATAGTGGAGTGATTTGCATGTATAAGGCCTAAGTTTTGAACCATAATAGGTAGACTCTTGACAATTTTACCAAAGGTGTATAACTATGGCCGCTATAGCAAAAAATATTAAAACTTTTAGGGTGTTCCGATAGAGAGGTGTTACTTACGAATATGTGTTTATTTCTTACAAACAGTAATTAAAACTTATTTCGCTTTATAAACAAGTCTAAAAAAATAAACCTAAAAATTAAAGGGTGTTCCAATAGTGGTGTGCTTTGTATGTGTAAGGCCTAAGTTTTGAACCATAATAGGTAGACTCTTGAAAATTTTACCAAAAGTGTATTACTGCGGCCACAATAACAAAAAATTCTAAAACGTAGGGTGTTCCAAAAGTGACGTGTTATTTACGTTTATGTCTTTTTTTGAGCTGTAAGAATAAACCACTTACAATTTGCAGACTGTAATTAAAACTATGTCTGTTTTATAAACAAGTATACAAAATTTAACTTAAATATTAAAGGGTGTTCCAATAGTGACGTGAATTGCATGTATATATCCTAAGTTTTGAATGAATAGATGGAATCTTGAAATTTTTACAGGAGGTGTATAACTATGTCAACTATAACAAATAATAAAAATTAAAGGGTTTTCCGCCAGTGACGTGATTTGCATGTATAACGTCTTATTTCTTGAATCGTAATAGGTAGACTCTAGACTTTTGTACAGAAGATGGGTTGCTACGGCAGATATGAAAATTACTAAAAATTAAAGGGTGTTCCGACAGTGACATATTTTTCACTTATAGTGACTTATTTTTTAATCGCAATAAGTAGACTCTTAATATATTTATAGAAAGGAAGTTGCCATGGCCACTATAATGAATAACAAAATTAAAGGGTGTTCCGACAGTGACAAGATATTTTAAACCGTAATAGATACCCTCTTGAAATGTTTACAGTAGATGTGTTACTTCGGCCGCTATAACAAATACTTAAAATTGCAGTGTGTCCATTAGTAACGTGTTTTTTACGAATATTACCTTATTTTTTTAACCGCAATAGGTAGGCTCCTGATATTTTAATAGCTATAAAATTAATTACATATTAAAATTTAAAGGGTATTCTAATTATGATGCAATTTTTTTACTTTAATTTTAAAATTTAAGGGTGTCCCATAAGACATAAAGAAATAAACAACTGGAATTTTTAAATTATACTGAACATAGTACGGAACCCTACGTGTGTGAGTGTAACTCGCACTTGACTAATTATTTATAATTGCGTCCGATACTATTGAGCATATTCTATTATTAGATAGAGATCATTCGACCTCCATTTCCATTATGTTTTAAAACAAAATTATGTTAGTCCTATTCAATTTATGGTCTAAATAAACCACACAAATGGCTCAACAAATAAATTTTTTCATTTGCACCAAGAGACTGCATAAATAAAACACGTGCAAGCGTTAATTTCAAAGTTTTTTTACTTGCTATGATCTTACGCGTCGAATATTCAGCGGTAGTTTAGATAAGTAGGTATGAATTTATAAATTTCAATAAATTCGGTAAGAAAGATTTTTTAATTTATGACACAATTTGGGAATACATACATACATACACTTCACAAATGGATTGACTAAAATCCAATATGGCGGTAAAATATCAAAAAGTTATGATTTTTATACTGCACTACACAAATAATTTGTTCAAACGTAAAACAAAAAGTTTTTTAAGAAAAACATATTGATTCATAGAGTTTAAAATTTTGAATGCTTTTGCACGATTTTCCAAACAAAAATAGTGTTGCCTTTTTTATAGAGTGGTTTGTTAACCATATTGTACGTTCTCCCCGTGGCGAAGTCTTTTTTGTGCTATTTGTGCTGGTTAAATCATCATCAATGAATAGTGCGTTGTACCTTCATCAGTCCATAAACCAAACAATTGTAAAAGCAAGAAAACGAGATTTTACTTTGTGCTGTTTGTTTGTATTGTATTGTGTTTGTTGTTTTGTTATTGGTTTTTATTCTATTTATTTCTGATTTGTTTTTTATTTAAATTTATGCAGCATCTGACTTTTTTTTGTATTTATTTCATTTTTATTTAGGTATACACAAACACACGCACATACATACATACATACTTATATACTTAGGTCCAAGTGGTGTATTGATTTAGTTTTGTGTGGTTGTTCCTTTTTTTACTTTATTAATAGAATGAAAATTTGTATTATTCTTTCTCAAGTTTTCAAGTGCATACATACATATGTATGTACATTAGGTAGCGTGTGGTAAGCAATAAATCTATATTTCTGATTTTAATACTTTAGTTTAACTTTTTTACTTTAATACTTAAACAGTTAAATATCTCAGTTTTACACGTTTTGTTTAACATTGTTTTAATACACAACTTCAGATAGTATTTATTTTTATTTTTATTTGTATTTTTTATTTTGTTTTTATCTTTTGCTTCGTTTCTCAATATTAATGGTTTAAATTTTGTTGTACAACAACCACATAACTTAGTTACATACATCTCATTTACTTAATTCCCCACTCACTCGCAGTAGGTACTATCTCTTTTTAGTTTTAATTTCTCTCAAAAATAACGGTTTTACTATCGTCATCACAGCTTGGGTCATCACATTACACTTTTACTATTTTAATCAACATTAAATATTTTAGGGATATACTATATGTATGTATGTATGTATGTATATTTATACATATACATATATATGTATTAATATTTCAATAGATTTTAAAAATTGATTTTCTTTTTTTTTCATCACAACACCTTTTAAACAAGCATATATATGTACACGCAAACACATGTTATATGCTTATGATTATTAAATATATGCAATTTTTCTTAAACAGCACACTTATACTTATGTATGTACATATATGTATATTTATTTAGCCAAACCAAATTATTGTTAACTGTTTTATGTTAAAATAACTATTTTGCGTTTGAAACCAATTTTAGCAAACTCTAACTTCCGAACTTGCGAACTACACTCACCTTTGCTCCAAAGTAAACTGAAACGTTAAGAGAATCTGCTGTTGTATTTATTCAACATCCCCATCACACCAAACATGTTAGATGTTGTTGACAGTTTGCTTAGTTTGAGAATAAGTTGTATTTATCTACAAACATACTTACTATATATTTATTTGTTCGTAGTTAATTGCAAAAACGTGTCTATATGTTTTAAATCATATTCTCTAAGAAACATGCATACATACATACATACATACATCAATTTATTTACAATAATAAAAAAAAACAAAAGTTGAACAACTTCAACTAATAAAATTGCAAATTGCATGAGTTAATTTTTAAAATTGTCAACATTCGTTATCTTTTTTGTAAGATCTGAAGACGAGAGAAATCAAAGCGAATTTACTTAAAAAATAACTCTATACATACATATGTATAACAAAACAGTAACAGGACCATTTCTGTACATGAAATATTTGTTGCTGGTGCAGATAGTAATCGAAATGAAATGCAAAAACGAAATTTTTGGAATTTTTGTCTGGTTGACTGTCTGTCTGTCTGTCTTTGTTCGCATCACGTAAAAACTACTGGATGAATTTTAATAAAATTTACCTTTCATTTTTTTTTTTTTTTTTGAAAGCGGGATGTTTTAAACACCAGAAATCTACAATAATTTTAGATTTTTATAAAGGTATGTATGTAAATTTTAGATTTTTATAGGTATAAAGCCTATGTTCCTAACTGTCTAACCTAAATAATGGCGTAAGGCGTAACGAAGTCTAGCGCCTAGCTTTTAACAAACCTAAATAAGAGCGCAACGATTTGTAAGAAACAGTAATGTTATCATATAAAATCTAATAAATTTAATCGCAAAAGAGAGATAAAATCGCTAGATAAAGTAGAAAATAGCTAAAATGGCACCACTCTTACACAAAAAAAACAATAACATTTTGTTTTCACCCAACTTCACTACCTAACGGTCTGTCAAAATTGGATTTTCCAATTGCAAAGCGTTGACGCCGCGCTATTTAGGTTTGCTTCATACATTATGTATGTATATGAGAATTTTTGACAGTTATTTTACGCCCTTGTTTAGGTTGAGCAGTTAGTAATTACACAGGGATGGGTACTTCTACATATATAAAGTAAGTACGTAAACTATAACTGAAGCACTATAAAAGATTCTTAAAATTTAGTGTGGATTACTTTCAAAGCAAAATCGAACAAAATATCGTCCGGATGACTTCGACGTGGTGGGCACAGCTAGTCTGTAAATAAAACTGTCTTGCACTGTGACCGGTTTTGCCGACTTCTGTGTTTAATATCCAATAACGGTATAAAAAAAGTATTTTTCGGATAATTATTTTCTAATTATAATTTTTGTGTGAATCAACTTATAAATATTTAACAAAATCAAATGTTTCATTTTGCATTTAATCTAGTTGAAATTTAAGTAAACATTTGAAGTAAGAATAGATTGCCCCTGTTATTTAGTTATTTAGTGCACCTGGTAGCCTGTAAATTATATTTAAAAATTTCAAACATTCTGTAAGATTAGGATCCCTGTCAAGATCGTAACGGTTATAAGTTTTATTAAAAAAAAATTACTTTTTAATGATTACATAGTGCGTCAATGAAAAAACACGGACTATTTAGTGTAGGTTCGATTCTACTACCAAAAGGTAGTAAAACCCTATATTCGGTTTGGCGAAATTGGTGACCAATTTTTTTCTGTGGTTCTCTAAAGATTCTGAAAATCAGTGGACACTTAACTTTGTTCGGCAACAATGTAGCCGAGAATTCGTTGAATAAATTCTATTAACATTTAATGCCAAAGAAAATTATTATTACCTGCAATTTTTTTAAAAAATAAAAAAATATTTTTATTTTTACTTTTTTCAACATAACTCAAAGAAACTCCAAAATTTTCACTCTCAATATATATAGTAAAATTGCCACGGTATAAATGAATAACTTTTGTGAACATACCAATATAATTCTAACGTTTATATTCACTCTAAATAGCCCATTAAAAGCACTATCTACCTTAATGCCGGAAACACAACTGAGACGAACGACGAATTTATCGATAAAATTCGCTGTGTAAATACGTCGTATGAAGCACAATCACGACGAAAAATAATGTTGGTGAAAAGAAAGAAAATATGCATAAAAAAATAAATCAACGATTTTAAAAATTTTTTGAAAATTGTTAATTAAAATAACAAAAATTATTTTTATTTTAGTAAAAGAATGAGGTGGTTGATATGGCCAGTAAAGGCCATGATTCACTACGCATTCTGGAAATAACATTGACCGTAAATCAAGTAATACATATGAGTTCTAGTGCGAAAAACTTTATTTCTACAGTAATTTTTTTGAAGGCACGTTATGCAAAACTTGCGAAAATCTATAAAAATAACTTTTATTTTTTAAGCAAAATTATATATAACTTAAAAAACTTTTATTATTATAACTGTTACTACTATTTTCCAAGCCAAAAATAAAACTTAAAAAATAACTATTTTTTCTAAGCAAGAAATAAAACTTGAAAAATAACTATTAATTTTCAAGCAACAAATTAAACTTAAAAATTACAAGTTATTTTCCAAGCAACATTTTAAACTTGAAAAATAACATTGAGTACTTAAATTACTATTAGTCGAACTGTTTATTAACATACAAATTAAGTTTTGAAGCCAGGCTTAAGTTCGTTATATTCTCTCTAAGAAAGAATAATAAAGAAAAATATGGAAAATTTTATTCGGAAAATTTAATTTTTAGACACCAGCAGAGCGGAATACACATTTTCTAGACAGCTACGTCCGTCAGCTATCTATATACTTAGGGTAGTATTTAGTTATAAGCTTTATCTATTTAACCAACCAAATCCAGATAAAGGAATACGAGAAAACTTGTATTCAATTATCAATCGTCAGTTGGTGAGAACGCGTCTACCTTAAGCTTCCCCTTGTTGAATATTTTTACTTAAATATTTACCACCTTATATTTGTTGTTGCTTCAGCCAACCTTCGGTTAGCAATGAAAGCTACTTTTGTTTATTTGTTTTCTTCCAACATTTGTTTTTAGTTAATATTAATCGAGTATCTACTACGAATCTAGTTCTCGTATTCCTTTATCTGGGTTTGGTTGGTTAATTAGATGATACTTACAACTAAACACTACCCTAAGTACATATATAGATAGATACGAAGAGTGCTGATGAAAAATAACATTGAATACTTAAATTAATATTAGTCGAACTGTTTATTAACATACAATTTAAGTTTTGATGCCGGGCTTAATCTTAATTAATTAATATTCTCTGAGTGGAAAGAATATTAATTACAAATTAGATGATTAATCAAAAAAAATATGGGAAAATTTTATTTTAGACACTAGCAGAATGTAATGCATAATCTCATTCGCTACATCCGTCTTCCGCATTGTTCGCATCTATCTACTTTGGGTGTTGTGATCCCCCTACAATACACTTTAACCTCAGTTACTTGTGATAAAATCCAGTTTTTAGTTTATGTTACTGTTTATGTATATGTAACCTAAATTATAAATTCATTGAAACTGAATTACTACGGGGTAGGCTAGTCTCTATAGCCATTTCGCTAAGTGCTCAATTTATCTCATCGGAAATCTTAACCCAAATTTTAGATGCGCTAAAGTTACTCTTAAGTTGAACAATTTATTTGCTTAAAAAAGAATTTATGTATATTTTCTTATTTTATTTCTACACTGGCTGGTTTCTTCCAACTCTGGTTGTAGTTGTAAGAAGTAATAATATTTTAAACAAAAACCACACATTTTAATTATTTGCCAAACACTGTGTGTAATTCTGTAATACTTTAATTAATTTTTAATTGTAATTTTTTTCAAGTGAAAACTTCTTTAGGCACGGTGAGCAGTTTTTGGTTGAAGAAAAACCATTGAAAATCGGCACATAGTGCTGGTTTCTAGGGATAGGTGTATAATTGATATGAACACGTGATAGAAATGCATATGCTGTAGAACAGTCGTAAAGTAGCTCTGGGTCGGGGAACACGTGCGTGCGTCATTGTGGTTTGCGCCTCGTTCTCACACTGGCGGATTGGCGTCCTCGAATGGCTGTACTACGGTACTGTTTTTTGTGGTTGTTTAATCAACCACGTGTAATCGTTTGGTTATCGTTTATAACCTATAAATTTTAATTTCAATAAGTCGGACATTGCACAGTGGGGCATAATCAAAATATTTTGGAAATAACCCAGTAATTTATAAACGGCTAGGCCAATTGATCCAAAATAAGCATAGCAGAGGAGTATCTGAACTTAAGTTTTAAAGTTGGATACCATACACCCTCCAGGGGTGTATGTGCTATGTGGTCTCAAAAATGGGAACCTCGCACCTGGAAATTTTTTTACAGTTTGCCATTTCTTCAGTTTTATTCTGATTTTTTTAAATTATACATGGTCTTAAAGGTGTTGTCAATGCCTACAAAATGGTATCTAAATTTAAAAATATTAATTCAAAATGATTGAGTTATAAGCATTTTAAGAAATAAAACTTTTGATTTTTCGCTACACTGGCCAGTTTTTTCAAAATATTGGGTACAATTTTTACCAATTTTTTTTTTAATTTTTTATCGTAGTTAGCGAGCAAAACTCTAAATATTTTTGATAAATTTGAAGATTGTATCTTCACTGAGTTAAAAACCAGATGATTTTCAATTTAAAAAAGCCAAAATTATTGCATTTTTGTGTAATTTAGCCCAAAAAGGCCGTTACCGTTTTTTTTTTTTTTCATAGAAAATTTTTTTTTAAGGAATATATAAAAATTTTACGTTTTTGTGTAAGCTAACTATATGTGTGTACGCTTAAACAAATTTCATATAATATTGATCATCCTTGTAGAAGATAGAGATCCCACAATATGACCTATTTTACATCGAAATTTTGACTTTAGCCTAAATATTCTAAAATGCCAAAGCCGGGATCGAAAAAAAAAGGCTGCAGTAATAAAGCTATATATGCCCTAAATTGTTTCTTAAAATAATTAATGAGCCCTAATCCGTATCTAGACTTTATGGGCAAAAGAGTAAAAATGCCAATTTTGGGATTTTTGGTCTTTATCTTGGGAATTGTGGAATTTCCTTTTTTAATATTGCAGATTTTTTCCCATTTTATATTTTACTTGATCAGCAACACATACACAAAAAATTTTATTTGATTTGCTTAATTAATAACACTTAAGTTCAGATACTCTTCTGCTATGCTCATGTCAAATTTTGGATTAATCGGCCCAGCCGTTTATAAATTACTAGGTTATTTACAAAATATTTTGATTCTGCCCCACTGTGCATTGGTGGAGCACCATTTTAAAAACTCAAGATTTTAACTGGAGATGCACCATTAAACTATTATTAATTTTTACTTAGCTGAATTTGGAATCTCACTTCCTATACGAAGGTATAGGTCACATTGCAGATTTTGGAGGAAAATAAGGCAATCACACCCTGGCGCTTTG
Organism: Phasia obesa; assembly: GCA_949628195.1. Lineage (NCBI taxonomy): Eukaryota > Metazoa > Arthropoda > Insecta > Diptera > Tachinidae > Phasia > Phasia obesa. The sequence continues at coordinate 147,251,074 of OX451215.1, forward strand.
GTTTCATACCTTTGCCATTTACCAATTTTTTTTTTTGGGCAGAATCCAAAAAAAATATACAGTAGAAACTTCCAGTAAATCATAACACACCAATTCATACTTTTGTAAAAGTACATATGTATGTATCTGAGAGAATAGTGCAACATAAACATGTTGAAATAGCCTCTTTTACAGAGGCTCAAATCATTTTTAGGGTTCCGTAGTTAAAGGGTAAAAACGTAACCCTATTGTTTTCGCTACAATGTCTGTCCGTCCGTCTGTCAGCTCCTTTTATCTCTGCAACCGTAATAGGTAGACTCTTGAAATTTCCACAGAAGATGTATAACTGTTGCCGCTATAGCAACAAATACTAAAACTTATAGGGTGTTCAGGTAGAGACGTGTTACTCACGTATATGTGTTAATTTCTTGTACTGTAGGAGGCATACACTTAAAATTTACAAACAGTAATTAAAACTATGATCGCTTTTTAAGCAAGTATACAAAATTAAAACTAACAAGTAAAAGTGCTATATTCGGCCGTGCCGAATCTTCTATACCCTTCACCACGGTGATTTTATTTATACAGACATGTACAGCATTATCCATATTGTTGACTCTTTACTTAAATAAAGTCGTATGAGAAAAAGCCATTATTCATGAGTTAAAGAAATAGAAGACAAATGAAAACAAATTCCGTTTGCTAAAATTGTCGCCGTGTTGTCAGCTACTTAATGATATTGAAGCCGACAGCTAAATCGTATTTTGCTTTTATAAAATTAAATAACTTTTTCAAAAAATTATAAATATTTCCTCCAAAAGTTTTTGTTGGTATATGAATTTGTAATTTACAATTTTGTGACATTTTCATTTGTTGAATAAAATAGAAAATAGACTAAGTTGACGACAGCTACAACGGTGGTCGTGTAGCCATGTAGCTTTGCTGGCTTCAAAATAATCGTTTACCTATAAACGTGTGTATTTTATTTTTGAAGGTTTGTAGTCGGTATCCTGATGATGTCTATGTGTTTAATATAACTAGGTTTTAAAACAGAGATATCAACTATTTAAAAATCAAACGCATTTAAAAAAAATCTAACGCATTTAAAATAAATCAGTCAAGTGCGAGTTAGTCTCACACACGTAGCGTTCCGTACTTGGTTTAGTACGACTTTAAAAATTCAAGTTGTTTATTTTTTTATGTCTTATGGGGCCCCCTTTATTTATTAAATCAAATCAAAATTATATTCACGAAAATTGCATCGCTATTGGCATAACCTTGAAATTTTAGAAATTGTTGTTATAACGGCCATGGTAATACACTTTCTATGAAAATATCAAGCGCCTACCTATTGCGGTTAAAAAATAAAGTAATGTACATGAAAAACATGTCACTGATGGAACACCCTTTTGTAATTAGTAATTGTTACAGCGGCCGAAGTACAACATCTACTGTAAACAATTCAAGAGTCTACCTACTACGTTTCAAAAAATAAGGCTATTTAAGTAAAAATCATGTCTCTGTCGGAACACCCTTTAATTTTGGTATTTGTTATAACGGCCATGGAAATTCTCTTTCTATGAATATGTCAAGAGTCTACCTATTACGATTAAAAAATTAAGTCACTATACGTGAAAAACATGTCATTGTCGGAACACCCTCTAATTTTTAGTAATTATCATATCGGCCGTGGCAACATACCTTCTGAACAAAATTTTAAGAGTCTACCTATTACGATTCAAGAAATAAGACGTTATACAAGAGAATCACGGCACTGTCGGAACACCCATTAATTTTTATTATTTGTTATAGTGGCCGTAGTAATAAACCTCCTGTAAAAACTTCAAGAATCTACTTATTATCTTTCAAAACTTAATTTTATATACTTGTTTAGAAAGCGATCATAGAGTTAATTACTGTCTGCAAATTTTAAGTGGTTGCCTCCTATAGCTCAAGAAATATAGACATAAAGACAAATAACACGTCACTTTCGGAACACCCTATAAGTTTTAGTATTTGTTGCTATAGTGGCCACAGTTATACACCCTCTATGAAAATTTCAAGAGTCTAGCTATTACAGTTCAAAACTTAGGCCATATACATGCAAATCACACCACTATCGAAACACCCTTTAATTTTTGGGTTTATTTTTTTAGACTTGTTTATAAAGCGAACTAAGTTTTAATTACTGTTTGTAAATTTTTAGTGTATGCCTCCTACAGTTCAAGAAATAAACACATATTCGTGAATAACACGCCTCTAACGGAACACCCTATAAATTTTAATACTCGCTGCTATAGCGGCCATATATATACATCTTCTATGAAAATTTCAAGAGGCTACCTATTATGGTTCAAAAGGCCTTTCACATGCAAATAACACCACAATCGGAACATCCTTTAATTTATTTTTTTAAACTTGTTTATAAAGCGAACTAAGTTTTAATTACAGTTTCTAAATTTTTACTATATGCCTCCTACACTTCAAGAAATAAACACATATTCGCGAATAACACCTCTCTATCGGAACACCCTATAAGTTTTAGTATTTGTTGCTATAGCGGCAGCAACTATACATCATCTGTGAAAATTTCAAGATTCTACCTATTATGGTTCCAGAGATAAAAGGCGCTGACAGACATTGTAGCGAAAACAATAGGGTTACGTTTTTACACTTTGTGTACGGAACCCTAAAAATATGTTACTCTATATACACACATACATACATATGTATATTCTTAATATTAATTATATGTTATGTTACAGTCATGATTTTCATTTTCAAAGAAATACTGCAATTTTTGTTTTAATTTTTCGAAAATTGTGTGTACAAATTTTTTGTAAAAATAATTTTATAAAAATTTTTTGTATAATTTTATTCGAAAATTTTTTGGTAAATTTAAAAAAAAAAATTTTTTTAATATTTTTCTGTAAAATATCTTTTTGAAAATGTTTTGTAAATTTTTTTGTAAAATTTTTTTTTTAAATTTTAATCAAATTTTTTTTTTTTTTTTGTTAAATTTAGGACCTTTCTGCAGTCTATATTGAGTTAGAATGGTCAGACTAAAGCAAAAAGAAATCCTTAAAAAATATCTCTTCTGGTGCCTTGGCAAATGACATTACAACACTAACACGGACAGACGGGCAGACGGGCAGACGGACATCGCTTAATCAACTTCTCTATGTATAAGGATCCAGAATATATATACTTTATGGGGTCGGAAATGAATATTGTAGAAATTACACACGGAATGACAAACTTATGTATTATACCCTTTCCACCTGTGGTGAAGGGTATAAAAATTAAAGTGACGATAGTGAGGTGATTTGCAAATATATGGCCTAAGTTTTGAACGACAATTGGTAGACTCTTGAAGTTTCTACAGGAGGTGTATTACTATGGCCGCTATTACAAATAGTAAAAACTAAAGGGTGTGCCGACAGTGACGTGATTTGCATGAATATGGCCTAATTTTTTAACCATAATACATAGACTCTTAAAATTTTCACAAATGGTGTATTACTATAACCTCAATAAAAAACAGTAAAAATTAAAGGGTTTTCCGACAGTTACGTGATTTGCATGTATGAAGCCTTATTTTTTGAACCGTAATAGGTAAACTCTTCTGATTTATACAGAAGCTGTGTTGCCACGGCGGCTATGACAATTACTAAACATTAAAGGGTGTTCCGACAGTGACATGTTTTTCACGTATAGACTTATTTTTTTAATCATAATAGGTAGACTCTCAATATATTAATAGAAAGAAAATTGCCATGGCCGCTATAACAAATAACAAAAGTAAAGGATGTTCAGACAGAGAGATGATTTGTACGTAAATAGCCTTATTTTTAGAACCGTTATAAGAAAAATATCCTAAAATATCCCTGCCTTTATTAATCACGGGCCGTAAAATCCTTTTTGGAGTATGTTTTTAATTGAGGCTTTCAAAATCCGTTAACGGTTTTTAATTCGGTGCTTTGCACTCCGAGGAATTTTACAATAATTTATAAATTTGGTTTTAAAAATAACTATGTTTGGATAGGGCTGGAGGGGAAACCGTTAAAATTTTTTACTTGACTTTTATTCGCATTTGCTATAGGTTGCACGGTTGCCAGATTAGGGGATTTTCCCCTAGATTTAGGCGATTTTTTTCATTTAGGGGAGAATTTGGGGGTTAACATTTGTTAGGGGAAAAATTGGAGGTTACAAAAATATATAGGGTGTTTTTAGGGGAATTTTTTATGTTTTACCAGATGCTTAATTGGTCTATTCCTATTATTTTGCAACCAATAAATTAAAAATATTTAACAATCGGCTTTCTGATAGGTTCTTCTAAACTATTAGAAAGTTAATTTTTAGGGTTCAGTACCCAAAGGGTAAAAACGTTACCCTATTGTTTTCGCTACAATGTATGTCCGTCTGACAGCGCCTTTTATCTCTGGAACCGTAATAGGTAGATTCTTGAAATTTTCACAGATGATGCATAGTTGTTGCCGCTATAGCAACAAATACGAAAACTTATAGGTTGTTCCGATAGAGAGGTGTTATTCACGAATATGTGTTTATTTCTTCAACTGTAGGAGGAATACACTAACACTTTACAAACAGCAATTAAAAGTTAGTTCGCTTTATAAACAAGTCTAAAAACATAAACCTAAAAATTAAAGGCTGTTCCGATAGTGGTGTGATTTGCATGTATAAGGCCTAAGTTTTGAATCATAATAGGAAGACTCTTGAAGTTTTTACAGGAGGTGTATTACTATAGCCACTATAACAAATAGTAAAAATTAAAGGGTGTGCCGACAGTGACGTGATGTGCATGAACATTGACTAATTTTTTAATCATAATATATAGAATCTTGCAACTTTCACAAATGGTGTATTACTATGACCCCTATAAGAACAATAAAAATTCAAAGGGTTTTCCGACAGTGACGTGTTTTGCATGTATAACGACATATTTTTTGAACCGTAATAGGTAGACTCTTCCCATTTGTATAGAAGATGTGTTGCGATGGCCGTTATGACATTTATTAAAAATTAAAGGGTGTTCTGGCAGTGACACGTTTTTCACGCATAGTAACTTATTTTTTAATAGTAATAGGTAGACCATATTCATAGAAAGAGAATTGCGATGGCCGCTATAATGAATTTGTTTTTGCATAATTTATTTATTGTATCTTCAATATTTTTGAACTAACAATAATTACTCGTTCTTAAAAAAAAAAATATACTTTTTAAGTCCAACCAGTGCTAAACAAAAATAATGTGTGTTTCATGGTCATCCCTCTAATGTACGGCCAAGAAAAGCAGTATCTCTTCTTTTTTAACCGACTTCAAAAAGAAGGAGGTTATCTATTCGTCTGAATGTTGCTTTTTTTATGTATGTAACCGCAGAACTCAGCCATTTCTGAACCGATTTTAAAATTTTTTTCTTTATTTGAAAGTTTATGCTTTCAGGTTGTTCCCATTTTCAAATCAGTTCATTATATTAAAAATTAAAGGGTGTCCCCATACAACATACATGTTTTTTACGTGTATTAAGAACCGATAAAGGGCACCAAATTAAAATTTTAAAAAATTGCGTGTCGGTATAGCTCCTAACAGCAAAAATTGATAAAAAAAATAAATTGAAAATTAAAAGGGTGTCCCCATAGGTGACGTAATTTGACCTATTTGAGCCTATTTTTTGAACCGTTATAGGCAAAACCTTGAAAATTTGACAGAATGTCGATTACTCTGACTGTTATAATAAAATGTATAAATATTCAAAATTTTAAATTAAAGGGTCTCCAATAGTTCATTTAATTTGATGTATATGGCCAAACTTTTGAATAGTTGTACACAGACCGCTGAAATTTACAAAGAACCTGTATTGCTAAGTCCGCTATAACAAAAGGTATAAAATTTGAATTTGGAAATAAAAGGGTGTCCCAATAGTTAATGTAATTCTATGTATGTGGCCAAACTTTTGAGCTATTATAGACAGACAGCTGAAATTTACAAGGAACCTGTATTGCAAAGTCCACTATAGCAAGTATACAATTTGAATTTAGAAACTAGAGGGTGTCCTCATAAATTATGTAATTTGATCTATATGACCCTATCTTTTGAACCGTTAAACACAAACACTTGAAAATTAGGCAGAATAACTACTACTTTCTCTGGTATGATATCAAGTATAAATATTTGGAATTATAATGTAAAGGGTGTCCCAATAGTTCATGTAATTTGATATATATGGTTAAACTTTTTAACCGTTATATACAGATAGTTGAAATTTACAAAAAATCTTTGTGGCCAAGTCCTCTATAACAACAGGTCTTTAATTTAAAATTGTAAATGAAAGGGTGTCCCAATAGGTGATGTTATTTGATCTATGTGACCCTATCTTTGAAACCGTTATAGACGGAGGCATGAATGGTGTCCCCATAAAAGACGGATGCTGGTGAAAATAGCTTACATTTGAACAGTAATGCTTGACATTCACATAGTCCTTACTTTTTTCCGCTAATTTTGGAGCATCTATTTTTTGGTTTAAATATAATTCTTAAAGATTACTTCTTACATTTTTAGTTTATAATTGCTGCCCTTCTATCTGTTTTGAAGTCGGTTTTTTTTTGCAAAAATTATAGTCGAATGTAACCAGCTGCATTCAGCATGTTACGCGCCAAAGGGTTTAAATGAGATTCAAGCCTCTTTAGATATGTGACTATTTCTGCTTTAACTGATGGCATGTTTAGGTCTTTGTGGATTTTCGAATTTTTTATATACCAGGGAGCAGATGTAATTATAAGAAGATTTTTATTTTGGCACCTTTGAATTTTTTCTGCATTGCTAGATGAGAAGTTTACAATCTAAGCTCAGGTGGAGTTTCTGCCAATAAGCCTGTTGGACTGCTTTTAGTTTCATTTGTGTTAACTTGAAATCTATGTGGCTTTTCCAAGTAAGGCGATGGTCAAAATGTATACCCAGGTATTTAACGTCTGAAAGCTGTGGTATCATTTGGTTATTTATGCGAATAGGAGGGCATGAGTCCCTACGCAGTGTGAAAGTTATATAAGTACATTTTTGTTCATTCACTTTTATTCTCCATTTTTCTAACCATTTTTTCAAATTGAGCATGTGGTCTTGTAAAAGTTGTGATGCTACTTGGGCACTTTCATGAATACTCAAAAAAGCTGTGTCATCTGCAAATGTTGATGTGTGGACTAGGGTGCTAATTGGCATATCTGATGTCTTCAATGAGCTGCTTAAATATTAGGCCTTCGTGCCAAACCTTATCGAATGCTTGAGAAACGTCGATAAAATGCGCAGAACAGTATTTTTTTTTTCTTCAAAGGTCTTTTTAATTATATTTACTAATCTGTGTGTTTGTTGGATCATACTATGTTGTTTTCTAAAGCCGAATTGATGGTTCGGAATACATCCTTTCGCGTTAAGAATTGGATTCAGCTTAGTTATTAAAATTCTCTCAAACAACTTTGACATGTTTAAGAAAAGGCTTATAGGTCTGTATGAGTCTAGGGCTTTTCCTGGTTTAGGAATCATAGTAATCAAAGAGACCTTCCACTCTGTGGGAAAGTACTTAAGACGTAAGATGGCATTAAAAACAAAAAGAATAATTCTGCGACCTATACGGGGCAACTCAAATAACATCTTGTTACTTGTTTTATCAACGCCAGAGGCTTTTTTGGTGTTTAAATCCGCTATTGCCCTTTCAATATCGCTAAATTCAAATCTTAGGGATAATTTGGCACTAGTCTCTACTGGTGGCAACTCAACTATATCAGTAGACATATTGAGAGTGAAACCCTTTTTCAAATGTTCAACAAATAAATTGCCTTTTTCGGTATCATTTCTTGCCCAGTCTCCACAAGAAGTTCGCAAGGGAGGCTTACGTACGACTGGTCTTTTAAGGTTTCTACATGCACGCCATAATGAATAATCTGATTGTGCAGTTGCTTCGGCGGCTTCCAAGTAATTTTTAAAGATGCTACTCTTCGAGACTCTTGTAGCTGTCTTAGCCGTTTCGTGCAATTTTTAAGTTTAGATTTGAGTTCAGGAGATCTGTGTGATTTCCACTCTCTTCGAATTTTTCTTTTTACAGCCCAGAGCCGCTCGCTATCTACAGAATAAATTTGATTGTATCTAGCTGATTGTCGGATTACTGTTGCATGTTGGGCAGCTGAATTAGGGATTTGACCAAAATTAATAAGGCTTTGATCCACGTATTCTGGTGTTCTTAGCGGTATATTTTCCGAACAGTGAGTACTGAGATATTTTCTATATTTCAACCTATTAATGCTTGTGCTAGTTGTTGGTGACACAATATTTTCCATATAATTAAATATTTTTTTTCAGGATTTTCCCAAAAAAGGTGGTTTGATTTTTTTAGTTATATAATTTAAAATTACTTTGGCACTAGAAAATTTTTTGAAACTATTTCAAAAACAACCTATTACAGTTGCCAGATCTTTTTCTATCTCCCCTAAAAGCAATTAAAAAAAACCCTAAAATCAAGCTTTTTTTATAAATAAGAATTCTAAAAAATAAAAATTTGTATGTATTTGTCATACAAAATGAGTACATATTCCTACTTCCCTACTAAGAGAACCGAAGTAGGAAGTAGAAACTGGATCTTTTAGAAGAAAGAGCCAAGGCCTTCTTTGGAAGGCTCACAAAAATGAGGATCGTATCCGAGAGAAGGTCTAAGCTTGCCTTATAGAAGGCCTCCTTAATTTTACCACTGGGTTGATTCTTGTGTTGTTGTAAGAGTATTCTTAAAATTAGAGTTCGTTACTTATGTACGAATTTTGTTGTTTTTTGATGACATGCTACATTGACATATCGATTGTTACACATTTTTAATTTATTGGTTGCAAAAAAATAGGAAAAGACCATTAAGCATATGGTAAAACATAACATACAAAACAAAAAAACACCCTAAATATTTTTTTTCAACCCCCAATTTTTTCTTCTAACAAATTTTAACCCCCATATTCTCCCCTAAATGAAAAAAATACCCTAAATCTAGGGGAAAATTCCCTAATCTAGCATCCGTGGTGTGAAGACAGAGCATTTGGTGGACGTGCCTCAGTTTTTTGTCTCTCTGATGTTTTTGACTCAGCTCAGCTAGTAATATTTTCACAACAGATCACTGAGGTCTACTGCAATTTTGCTTTCAACGTGTGCATTATCGAACTCCGGCGCGTTTTCAACGCCTTCAATTACAGTGAAAATCCTACTTAATTGACCAACAGCTTCCTTTATTCTTGTAAGCAGAAAATTGTTGAATGACACTTCGCCAATGTATGATTTTTCTCCACTTACGACTGCAACTCGCATTTTTCCAACCATCAGTATCCCCTGTTGGGGGACTATTACTGTTTAAAGCTCTTTCCATAACTCCTCCAATTTTATATGGTCTTCTTTTGTAAATCTTTTTGCCTGGTCTGGATTGTTTTACACAACACGCAACAATACTGCATCCTGCGTGGTGTTATGTTTTTCCCTACTAATATGTAAATTTTTAATTACAAACAAAAATACCTTAATCTGATCGTTTTATTTCATTATAGTTGTAATTGTGATTATGAACATATTTCTATAAAAGCTTTCCATTTCACAATGAAATTCAAAAGTATTTCCAAACTACTTATTTTTTGTGTAAAAATAGAATAGTTTATGCACATAATAATTTGTTTAATAAATTGATCAAAGTAAAAAAACATAACAGGGATGAGACTAAAGGTGTGTTTAAACCATAGATTACATAGGTAGTCTATATCTATACATATAATAAAGTAGTAACTCCTATCCGTCTGTCTGTATGTCTGCTTTTCGTTTGTGTTCGCATCACGTAAAAACTACTGGATGGATTTTAACAAAATTTTGTGAGAAGGTACCTTCGTATCTTTATCCCAATATACAATATACTTTTTTCTGCAAAAATATCTTATTTCCAAGAGAAAAAGCAGTGAAAAACGCAATTTTCGGTTTAAAGGTACTGAAAATTTTGGTTTAAAACTGGGATATTTTCAACACGGTTACATTTTCAACACACTTTTTTATTTATTTTATTTTATTTTACTATTACTCAAAAGATGGCGCCAGTTGAATACAATTGTATTTTTACTTTGTCGAATTACATTGTTATTAAAATATTTTAAACATCTCTTACAGAGCTTAACAATAATTTTAAGAATTTTAGAATTTTTTATAAATTTTTAAATTTTATCCAAGGATGGGTACCTTTATATAAAGAAATACATAAATCATAACTGAAGCACTATAGAGTAAAATAATGTCAGGACGCCCACGACGTAGTGGGCACAGCTAGTCAGTAATACATGTCTATAAATGTCTTCACACATGCGGGTACTGTGTAAATTCAACACACATAGGGGAGTAAAATTTTTTACTTACATTAAGACACTATTGCGCGATATATCGTTGCACTTTCCAAATATGTAAATACATAATTTAAAAATTGTTCTCTTAAAATGCATTTAGAATTTAATGTATTTCTAGGTTTTTAACAATAAATAAATTACATTTTGTTGACATTTGTTAGGTGAAATTTATTTCTTCACAGTATTGTATTTTTTGTCTTTTAGAGGATAAAAATGTTCAATACAAAGTAATAATTGTTTAAAATTACTATTCCATATAACCTTTTAGACTTGGATTTTTTGACAAGAGACTTAGGTTTTTGACGTTTCAGTTAACTATCTATGTGTTATCTATGGTTTAAACTGTACAAGTGTACAAGTCATATGGAATGTCAAAATTGGTATCCATATGGAATTTCATGTGTATGTCTAAATTAGTGTTTAGTGATGGCTGTCTACTTTTTCGAGGCAAATCGATGCAAAATTACACAAAAACAGGAAGATGTAGCGTAAAAAAAATAGCTGACATCACAGATATTTTTGTAAGCAATATTTATTTCCAATACAGTATGGTGAAAGTGCCTTTTGCATGGTAAGCAGCTCGACTGAATTTCAGTTGCCATAAGAAGAAAAAAATAAATTAGGCAAGTGCGAGTTAGACTAACACACTTAGGGTTCCGTACTATGTTTAGTACAACTTTAAAAATTCACGTTGTTAATTTTTTCATGTCTTATGAGTCACCCTTTAATTTTAAAATTAAAGTTATAATCGCATCACTGTTGGAACACCCTTTAAATTTTAGCAATTTTTGTTATAGCAGCATGGTAATACACTATCTATAGAAATATACATCAGCCTACCTATTGCGGTTCAAAAAATAAGGTAATATAGGTGAAAAACATGTCACTGATGGAACACCATTTAGATATTAGTAATTGTTACAGCGGCAGAAGTACAACATCTACTGTAAACATTTAAAGAGGGTACCTATTACGGTTCAAAAAATAAAGCTATTTACGTACAAATCATGTTTCTGTCGGAACACCCTTTAATTTTGTTATTTGCAATTCTCTTTCTATGAACTTATCAAGAGTCTACCTATTACTAATAAAAAAATAAGTTACTATACGTGAAAAACATGTCACTGTTAGAATACCCTTTAATTTTTAGTAATTGTCATACCGGCCATGGCATCACATCTTCTATAAAAACTGGAAGAGTCTACTTATCACGGTTCAAAAAATATGTCGTTATACATGCAAAACACGTCACTGTCGACAAAACCCTTTAAATTTTTGTTTTTAGGGGTCATAGTAATACACCTTTGTGAAAATTTTAAGAGTCTATCTATTATGGTTAAAAAATTAGTCAATGTGCATATAAATTACATCACTGCCGGCAAACCCTTTAATTTTTACCATTTTTTATAGTGGCCATAGTAATACTCATCCTGTAAAAACTTCAAGAGTCTACCTATTATCGTTCAAAACCTATGCCATATACACATACAAATCACGTCACTAACGGAACACCCGTTAATTTTTAGATTTAATATGTATACTTGCTTATAATGCATAGTTTAAATCACTGCAAATTTTATGTGGTTGCTTCCTATATAGAGGCAAATAACACGTCACTTTCGGAACACCCTATAAGTTTTAGTATTTGTTGCTATAGTGGCCACAGTTATACGCCTTCTGTGAAAATTTCAAGAGTCTACCTATTATGGTTCAAAACTTAGGCCTTATACATGCAAATCACACCACTATCGGAACACCCTTTAATTATTAGGTTTATTTTTTAGACTTGTTTATTAAGCGAACTAGGTTTTAATTACTGTTTGTAAATTTTTAGTGTATGCCTCCTACAGTTCAAGATATAAACACATATTCGTTAATAACACCTCTCTATCGCAACACCCTATAAGTTTTAATTTTTGTTGTTACAGCGGGCACAGCTATACACCTTCTGTGAAAACTTCAAGAGTCTACCTATTATGGATCAAAACTTAGGTCTTATACACCCAAATCACACTACTATCGGAACACCCTTTAATTTTTAGATTTATTTTTTTATAGTTGTTTATATAGTGAACTAAGTTTTAATTACTGTTTGTAAATTTCAAGTGTATCCCACCTACAGTTCACGAAATATACACATATTCGTGAATAACACCTCTCTATTGGAACACCCTATAAGTTTTAGTATTTGTTGCTATAGCGGCAACAGCTATACATCATCTGTGAAAATTTCAAGTGTCTACCTATCACGGTTCCAGAGATAAAAGGCGTTGACAGACGGACAGTCATTGTAGCGAAAACAATAGGGTTACGTTTTTACACTTTGTGTACGGAACCCTAAAAACAGCCAGAAATTCCAGTTTGAAAAATTCCAGGCGACTCACATTGGAGTATTTCACCCAAAAAGCTGGCCAAAAAGGCAAAACTGAATCTAAAGAACTAAGTACGCAGCTCGACAGACAACAATATTTTACATTATATTGTAAATTTTGAAGACTTTTAGTTGCGATTTGTAGCTCTGAGACCCTGCTAAAGTCAGGAAAGTGAAGAAAATTATATGAGATTTAAATGTTTTTTTCGGTTTCTGGATGTTTATATGATATTTTTTTTCGGCTAAACGAATAAAGGTTTAACAAAGATTATTTTTTTCGCTGAAAGGTTTGATCAAAAGTCATTTAAAAAAGAAAAAAAATTTAAAATATGTTGAATATTCATGTTGAAACAATTCGTTCAAAAGCTAAAAAAAACAAATTATACATTTTGCAAAAAAAGGAAAAGAAGAGATTTTTAAAAGTGAGGTTAGCATGTCTACGAATTATGTTTGTTACCACAATAAAATTTGGAATCTCTAATTTTAGAAACAAAAAAAAAGTGTGCGAAAGTTTGCGCCATTATTTTTGACGAGTTTTTTAAATTTTCACATTTCTTCTATTTTTGCTCATCGATGATGAAAGAAAGAAACAAACAATAAAGAGTAACGCCTTAAACAAACATTCGCATATACACACACACATTAAATAAACTGTCATCAGTTAAATACACAGCCGCATACATAAATACAAGCATAAACAAATAAACAGCCACACATACAGGTATAAAGAAATAAACAGCCACACAAACAGAAAACAAGAGCAATAACAATCGAACCTGCCAGATCTGTCTGGAATAGAACATTCTGGTGCTTTTAAATCACCTATATAAGTGAATCGTGCTGGCGAGTAGGATGGCAGTATTAATTTAAAAGTCAAAGAGTTAAGTTGTCAAATTTTAAGAGTGTTTAACAGTTTGCTGTATTTTTGAACAGTGGTGTTAAATAAATAAAGTGACTTACAGTAAAAGTAATAACAGTGTGTATTTATTTTGCAATTAAAAGAACCCAACGTAAAGTAAAAACGTAACAATTGGTGACAGAAGTGAAAAGAGTTCAGTTTTCGAATTTTAAGAGTGTTTAACAGTTTGCTGTATTTTTGAACAGTGGTGTTAATAAATAAAGTGACTTACAGTAAAAGTAATAACAGTGTGTATTTATTTTGCAATTAAAAGAACCCAACGTAAAGTAAAAACATAACAATTGGTGACAGAAGTGAAATTGTAAAATAAAATAACTTAAAATAATAAACAACAATGAATTTTGAAGATCTTAAAGTAGAGCAGCTGAAAAAGGCGTCGAGTAAGCTGGATTTGCCTACAGCAGGTAACAAAACAGAACTGCAGAAGAGGCTCATAGATGAATTCAAGCGTCGTGGCATGGACATTGGCACATATGAGTTCGATGAAAAAGAGGTGGCAGAGGCATGTAGCCGTGAAACAGCAAATATCATGGACTTCAATACGATGTTTGCCGCTATGACGGAGAAAATGGGAGAAGTTCAGGAAGCTTCTATAGCAAACAGCGAAAAACTGTTAGCTGAAGTAAGAGGTGAAGTACAAGAAGCTTCTAGAGCAAACAGCGAAAAACTGTTAGCTGAAGTACGAGAAGCTTCTAGAGCAAACAGCGAAAAACTGTTAGCTGAAGTAAGAGGTGAAGTACAGGAAGCTTCTAGGGCTAACAGTGAGAAACTAGAAAAAGTTAACGAAAAGCTACAGAAAATTTCTAAAACCGTCAATAAAAGTGTTGACATCTTAGAAACAAAAGTCTGCAAGTTCGACGAACAAATCTCTGCCGTAGAATTGCAACTGTCTGGTTAAAACAGAAAAGTGAACCTTCTAGAAACTAGTGGCGTCGAAGTACAGGATGTCGATGTAAAGCTGCAGGAGCTTGAAAACAGAATTATGAGTCTGGAAATAAGAGAAGGTCCAGTACGGGTAGTGACTGAAAACACAAATAGGATAAAAGCTCCCAGCACCGTACCCTACAACGTCTTCAAATTTCAGTTCGAGAGAGTGGCCAGTAAAAATCTATGGAGCAATGAAGAAAAAGCGATTGAGCTGATTCTGGCACTTAAAGGATCTGCAGCAGAATTTCTCGAAAGTCTACCAACAAGCTGCAGAAATAATTATGTGGACATAATGGTGGCGTTACAACGAAAATATGGCGGCGATCATAAAAAGGAGCTGTATAGAATGGAGCTACGTGGCAGGGTACAAAGAGCAAATGAGACGCTTCAGGATTTCGCCATGGATATAGAGCGCTAATATACCCTGGGAAAAACCATCCACTTCTAGAACAGTTCAAAGTGGAGGCATTTGTTAATGGTATTCGTGACCCAGATATTAAGCATGCGGTTTGCGCTAAAGAAAACACATCCTTTGCTGAAACCATTACTTACGCTCTGGCTCAAGAAACAGCAAAAGTCATTTCGAGACCGCATTCATACAAAGTGCGAAAAGTTAAAGTAGCTGCTGAAGATGAGAAAACAACAATGGACGACATAAAGCAAATACTTGAATCAGTAAAGAAAGTCTTAGATGAAAGACAAGGTAATACAAACGCTAAGTGCTTTAATTGCGGTAAAGTCGGTCATTTTCAAAGAAACTGTAAGGCACCAAGAAAACGAGCCAGATCTGTTTCGCCGCCATGAAACAATAAACGTGTGACTCACAAAACATCTCAAGAGTCGTTAAACTAAAGAGAGCTAGCACTATGGGGCATGAGCTAGCTCCCACAACCGAGGGCCCTACAATCTTCATATCTGTGATGCAGCAGCAAAACAGCAATCTTACTGCAAGCGGGTATATCAACGGAGGAAAGCGTATTCTGACAATAGACACAGGAGCGTCGCAGTCTATAATAAGACCTGATTTAGTAAAGGGAAAAGTAGATCAATTAAATAATGTAAGTCTGCGCACAGCTACCGGAGAATTTGCTACTGTCTATGGTAAGGCCAAAGTCAAATTAACTATAGCCAACATGAGTGTGGACCATGTGTTTATTGTTGCCGATATCTTGGACGAAGTTATTATTGGCGCAGATTTTATGGTTATGCATGGAGTCGATCTGCGCATGGGGCAACAAATAATGATCTGGCGAAACGTCGAAATACCCCTTGATATCGGATATGTGAGTAAATCTGCAGTAAGGAAGCTGGTTTCTGTAGCATCCCAGAAATTACCAGCTCAGGCAGAGACTGTGATATGGCCACGTATGGAGGAAGATTGTGAGGACAACCGGTTGTGAGAGTAAGACAATAACAGCAAAAGCCCTCGTGAAAACCTGTAAGAATGGAAAAATTCATGTGAGAGTGTTAAATCTATCCAACAGTGAAAAGATAATTGGTAAAAACTCTCAGATAGCTCAATGTACACCAGCAGAGGCCATAACTATTTTCGAGAGAAACTCGGAGCCTTTCGACGAAAAAATCTCTGCCGTAGAAGTGCAACTGTCTGGTTTAAACAGAAAAGTGAATCTTTTAGAAACTAGTGGCGTCGAAGTAGAGGTAAAGGGTGTCGATGTAAAGCTGCAGGAGCTTGAAACAAAATTATGAGCCTGGAAATAAGAGAAGGTTCTGTACGAGTAGTGACGGAAAACACAAATAGGATAAAAGCTCCCAGTTTCGACGGCACCATACCCTTCAACGTCTTCAAATTTCAATTCGAGACAGTGGCCAGTAAAAATCTATGGAGCAATGAAGGAAAAGCGATTGAGCTGATTCTGGCACTTAAAGGATCTGCAGCAGAAGTCCTCGAAAGCCTACCAACAAGCTGCAGAAATAATTATGAGGACATAATGGTGGCGTTACAGCGCAAATATGGCGGCGATCATAAAAAGGAGCTGTATAGATTGGAGCTACGTGGCAGGGTGCAGAGAGCAAATGAGACGCTTCAGGATTTCGCCATGAAAGTGGAGCGCTTGGTGCCATCTTCAGGTAGATTGCAAGTCCCCAAGAAAGACTGGATTTGCTTCGCCTAGGGACGAAACGGCATACAGTAGATGTTTCAATTGCGGGAAAGTGGGCCATTTACAGCGATACTGCAAGGCACCAAAAAGAGCAATGAGATCTGCTTCGCCATTAGAGAATGACAGTGTTATGAACAAGCCACCGTTGGAAGTTAAAAGTGCTAGCATCGTGGATAATGGGCCAAAATCCGAAATTGTGGGACCATTAATTTCAATCTCTGTCATGCAGCAGGAAAACAAGGATCTGACTGTTCTGGGTTATATCAACGGTAAAAAGCACATTCTGACGATAGACACAGGAGCGTCGCAATCAATAATCAGGCGCGACTTGGTAAAAGGAGAAATGGCGCCCCTAAGTTATGTCAGACTGCGTACTGCCACTGGAGAATTTGCAACAGTCTATGGCAAGATAAAACTAAGGGTATCTATCGGCAGGCTAAGTGTGGAGCATGTATTTATTGTGGCTGATATTTTGGATGAAGTAATTATCGGAGTCGACTTCATGATTTATAATGGAATCGATTTGCGTATGACTTAGCAAATAATGATTTGGAGAAAGGTGAAGATACCACTTAAAATCGGGTATGAGAGAAAGGCTCCACCAAAATGCTTCAACTGCAGTAAATAGGGACATTTAGCGCGTAACTGCAAGGCGCCGAGGAAAATAAAAGAAATACGCCATCAGAAAAGTAGAAATAGTACGGAGGACGAGAAACGACACCACATCGTAAATGTGCGACGTGTACACATAGATACGAGCAAAGAATGTACGAAAGCGCAGAAGGGTGACCACCAGATGTCAACAGGTCTGTTGGATAAAGAGGACAGAGAAATATCTCTCCAGAGACGAAACCAAGTACGGAAGCTCCATGAATTTGTGCGTAAGAGGATTGCGTGCACAAGCGATAAAATGAAGGCCAGGTTTAAACGTACTGCAAACTCCGAGGGATTTAAAGAGGCATCGATGATTAACCCACAACAGAAGAAAGTTCACTGGGATGGAACTTATGAACTAATAAAGAAGCTAAACGATTTAGTTTACAGAATACAGAAGTTTCAGAGCCCAAGATAAAAGATGAAAGTTGTGCACTTGGAGCGGCTAGCCAACTATGGAAAAGGTACATCCGTGCCTGTTAGGGACGAACAGGTTTGAGAAGGGGGTAGTGTTACGAAAGAAGAATTTATTCATTATAGGCTCTGAACCACAATACTCTCGAACAACAACATTAATGGTTTGTTTTCTTACAATGATGAAAGAAAGAAACAAACAATAAAGAGTAACGCCTTAAACAAACATTCGCATATACACTAGAGTTGTGCCGGTCATGTACGACCTAGTTCAATTGAACGATTCCCGTAATTGAACGATTCTGACTCGGGCAGTGTTTTCTTTTTTATCGTTCATCGTTCGTTGCGTTTTTTTGTTTTGTTCAGGTACTTGACATTTTGCTCTATAAAAGTTCATAAAAAAAGATCAACTGCTCAAATGAATTTTTTCTTATTTTTTGTCAGTGACGTCAACTGGTAAATCTTAAAAAGCAAATTATATTAAATTTAATTTTGTAAATTAATATAATAAAGGAGAAATCATTAGTTAATATTTAATGCAATAATCAATCCTTAACCTTTTATTTATTAATATTAAATTTTTGAAATACTGTAATAATTCGCCAATATATATAAATTGTTTGTTAAAATTAATTAGAACAATACTTATACCCTTTATTTTACATTAAAATTTATACTAAAATATAAAGATATATTTTAAGCTAAAATTAAGAAACCTGATAAATCACAAGTAAATAAATAATAAGTTAAATATTATTTATGTATGTACTTACTTCTTGTAAACATTTGTTTACAATTGTGAAGTGTTGCCAGAAATAACTGATGTGTTTGATAAGAATTACGTTGAGTTGCTGTTTAAAATAAAGAACGATGACCGTAAAGAACGACCTAGTTCATTAAATCTCGCTGTACGATCTGAACGATTCAGTAAAATGAACTACTATGCACAACTCTAATATACACACACACATTAAATAAACACTCATCAGTTAAATACACAGCCACATACATAAATACAAGCATAAACAAATAAACAGCCACACATACAGGTATAAAGAAATAAACAGTCACACAAACAGAAAACAAGAGCAATAACAATCGAACCTGCCAGATCTGTCTGGAATAGAACATTCTGGTGCTTTTAAATCACCTATATAAGTGAATCGTGCTGGCGAGTAGGATGGCAGTATTAATTTAAAAGTCAAAGAGTTAAGTTGTCGAATTTTAAGAGTGTTTAACAGTTTGCTGTATTTTTGAACAGTGGTGTTAAATAAATAAAGTGACTTACAGTAAAAGTAATAACAGTGTGTTTATATACAATGAAATTTATAATCAAGCTTAAGTTCGTTTTTATTCTCTCTAAGAAAGAATAAATTAAATTACAAATTAGGTGATAATATTAAAGAAAAATTGGGAAAATTTAATTTTTAGACACCAGCACGAGTGGAATGCACATTTTCTAGACAGCCACGTCCGTCATCAGCACTACTTGTATCTAATCTACTTAGGGTAGTGTTTTAGTTGTAAGCATCATCTATTTAACCAACCAAACCCAGATAAAGGAATACGAGAAGAAAACTTGTATTCAATTATCAATCGTCAATTGGTGAGAACGAAGTCTACCACTACCTTAAGCTTCCCTCTTGTTGAATATTTTTACTTTTTTAATATTTACCACCCATATTTTGTTGTTCCTTCAGCGAACCTTCGGTTAGCAATGAAGTTACTTTTTGTTTATTTGTTTTACTTCCAACATTCGTTTTTAGTTAACACTAATCTAGTATCAAACCAAACTTTGTTGAGTAAACAAGATTGCGCGGTGCTCTGCGATTTTTAATTTTGAAAATTTTAATTATTATTAGTCGAACTGTTCTACGTATTACATACAATGAAATTTATAGTCAAGCTTAAGTTCGTTTTTATTCATGACAGAGAGTGTTGCCGTTTTTTGCGAATGAGTAATTATTAATAAATGGGGCAAAATAAAATTTCTCGGTGTTAACCGACTTCATATAAGATGAAGGTTATCAAATCGTTTGAGTTAACTCCTTGAAATCATTTAATTCTGAACCGATTTTTATTTGAAAGCTAATGCTTGTAAATTAGTTCCTTTTAAAAAAGTTCATAATTTAAAAAAATAAAGGCTGTGCATCGGGAAAATCATATATGATTTTTACGTGTTTTCTGAACCCTAAAGTGCACCAATTTACAGATTAATGTCCTTATAGTTTATGTAACTTGGAAATTAGGTATAATTTCAGATAGTCCGTTATGACCGTAAGTATAAATATTTCAAATTAGAAATTAAACAGTGTCCCGATAGGTGATGTTATTTTATGTATATGGCCTTATCTTTTGAATCGTTATAGTTAAACACTTGATATTTACACAGCCTACATATTGCTATATCCGCAAAAATAAATAAAACTTAAAATTAAATAGTGTTCTCATTGATGACTTAATTTGACGTATGTATACCTCCTTATGTTTAAATATACAGATAGGCACTTAAAAATTATATAGTATTTGTATTGCTGTGTATGCTATAATAGCAATCATTGAAATTAACTGTTTTGGGAATTCAACTATTATTTTAATAATATAATGCTTATAACCTATACTATTTTATAATTAATCAATTTATTATTAAAAAAATATAAGCAAGAATTTTTACCCACATTTTAAGAATAGAGAAAATTATTTATAAAAATAATGATAGCTCTTTAAGAAGTCCAACACAAACAATAAAAGATTTAACAAAAACAATTATTCGAAAACTTCAAAATGATTTTTATTTTAAATCTTAATAAGTTTGTTTATTTGGCTGTTCAAAATAAGTTATTTCTACGATACTTGTGCTACGTTTTGTATAAAACCGATTTAAATAACAGTGCGAAAATATTTTTCTGTCTATATGTAAATACCAAACTTAAATTTTATTAAGAAGGACGTAGTTCCCCTACTAAAATATAATTAGAGGCTATTCAAAATTTAAAAAAAACAACATTTCCATATTAATAGATTTAGTTTGAACAATTATTTTTATTACGGCAACCCTATTAGCAGCAAATTAAAAATCAAACAAAAGTATTATTAGATTCAAACAAAAAAGATTTTGAAAATCAATAAACATTTAAAAAAACCATTTGTTTGGAAATATTTTGGTAATAATTTTTTCTGTGAAGCCATTCTTACTTTTAACTGAAATTTTCTGTTATAAAAAACTTTATATTTTTTTTTATTTGAATTTAAAGCCCAGCTTCATGAACATTTTCGGAGCATTAATATTTAAGAGAAAAATCAATATCAAACTGAAATTTTACAAGAAGGTTTATTAATATATTAAGATAGTTAAGTAATTTTTATACCATTCGAATGCCATTTGCATTTGGGTATTCTGGCCAAATTTTTAAAATTTTTGCAGCAGGTTTATATTTTTCTATTTGAGAAAATCGGTACTGACTACATTTTTCCAATAGTCTATATATTCGTCTTCATTTAGTTTATCATCAGTCAAAAAATTTCTTATTGTTTCAAAATAATTTTCAGGCACTTATTTGAACAATAATAAATAAAATAAAAAATGTTATGCATCCATGTAAGTAGAGTAATGTTTAACAATTAAATTTTGT
Organism: Phasia obesa; assembly: GCA_949628195.1. NCBI lineage: Eukaryota > Metazoa > Arthropoda > Insecta > Diptera > Tachinidae > Phasia > Phasia obesa. The sequence continues at coordinate 147,272,508 of OX451215.1, forward strand.
ATATTTTTTACCATATTGGTTATCTTTAGTACTTGATGATGAACTTGGTGCTGTAAATTCCGATAAAGTAATCTTCATTTGGGTGTTCATATTGCAAACTTTACCATAAATACGTCCTCGTTTGCACGTACGGTAAAATTCCTAGTCATACAAACATTTGTATATAAATATGTTAAATTCAAAGAACATAGCGACTAAATTTTAAATCACAATATACTTACAAGTTTTTCGTTAGGAAATAGTTTAAGAATTTCTTGCTCCAAGTTACAACTCTCTCCCAAAGAAAAAGGTAAATCAGAATCAACAAGGTATTTATTAAGAGTTTTCTTTGGGATTCTTTAAAATATCGATGCTTACTATAATATTCAATCAAGCTTTGACCATTTTTGGACTTCATAAGTATTAGTTTTAAGTCCTGTTTAATTTCTTGCTTATTTTCTTTTGAACAGTTGGAAATTTTCGAACTAAATAAATGCTATCAGGTGTAGAACATTTAAGAGGCGAATTGATTTCAAACCGCCAAGATTCAAAACAATGCTCAAACAGTATTGCAAGGCCAACGGGAAAATCTGTGAGTATTTTCTCTATTTGGTGTGACTTTATAATTTTAAGTAACGGAACAAAACAATGTTGTGCTGAAATAAAAAATTATTAGTTTTTTTCAAATACATGTAAGTATGTATGTGCATAAATATTACCTTTTAATTTATCAAAGAGTGAAAGTAAGTTCTTAGATGTAAGTAAAGAATACAAATTTTGGTCTTCTTCGTTTTGTGGCATCTTCTATAACTGCGTTACTCATATCAAGAATTTGTTCTTTATAAGTTTCGGGCGTGCGAAATAAATGAAACATTTCTATACATAGTTCCTTAGCTCTCTTATTAGTTGCTGAACATAACCGACAATAGTGTTTACTGGAAAATGATTTTGAAAATCCCGTCATTATGTTTAAAGCTTAATTATCACCTAGTACTAAACAAAGTAAAGTTTTTGTTATCCCATCAGGCAATTTTATTTCAACTCCATTTAATTCAAGATCTTTTATGCGCCTATTTTCTTCACATAATTTGAATTTATTATAGAAGCTAAAAAAATGTTTTCGAGAGCTGATGACTAGACATGGCAGCGAATAATATTAATTAATGTTCAATACTTTAATTAATTAGATAAAGAACACGATTTCTTGCACTGTTATTACATACAGCGTACCAAGCAAGTTTAAACCGTTAGTTTCTGTTAAATTATATGTAATGTGTTTCAGAAGTTCTTATTTTAAAAGAAAACTTTCATAAATATAAGTATGTTTTCATAAATTTTTATTTAATATACATATATATGTATATGTTTATATACAACACTCTCTTAGGACAGCTGCTTTCGATGCACAGTTCTGCTGGCATCGGCGGTTGCTGCCTTGTGAAGCTAGTTCTATAAAAAGTCCCCAACTCCACGGCGGAACTGCATACTCCAGGGATGCATGTTCAAGGGGGTGCTTGGCTCTTAGTATGCGAACTCTGGATACCAGTCCAGTTTCAATATAGACTTACCCACGCATAAGGGGCTCTGTGTTGGTGGACCCTATAAATCCAAATCATTCGTGGGAATCAAAATTGAAAAGAAAAATAATAAAAACACGGTCTTAACTGGCCTAAGGGGGACCTCAGAAGAGATGGACAGGAACGCCCCGAAATCTCTGAAGAGTCTCCTATGGCGTCCAACCGGTATATTCCGATAGGGATGGACAATGAGGCCTCGTTAGAGGTGGAGAGGTTAATCTCTTTAGGAGTTCCGGTTGTCACTGGGCAATGGACGTTATCGGAAGAAATTGACAAAGAAACCCTGCAAGGGGTTGACGGGTCAGTTTGCGAAGATACTCCTATGGCTATGGAGGTGAATGCGGATGAGCCGGACGCACCTGACCCTATGGGTACAGGTAAATCCTTATTGGAAGCAGGCACCTCTATATACCAACTTAATCTTCATCACAGTAGGGCAGCTTCAGCAATGTTGATGCGATGCTTTGTTGAGGATAAGCTGGATATAGCGTTGTTACAGGAACCCTGGATTGTGCACAACAAGATCAGGGGCCTGTCTCAACAGACCGCCATCTGTACTACCCACAGACTGATCGTAAATTGAGGTCATGTATCCTGGTGCGGCATGGAGTACAAGTAGTATCTATGCAACATCTCTGCTCGCTGGATCTTACAGTGGTAATGGTCGGCAGTGGTTCGGGATCATTTCTCATTGTGTCAGCATATCTTCCCTATGAGACGCCAGGTCCACATCCTTCACAGGTGGTGGAAAATTTGGTTAGTTTCTGCAGGAAGAGAGGCATGGCGTTGGTCATTGGCTGTGATGCTAACTCGCACTATACGTTGTGGGGAGCACAGCTGACAACTACAGAGGACAACAATTGTTGGAATTTGTAGAAAGATGCGGTTTTCTGGTGCTGAACAGGGGGGTAGAACTCACTTTTGTTGATTCACGAAGGGCAGAGGTGATCGATATCACCCTGTGTTCCGTTAATATGCTAGATAGGATTAAGAACTGGAAGGTCACAGACAGTTTAACCATGTCTGACCATAGAGTTATCCAGTTCGAGATTCTGTACAGCAAAAGGCGGAAAAAAGCCTGCAGAAGTATAATAATACCGAAGAATACTCATCACACCAGTTATGAGAAGTATCTTTCGGAACATATGCGGAGTGCTCCTTTCCGGGCACCTCGAAGTACTGTCGAAATCGAGCGAACTGTGGAGCTTCTAAATTCCAAAGTGAAGCTGGCTTTCGAACATTCTTGTCCCTTGACAGTAGAGGTGAAAGCGATACAACAACTTGGTGGAATGGCGAACCTGAATCCATGAAAAAGGATACAAGAAAGGCCTTTAATCGATACATGAGGAAGAGAGACTTAAGCTCATGGGACGATTACAAGGAAAAGAAAAAAGAGCTGAAGAAAACGATACTTCTCCGGAAACGGAGTACGTGGAGGGGATTCTGCTCTAATATAAGGGATACATCTGAAGTATACCGAATACAGAAGATAGTATCTAATGACCCTGTCTCCAAAATTAGACTTATTCACAAAGGCGATGGTCAGATGACGGAGACTGTGGGTGAGACATTGCAGTCGCTTATGAAGATTCATTTTCCTGGAAGCTTCAGGTCTAATGAATCATGGACTCCCGTTATTAGGAGGTCAAGTGAGAGAAAAAGGGCTGAAGTTGAAACGATAATTACTCTAAATGGTGTAAGAAGTGCAATACTATCGTTTGCACCATTTAAAGCGGCTGGAATGGATGGAATTTTCCCTGCTCTATTACGGTGGAGTGTTAACACCCTGCTTGAGTGGATTAGGGAAATTTTCATAGCCTGTCTAGTCACGGGATATATCCCGGTAGGTTGGAGGGAAACAAATATGGTTTTTCTTCCCAAACCGGGTAAAAGGGACTATACGGAAGCTAAGTCCTTCAGGCCAATAAGCCTTACATCTTTTCTGTTAAAGACAATGGAAAGGGTGTTGGCTGACTTTCTGGAGAACCATACGCTGACGGATAGGCCTTTGAGTAAATACCAACATGCATACAGGGAAGGTAGGTCTACTGACACCGCTCTGCATGAACTTGTCAGAAATTTTCAATGGCGACGCTGCTTTGTCCGTTTTTATGGATATTGAAGGTGCCTTTGATAAAATCTCTTTCTCTAAGTTGAGGGGTGCTCTTAACGATCGTGGCGTTGAGCCCATTATTGTAAAATGGTTCAACACTATGCTAAGGTCTAGAGATGTGTATCTCAAAAATGGGAGTTTTAGAATCCGGGAAGGGTAGTCAGGGGTTGCCCACAGGGAGGAGTTTTATCACCTCTTTTGTGGAACATTACTGTTGATGGCCTTCTTTGGAAACTGGACTCAATGGGCGTCCATACAGTTGCCAATGCCGACGATCTGGCACTTATGGTTGGTGGAAAGTTCATCGATATTGTTGGCTCTTTACAACATAAACCTGTTTCAAACTTCTTTATTACTTTACCTACAACCAATCTTTAACATAAAACAAAAAATGAATTTAACATTGCTGTTAAAAAGCTTAACTTTATTTACTTCTTTGTTGAGATACACCTAAAGATATGCTTATGTTTATATCTAAAACTAACATGCACTGTAAAAAATTACAATGTAATACTTACTGTAACTATTTATGAAGATTCAGTATATAATAAGGAGAACCGCTAAATACTGGAAAAGAAATGTAATTATTTAAGTACAAGAATGAAATATAATGAAATAAATACTTACTGTTTTAGTCACACTCGAAACAATAAGACGTTTTTTTCCCTGAACTTTTCTTGTTTAAAGAAAGACAGCCTCCATTTTATTTTAATTACAACCTTAAAAAATATTAAGGTTTTCCATTTGGCGCCCGAGCAGGGACCTGTCTTTTTTAACAAACAATTAAAGTTTTAGCTTGTTAATTTATTGCAAGTGTTCATTTATTTTGTTAAATTAAAACAAAGTTCAATTCGTTGGTTTGCAGCAAAGTGCAAATCTAACACATTCTGTGCGGGAGTTGTTTAAAAACTTTATACATACATACTTACCTGCTGCTTAGAATACTTTACTCCTAGATGCCCAACTGTCGCTGTCGTTGCCGCAACTGTAGAAGCCATCAGGGAAGTACCACGGATTCTGGACTATCGGATACCGAGGTAAAGTGCAAAAAAAATTGTATTGGTAACCTAAAATCTGAAAATTAATCAGAATTTGGAGATAATTTTGTAAACTACTCAAAATTATTAAGCCCAGTACGCAGCTCTACGGAATTTCAGGTTTGATTTCTTTGCTTTTATTTCTACAAAACTACAATTCATCGTGTGGTCGTTTGTAGAAATAAAAATCATGTAGTCGTGTTTTTAAAATTTTATTGTATATTGTACACAATAACATTATATAAATACTGAAAGGAAAAAAATAATATTCAAAAAGTGTAAAAAACATGAAATGTCATAAATTCCGTTACCAAACAATTGCCTAAACATTAATTTTTGTTTCAGTTGAAGGAAAAAAGTCTACACTTTTTGTTTTAACATCCCTGCAATACTCAAAAATTCCGTTTAGTTTTCTTTTTAGCTGCGTACTACCAAACTGAAAGTCGCCTGAAAATTTTCACACCTAAATTTAAGGCTGTTTTTTTACATACGATTCTTATGGCAAACTGAAATTCCGTCGAGCTGCGTACCGGCCTTTACTCCCTAGTTTGTTGGGAACATAAATCACAAATTTCTTTGCACTCCATTCACATATGAAATTATTTTGAAGAATTATTTAGCCTGGAAGAAAAATATTTAACCGATCGACATACGACAATAATAATCACCATTTTGTCCATTTACGATCAGATCATTCGGTTCCATCACGACAATAAATTTCACAACACAAACTAATTTAACGTTTTATTGCAAAATAATTAAAATTTTAAATTATCATGAATGTTAATTAAATTCAATTTATTTTGTGTTTGTTTACAATTTGATCTTTTATCGATTTATGCTCAGCTGTCTTCAATACATTAGTTAAATTGAAACGGTGTTGCCATAACAAAAGGTTTACACTCGAGGAAATTAGTGGGTAAAATTCAACTTCACAAACAAACATTTCCAAAAAGAATTATGCTCTAATTCTAAAGAACATAGTCTTGTTTTGGGATATAATTAATAATTTCATATACATATAAATTTTTAAAATACGTTTCCTTGATTATCAAAGAATTTAAACCAAAACTTTAATTTTGGCAATACCGCCATTTGCTTAGCTTTCTGATAAATAATAAAGTTATCGACTTTTGTCAAAAAAGAACACCACTAATAAAATAAAAATAATAAAGTGTAATAAAAAGTTCAATATTGAATAATAAGAAGCTAATACTAATATCTAAAATAAAGAAGTTATTGTTTAGTTATTATAAAAAATATAAAAAGTTGGAAACTTAAAGTGATCCGTGAGAATAGTGAAGGTAGTAAATTCCAAGAGTTTTATTACTGACCTGGCACAATTTTTAGCCAAGAGATTTATGTACATACATAAGTATGTAAAATTTCCTGTATTGCAGCGCAATCTATCCAAAGTGTTCTTTGTAAAACAGGTAATCATTAACTTACATACATATAAAGTTGGACAAATATTTGATTTGCTAAAAGAATTTCAATATTTCAATATTCAGTTTTCAAAGTAGATTTCAAACAATTTAGTTTCCACTGATAGAAACAAAACAATTAGCCATCAACAACCAAATCACAATTTTGGTTTCTTTTTAGTTCTACGTAATATTTTTGTGAGAAACATTGCATTGTTACGTGTTACAATTACTTTAATAAATTTTAAAAATTGTTAATATAAGACTCCCTTAGTTTTTTTTGTTTTTTAATTTAATATGGCTGGTGGTAGAAAACACCAAGGCGAGCCCGAATCCGAGGATTTGGGAAAATTATTGCAAAGGAAAGCCAAGATTATGGAAAATATTTCTAGAATACATAAATCTATTATTGATAAGACAATCTCATTTAATCCTTTTGAGATAGATTGCGGTTTGGAAATATTGAAAGATTATATTTCTCAAGCGATGACTTACCAGTCAGAGTTAGATGTGTTAGATCCCTCGAATGATGACAGATCAAAGCTTGAAGATCTTTGCGTCACTACGAAATCGCTATTATTAAGTTTGCAGGCTACTAAACAGAAGTCTGCTTTACATGAAACATCATTCGGCATGTCAACCCATCAGTCTAGGCTGCCTAATATGCGACTTCCTAGGTTTAACGGGAAATACTCAGAATTTAAAAATTTTATGAGTTTGTTTGAAAATTTAGTCCATCAAGATCCTACACTGACAGATATTGAAAAATTCAATCATCTGATCTCATGCTTATCTGATGAAGCTTTGGGCACGGTCAAAGCATATCAAGTTTCTGAAGAAAATTATCCAAAAGCACAGGCTAGCCTGAAGAAGGTTTATGATAATGAATGTTTGATGTTTTTTGACAACATTTCAAAACTTTTCGATCTACCAGAGATCACTAAGCCTTCGGTCTCTTCTCTGCTAGTACTAACCATTAGTGATGACAAAAAGATCACAAATACCATAGTAATATCTAAAGTAGATCCAGTCACAAAGTCTAAATGGGAAGAGCAATTAGACTTTGAACATCTTCCTTTATGGAGTGACTGCGAAACGATGTTAAATAAAAGATATCAGCACATAGCTGCAGATGAATCGTCAAATTCTAGATTTAGAACATCAAAGTATAAAAATGAAAATCCAACGAAAAAATCTGTAAAAGCATCACTCTCTTGTGTGAAATCAAAACAAGGGCCGGAAAAATGTTTATTCTGTAAATCTGCCCGCCACAATATTTACAATTGCCCCTCCTTTGCCACTGAAGCCGTTCAGCAAAGGTTTGATTTTGTTAAATCTCTTCCAGCTTGCATTAATTGCCTTAAGAAAGGACATACAGTGTCTAGATGCAGCTATCGGAAGTGTGGAATATGTGGTGGTTCTCACAATAATCTTCTTCATCGGTTTAATACTAATTCGTCGGTTTTATCCACTACACAAAATCTTTCTTCGAATTCAGAACTTCCATCAACTTCTCAAGCCTCAATACATCTGTCATCATCTGATGACAATGTTATTTTGGCCACAGCATTGGTGGAAGTTAGAAGCATTTCTGGTGAATTTATTCCAGCCAGAGTTTTATTAGATTCAGGCTCACAAGCGAACTTAATAACAGAAGATTTAGTTCAAAGATTAAGGCTGAAAAGAAAAGGAGGTAGATTAAATTTGAGTGGCATTAACAAGACTTGTTCAAGTGCGAAGTCGAGTGTTGAAGCTACCTTGAAGTCAAAAGTAAACAACACGCAATTTAATTTAAAATTTTGGATTTTAAACTCTATTACAAGCTTTCAGCCTCATCAAAATATAAACACAATTGATTGGGACATTCCAAAAAATATCAAATTGGCTGATCCATATTTTTACAAACCACAAAAAGTGGACATTTTGCTTGGAGGCGAAATGTTTTTTGAGCTTCTCTGTGTAGGTCAAATAAGAGCTAGTTCTAGCAACCCTTTACTTCAGAAGACTTGTTTTGGCTGGATTGTAGCCGGAAAATACACTCAGCCAAAAAGCTTAAATTCTAATGTTTTCTATTTAAATAATTTGACTGAAACCGAAGAATCTATGGATTCCGTTGTTCGCAAATTTTGGGAGCTAGAAGAACTTCCACGTAATTTAGTACTGTATAATGAAGAACAAAGAGAGTGTGAGAAAAAATTCCGCGATTCAGTACAGCGTTTAGATTCAGGTCGATTTGTAGTGTCTTTACCATTCAAAAGAAGTCCTACAGAATTAGGATCTTCGTTGGATGTCGCCAAGAGGCGATTACTAGCCCTGGAGCGTAAGCTCTCAGGAGACCCGATAATGAGGAAAATGTATCATGAGTTTATGAAAGAATATGTTGACTTGGGTCATATGTCTGCTATTGACAGTCATGTTATACATGGCGCTCACTATTTTATCCCTCACCAATGTGTTTTGCGTCCGCAAAGCACTACGACAAAGCTTCGTGTAGTGTTTGATGCGTCAAGTAAAAGTACTTCGCAGCTATCTTTAAATGATTTATTAATGGTTGGACCAACTATACAGGAGCAGTTATATTCAATTTTAATTCGATTTCACAAATTCTTTATTACGGCTGACATTGAGAAAATGTACCGCCAGGTTTTAATTAAGGAGACAGATAAGAATTTTCAGCTTGTACTTTATAGAGAAACTCCTTGTGAAGAATTAAAAATATTTCGCCTTAATACAGTAACTTACGGAACTTCGTCTGCACCATTCCTAGCTATTAGATGCCTTTTGCATTTAAGCGTAATGTATCAAAAAACTTTGCCCGTTGGCGCTAAGGTTATACAAAGGGACTTTTATGTAGATGACTTACTTACTGGCGCCGATAGTTTGGATGATCTCTTAATAATTCGAGATCAAGTTACTCAAATTTTGAGTTCAGCTGGGTTTAAATTAGCCAAATGGTTTTCAAACTGTTCTGACATTAAAGATCCTGAATATTCAGAGAAGCTTTTACAGAATGAGGTAGACACTTCAAAGGCGTTAGGAATACGCTGGGTCCCTAAAAATGATTCCTTTAGATTTTATTTGGAAGATAGTTTCAGTAACTTAAAAGCTACAAAAAGAAATATTTTATCGGTTTCTGCTCGGCTATTTGACCCTCTAGGGTTATTGTGCCCGATTGTAGCAAAGGCGAAAATGCGTTGGCTTCAGAAACTGGATTGGGATGAGTCAATTCCCTTGCGATTAAATACTGCCTGGGAGAATTTTAAACGAAACTTATCAAAAATTGATTCTATTTCCATACCAAGATTTGTCAATACAGTTTCTAATTCCACGGTCCAAATTCATGGGTTCTCTGATGCGTCAATTAGAGCGTATGGTTGTTGCATCTATATAAGAAGTGTTAATAATAATCAAGTTTATTGCAAATTATTTACTGCCAAATCTAAGGTAGCCCCGTTGAAGACAAAATTGCTTCCGAGACTTGAATTATGTGTAGCACATCTGCTAGCGAGATTGTGGACAAATTTAAAAAACATAATAGAATTTGAGATTGAAAGTATACACTTCTGGTCCGATTCAGAGGTAACTTTATCTTGGATAAGAACACATCCTCCTTTGCTTAATACCTTCGTAGCCAACAGAGTTGCAGAGATTCAAGAATGTTCAGACCGCGTGATATGGAGACATGTCCCATCTAAGCAAAATCCGGCAGACATTGTCTCAAGAGGGTGTGATGTGGATGAATTAATAGATTCAATTTGGTTCGAAGGTCCATCATTTCTTCTAAGAGAAAGTAGTGAATGGCCAGAAAATAGAGTTTCAATACTTTCACCTGAACAAGAATCTTTAGAATGGAAAAAATCCACTATATTATTGTCATTAAAAAAAAGTGATGAGAATCGTAATGTCAAAGATGTTACAAACATAATTCTCGACTTAGTAGAGACATATTCCTCTTATAATAAACTTATCAAAGTAATGTGTTTCGTGCTCAGATTTGTCGACGCTATAAAAAGACTGAAAACAACGAAGTCTAAAGTACCTACAGCAAATGAAGTTAATTGGGCTTTTCTGAAAATTGTGGAAATAGTACAAAAAGAATACTTCGCTAACGACATTCTTAAAATAAAAAAGTCTGAGATATTACCTTCTAATATTCAAAGACTAACACCTTTCATACATAATTTTAGTGATGAAGGTCGGTTGTTTTCACTCGTTAGAGTAGGCGGCAGGTTACTTAATGCGCCCTTGCCATATCATACAAAATTTCCACTCCTATTACCCAAACGAATACACTTTGTTGAAATCTATTTGCGTCATATACATATGAGTAATTGTCATGCTGGTACAAAAGCATTGATATCTCTGCTAAGAGAAAAAATCTGGTTGATCAATGCCAAGGAGGAATGTAGTAGAACTGTTCGTAAATGTGTTCATTGTTTTCGTTACAAACCAAAGTTAATGTCCCAAGTTATGGGTGATCTTCCCACTGATAGAGTGAGGGCTATGAGACCATTTCTGAACGTCGGCATAGACTTCTGCGGGCCGGTCAATGTTTCGTTAAGGATTCGTGGAAGACCGCCAATTAAAATGTATATCGCCGTATTCGTTTGTTTTTCTTCCAAGGCTGTTCACCTAGAATTAGTTTCAGATCTATCGGCTAATGCTTTCATTCTTTGTTTCAAAAGGTTTGCTGCCAGGAGAGGGCTCCCCAAGAAAATCCACTGCGACAATGCAACCAACTTTGTAGGAGCCAGCAGAGAACTGAAAGAGCTTCAGAAAGCATTCGAGAGCCAACGATGCGATCTGGTGTCGTACGCAGCATCAACAGGAGTGGAATTCAACTTCATACCTCCGCGGGCTCCTCACTTCGGAGGCTTGTGGGAAGCCGCTGTCAAGCAAGCCACGTTCCTGCTTCTGCGAGCAGTAGGCAGTGCGTCACTCAACGTCGAAGAAATGACAACAATGCTCGCAGAAGTCAAGGCGGTGCTCAACAGCCGGCCAATAGCACCGCTATCTCCAGACCCCAACGACAGCGAAGCACTCACACCAGCTCATCTGTTAATCGGAGGGGGTCTGCGTTCGCTGCCGCCAGGATCCGAAGAAGGCGTGAAAGGCAACGTGTTGAAGTCCTGGAAGCGATGGCGTCTACTCTCAGAACTCAAAGAGACGTTTTGGCAAGCCTGGTCGAAAGAATACGTACTGGGACTACAGGGCAAGAGCAGATGGTATCAAGAAGCTCCCAACCTGGAAATAGGCAGACTGGTGTTGGTTCACGAGGACAACCTGCCACCCCAAGACTGGCTGACCGGACGAGTCGTAGTCGTAACAGAAGGCAAAGACGGCAAGGTCAGAGTGGCAGAGATACGAACGAAAAACGGCGTATTTAAACGTCCTATTCAAAAGCTCGCCTTATTACCAATAGATTGAAGACATTAGGTCCTTCAATGGGGCCAGAATGTTGGCTCTTTACAACATAAACCTGTTTCAAACTTCTTTATTACTTTACCTACAACCAATCTTTAACATAAAACAAAAAATGAATTTAACATTGCTGTTAAAAAGCTTAACTTTATTTACTTCTTTGTTGAGATACACCTAAAGATATGCTTATGTTTATATCTAAAACTAACATGAACTGTAAAAAATTACAATGTAATACTTACTGTAACTATTTATGAAGATTCAGTATATAATAAGGAAAACCGCTAAATACTGGAAAAGAAATGTAATTATTTAAGTACAAGAATGAAATATAATGAAATAAATACTTACTGTTTTAGTCACACTCGAAACAATAAGACGTTTTTTTCCCTGAACTTTTCTTGTTTAAAGAAAGACAGCCTCCATTTTATTTTAATTACAACCTTAAAAAATATTAAGGTTTTCCAGATATCATCCAAGGATTTATGAGACAGGATCTCATAACAGCCGAGGCATGGTGTAGAGAACAAGGGCTAACCATAAATGCCAGCAAATCAGATGCTATGCTCTTCACTCGCAAGAGGAAGGGCATAGAGGTTGGATCCCTAATGCTTTTCGGGTCGGAAATCTGGAAGACACGGAAGGCAAAAAGGATCATGCATCAGTGTAAATAAGTTTGTGGCCTGCATACTGTATTTACACAATGATGGTGCGACCCATAATAACTTATGCTTCAGTGGTTTGGTGGCCTAAAGCCTCTCAGACAATAATAAAGCGTAAGTTGGATAGGGTTCAAAGAATTGCTTGTATGAGCATATGTGGCGCAATGCGCACTGCTCCAACACAGGCAATTGAGGCAATGCTGGGATTGCTGCCGCTGGACTTATTTATTATTCGAAATACTGCATCGGACACTAATTGCGGACGGCGTTATACACAATGAGTGTATGGAGAATGACATCAGCATTTTCACTGATGGTTCTCTTATGGACGGTAGATCAGGAGCAGGTGTAAACTCAGTTGAGCTAAACTTGTCCTGTAGTCTCCGTTTGGGGGAGTACGTCTGCGTTTACCAGGTAGAATTGCTTGGGCTGCTACATGCGTTGGATCACATGCTGGAATGTCGGGTGCAGGGAAAAAGGTTCTCATTGCACTTGACAACCAATCGGTTATAAAAGGAATGAAGCAGGTGTACTTAAAACTAGTGCTGGAATGTGTTTTAAAGCTTAACAGATGTTCCTCGGTTAACGAGGTAACATTGATGTAGGTTAAAGGACACATTTGCACTGCTGGGAATGAAGCAGCAGATCAACTAGCAAAAAGGGGATCTCCTGAGAATTTCTGTCGACCAGAACCCAGAGTATCACTGGGTAATGGCCTAATACGCGCAAAAGTCCTACAATGGCTGAACTCACTAAACCTGAAAAGGTGGAGGGAGGCTACTACATGTAGACAGGCTCGAATGGTGCTCAAAGAGCCCCTTGGCAGGAGAGCCAGCAAGGTTCTTTGATACAATAGAAGTACTTTAAGCTGGATAACTTAATAGTGACAGGTCATGGAAACTTCAAGTATCATCTAGCCAAGATGAAAATAGCAGAAGATGATACTTGCAGACTATGCCTGGCAGACGCTGAGACGGTAGCGCACATTGCGTGTGAATGTCCAGCACTGGCTAGCGTAAGACTTAGGACCACGGGCAGAAGCTTGTTAAAGGTGGATGCCATGGGGGAACTGAGCCTTAGACAAATGCTATCAATCACTAAAGACACCGTGATGAGAAAGAATGCCGATAACTCCCAGTAGACACTCTGAAATCACTAGAGTCTAGATTAAAAGCTGGCTGTAGCACGAGACTTAATGATAGTAAGATTGCCGCAAGTTATGTCGATTGTCGATAGTTATTGTGGTCGGAAGGGGGTCGAAAAGGGACCCATTTAGTAGTGGTCTGCTTCGTTATTCTCCCTACATTAGCAATAATAATAATAAAATACCTATGAATATTTTACATGAAAGAGTTTTCAAATTAATGACCAATTTCATAAATAATTACTTCGATTCTTTTTTCATCGGAAAAAATTTATTTATAATTCATATATACTGTGTATTTTGTACATTAGTATTATGAACTTATTCCTCCTTTTTTATATTCAATATTTATGAAATTGTTTATATGAAATTTTTTCATAATATTTATGTAATTAATTGTAAAAAAAGTAGGGAAATGAAAAACATAAAAAGAAATTAGGAACATTTCATTGTATTTAAGAAAATGTTCATAACATTTATGAAATATTTTTATGAATAACTTTATGAACTTAATTCATAACAGATAGGACTAAATTCATAATTAAATAGTGGAAATTTTAAACAATTTCCTAAATATGAGAAATGTTTCATAAATAATAATAACTTTTCATATATAATATGAACCTTAAAAATTTTTTTGTGTGTAGACTTTTTGTGTAGATTTTTTTTCCTTCAACTGAAACAAAAATAATGTTCAGGGAGTTGTATGAAAACGGAATTTATAACATTTCAGATTTTTTACACTTTTAAAATATTACTTTTTCATTTCTGTGTCAAGAAACACAACGAATTGTTAAGAAAAAGTTGTGTACAATAATAGTTTATCAAGCATTGTTAAAAATGCTTGGGAATTTCCACTTTATAAATATTATCATAAACGAAATTAAGAAAAGCTTAAAATATATTTGCTCAATTCACAAGCTTCGTTTTATCGCTTAAGGTTTATTAAAATACACTTTTATTTAATTAGCTTCCCAGCTGTTTAGGTAACTAGCTCCGCACGTGTATATTCGCTAGCTCTTGTAGAACTACCGCTATCACAATCTACTTCCCATACATTTGCCTGGTGAATTTAACATGGGAATGTCCTACGAAGGAGGCAATTGACCCATCTCTGCATAACCTTTACATACCTAGGGGGTTACTACCCTTTTGCTATACACCGAACTACCCCCAAGTGACAGATATAAGGTAGTTTAGACACTGTCTCCTAAACACAACCAGATTCTCCACCTCTGAATCGACAGCTACTTCGCTAGGACTTTTTGACTTACATTTTCGATAGGCTTGAGCAAGTAAAACGTTTGGTACTAGATTAAATTTAAGAAAATATTTATTAAGTATGTCGTATTTTAAATTTAATTATATTTTTGTAATGTTTAAAAGAGATCAACAGTTTACAAGCTTATTTCAATTTAATTGAAAGTATTATAAGATTCAGTTCATTTTACTTACATACTACAATATAAAACATAACTTTTAAATTATTTATTTAAAATCTAAAAAAATCATTTCATTTTTCTTTAAATATGCTTATTAGGGTTCGGAACACAAAGTGTAAAAACGAAACCCTATTGTTTTCGCTACAATGTCTGTCCGTCTATCAGCACCTTTTATCTCTGGAACCGTAATAGGTAGACTCTTGAAATTTTCACAGATGATGTATAGTTGTTGCCGCTATAGCAACAAATACTAAAACTTATAGGGTGTTCCAATAGAGAGGTGTTATTTACGAAAATGTGTTTATTTCTTGAACTGTAGGAGGGATACACTTGAAATTTACAAACAGTTACTAAAACTTAGTTCACTATATAAACAATTATAAAAAAATAACACTAAAAATTAAAGGGTGTCCGATAGTGGTGTGAAATGCATGTATAAGGCATAAGTTTTGAACCATGATAGGTAGACTCTTGAAATTTTCACAGAAGGTGTATAGCGATGGCCGCTATAACAAAAAATGTTAAAACTTATAGGGTGTTCCGATAGAGAGGTGTTATTCACGAATATGTGTTTATTTCTTGAACTGTAGGAGGCATACATTAAAAATATGTAAGCAGTAATTAAAACTTAGTTCGCTATATAAACAAGTATATAAAAATAAACCTAAAAATCAAAGGGTGTTTCGATAGTAGTGTAATTTGCGTGTAGAAGGCCTAAGTTTTGAACCGTAATAGGTAGGCGCTTGAAATTTTCATAGAAAGTATATAACTGTGACCGCTATACTAGCAAATACTAAAACTTATAGGGTGTTCCGATAGAGAGGTGTTATTCACGAATATGTGCTTATTTCTTGAACTGTAGGAGGAATTCACTAAAAATATGCAAGCACTAAATTAAAATTAGTTCGCTATATAAACAAGTCTGAAAAAAATAAACCTAAAACTTAAAGGGTGTTCCGATAGTGGAGTGATTTGCATGTAGAAGGCCTAAGTTTTGAACCATAATAGGTAGACTCTTGAAAATTTTACCAAAGGTGTATAACTTTGGCCGCTATAGCAAAAAATATTAAAACTTATAGGGTGTTCCGATAGAGAGGTGTTATTTACGAATATGTGTTTATTTCTTACAAACAGTAATTAAAACTTAGTTCGCTTTATAAACAAGTCTAAAAAAATAGACCTAAAAATTAAAGGGTGTTCCGATAGTGGTGTGCTTTGTATGTGTAAGGCCTAAGTTTTGAAACATAATAGGTAGACTCTTGAAAATTTTACCAAAAGTGTATTACTGCAGCCACAATAGCAAAAAATACTAAAACGTAGGGTGTTCCAAAAGTGACGTGTTATTTACGTTTATGTCTTTTTTTTTTGGGCTGTAAGAGGAAACCACTTACAATTTGCAGGCTGTAATTAAAACTGTTTGTTTTATAAGCAAGTATACAGAATTGAACTTAAGTATTAAAGGGTGTTCCAACAATGACGTGATTTGCATATATATATCCTAAGTTTTGAATGAATAGGTGGAATCTTGAAATTTTTACAGGAGGTGTATAACTATGTCACTATAACAAATAATAAAAATTAAAGGGTTTTCCGCCAGTGACGTGATTTGCATGTATAAAGCCTTATTTCTTGAACCGTAACAGGTAGACTCTTGAAATTTTGTACAGAAGATGTGTTGCCACGGCCGATATGACAATTACTAAACATTAAAGGGTGTTCCGACAGTGACATGTTTTTCACTTATAGTGACTTATTTCTTAATCGCAATAAGTAGACTCTTAATATATTTATAGAAAGGAAGTTGCCATGGCCACTATAATGAATAATAAAATTAAAGAGCGTTCCGACAGTGACAAGATTTTATAAACCGTAATAGATACCCTCTTGAAATGTTTACATTAGATGTGTTACTTCGGCCGCTATAACAAATACTTAAAATTGAAGTGTGTCCATTAGTAACGTGTTTTTCACGAATATTACCTTATTTTTTTAACCGCAATAGGTAGGCTCCTGATATTTTAATAGAAAGTGTATTACCATGGCCGCTATAAAATCAATTACATATTAAAATTTAAAGGGTGTTCTAATTATGATGCAATTTTCGCGAATATTACTTTAATTTTAAAATTTAAGGGTGTCCCATAAGAAATAAACAACTCGAATTTTTAAATTATACTGAACATAGTACGGAACCCTACGTGTGTGAGTGTAACTCGCACTTGACTAATTTATTTTTTTATTATCTGAACACATTTAAAACTAAAGATATTAGTTCATTATATAAATATTTGAAAATAAAATTAGGCCAAAACTAAAAAACATTTAATTTAACTGAAATATGTACATACATATGTACAAAAAATATTTATGATCATTTTCGGCCGCAACATTCTTAAAATAACTTTTTTCTGCAACTGGATCGCTTTTATCAATTCATCTTCACAATTACCTTTTTCATCAAAACGGTAAAGTTTTGTATTAAAATTTTTTTTTACAAATACTTTTAAGCGTGTTCAATATTTTTGAATTGTTATTACCGTTTTCACAATTATTTACTTCTAAATCATATTCTCCAGTTGATCGAAAAATAAAAGTCAAAAAATAACTTTTATTTCTGCTTGAAAAAATAAAAGTCAAAACAGCTGTTATTTTTTGATCGAAAAATAAAAGTCAAAAAATAAATTTTATTTCTGCTCGAAAAAATAAAAGTCAAAAATAACTGTTATTTTTTACGGAAAAATAAAAGTCAAAAAATAACTTTTATTTCTGTTCGAAAAAATAAAAATCAAAAAATAACTCTTATTTTCTGACTTTTAAAAGTTATAACAGTTACGGTCCCTGATTCTAACAACTCGAAGTTAAAATTTATTTTACACAAATTGAAAAATAATCTTATCTATCTATTTACCAGGGTACTTATCTTTTTTTTTCCGGTTGGTTGCTGCTCTCGGTGTCATGTGGAACAGGTTCTTGCTTCTGATGAGGTGACTTTCCGGTGTTGGTGACGATTATAACCGATTCTTGTCTTTGTCGTTACTGCGTTGATGTTGCGGTTATCGGTTGTTGCTGCTATTACTGTTTTGCACTTTGGTTACATTTTTGTTGAGCGTCTACATAGATGTGTTGGTGTTGTTGACTGAGATTAAGTTAGCTGATGATTTTGGTTTTTGCTGAGTTCAATGTAGTTGGTGATTTTGACGAGTTTTGATGTTGTTATTTGTAATGGTAAGTGTAGGTTTTATTTTTCTTGTTGGTGATGCTTGAAACTATTGTGGTTGCTGCAGGTAGATATTTTATGATATTGGGTATGGTGTTGTTTTAAGTTATTATAGTTTCAACTACAGTAGACGATGTTTTGTGGTCATTGTGGTCTCACTGTTCACTGTTGCTATCGCACTAAGTAGCCTCACTGTTCTCTACTGCTATCGCACTAGCCTATGACACGGGTTGAGGTTACTTTGTTGCCGGAAGGTGTATTTACTATTACAGCTCTTGTTACTAATTTCATCTTAATTTTGACTTATGCTGTTTCGCGACCAACACTTGTGCCACCACCTGGCTCTTCTACTGTATCTCTGCCAGTGGCAATGGGATTATTTACATAGGACACATACCTAATATGGTTTTTTCTTGTGTTTGTCCTTTTCAACAGGTCCACCGTTTGACTACGATGTTTACACCCGTACTGCAGTTGGAATTGCGATCCGCACCGGCTGAAGAAGTATTGCTGTTTGCTGTCACAATGATATCGTCACGACCTTTATTAACTTCAGTGGTTTTATTGTAAATGAAATTGGTTGACACTATGGTTGGGGTTTTTTGCTATTGTAGCTTGGATGATGGTGTTGTTTTCAATTTTGTCAGCTTCTATGGCAAAAAGTTGATTACGGTGGGGGTGTTAGGTTGTATGTTATAGTGGCCGGGTCTTTTCCTATGGCGTCCTTTTTATCCTGGACAGAAACCGCGGACGAACGACCTCTAAATATTTTATTTGGTGTTTTAGGTGGTACTTTATCTATGCATATAATCAAATATCGTTTCATTCTCATGACTGAGACACACACTATTCTTCAAAAGTTAACAAAAACTCATGACTTACCTCACGCCGATGTAAATTTATGTACGAAATCTTGCTGATCCATTACAGAAGAAATAGCGATGTTTTCTGGTATGCAGTGTGCATAAAAATGTTTGCTTCCACGTGTTTTGGTCAAAATTAGTCCAGTCGTTAAAATTTGCCGATAAGAAGTTTCTTTTTCCATTATGAAAACACACACGTTTTTCTTCTGGTTTCTTACCAATGGTTAATCCAACAAAATGCAAATGAAATACGCAGATTTTTCATAAATTTGTAGCCGAAAACGTGCAGCAATTATTTCACATCGACTGAGCCAAAAAATCTCATCTTTTTCTTTGTGGTTGCCTTTGACTTTATCCGGTTTTGTCCGCAGTACTTCTGGTCACCAGCTCACACCCAATCAGAAAGACCGGAAATAATTTTTCATTCATTCAAAATGGCTTGCTTGGCGCTCACTTAATTCGTACCGTTGAAACAAGTCGGAGTTTGCCTAAATAACTTGGCACTGTTCATATATAAAAATAAGGGTGGCAACTTGGTACATTTTAGCTAAGCCCAGGTTGTATTTACTTTGTCAGTGCTGTCAACTACTTTGATTAATTATGCCAAATAGTACACATCGGCAAAGTCGAGTTGCTAATATGATAAAATTCTCAGCTTCTGACTTATTATCTCCGCTCAAGCTTTTAAATCTTTAGCATGGAACACGCGAACTCTTTTCCCCTGTAACGTTTCCAGCTCGTATAAATTGTTAAAAACTCTTCTCGCGATGCTGGATTTTACAAATCTTTTGCACAGCTTGGCTAAAAGTTGTTTGGAAAAGTCCGACAGCTGGAAATTCCTTTTAAAGACTTCTTGGCCTACTCTAAATTTGGTTTCTCTACACCTATAGTTGTAACGTCTAGCATTTGTCATAGCTTTTATGAAGATTTTTCCTCACGTTCTCTCTGACCAACTCTAAATAGTCGTAACGGCTCTCTATCCTATTCTAAGAGTCCTCGAGCAAATCCAACCTCCATGCAAGTTTGTACGCAGATGCGTGGGTGACCATGTTTGTTCCGAAAAGTAGAAAATATGGTGTTACACCGGTGGCAGAGTGTACCGCTGACCTCAACGCGCACTCTATTTCACAGACGTGTAGGTCCCAGTCGGTTTGATTATTTCCTAAATATGCACGAATAGCCGTGAAAACCGACTAGTTTACACGCTCGGATGCGTTGGATTGTGGAGCGTAATTGACTGTTCTTACATGCTTAATCCCAAATCTGTTCACCATCTCTGCAAAATCTTTGATTACAAATTGTTGGCTATAGTCTGAGATTATGGTTTCCAGACACCTGAATTTATAAAACACCTCTTGAATGAGGAAGCTTACTACATTTCTCGAGTTCGCCTTCGACGTTGCCTTTAATAAAACAAATTAAGAAAAATAATCTAGAACAATGAAGATAAAGCTATTGCCTTTTTTCGATCTGACGTAAGGTCCAAGAAAGTCAATGTATATTCTTTGAAAAGGTTTACTTGCATCCGGTTCTTTTCCCATTGGTGGTCTTAATATTCTATTCGCGGGTTTACACTCCATGCAGCTATCACACTGATTGATGTAGTCATTTATATGTGCGTTCATGTGTGGCCAGTAATACCACTCCCGAATTCTTTTGATCGTCTTGCTCACTCCTCCGTGAGATGCTGTTGGTGCACTGTGTGCTTGCTCTATGATACTTTGTGTAAGACCGGTGGGAACCCAAACTTCCACGTGTGCTCTTCTTTAGCTATATTCCCATCCGAGAAGTTTTTTCTTTTATACACCCTATCGTTAACAACTTTAAGATCCGGTAGACGGCATTCATTTTCTTTAATCAGCGCACACAGGTTTTTGTACTCTTCATCTTCAAACTCAGGAGACAATAGGTCTATGTTCGGCTTTAAAATTTCCTCCATTCCATACATATCGTATCGAGACAAAGTGTCCGATACTAAATTCTGTGCTCCCTTGCGGTGTTTTATCTTGAATGAAAATGCCTGCAACTGTAGGCTCCACCTTACGAGACATCCACTCAAGTCCCGTTGCGACATTAGCCATTTCAGGCTGGAATGATCCGTAATTATTACAAATTCCATGAGTTCGATTTACGGTCGAAATCGCTTGACCGCTGCTACTACCGCTAAACACTCCCTCTCTATCACCGAGTAGTTTTTTTGCGTCGATGTGAATTTTTTCGAGAAAAATGCTATCGGCTATTCACCTTGGTCCCCTTCCTGAAATAATACGGCACCCATCCCTACACCCGAAGCATCGCATTGTATATAAAAAATCTTGTTGAAATCCGGATGTGTATTGGCTGGACTAGCCGTTAACTTCTCCTTCAGTTTGTCTAAGGCTACTTTTGCCTCCTCTGTAAAAACGAATTTCTTGCTCTCTTTTAACGTGTCGGTAATCGGTGCTGTTATGGTCGAATAAATCAAAATAAATCGTCGGTACCAACCAGTGGTTCCCATAAAACTTGCTTGACTGTGGTCGGGTATTTTAATTATCAGATGGCCTGAACTTTCTCTGGATCTGGCTTGAGTTTTCTTTCTCCGACAATGTATCCTAAATACTTTAATTCCTTGCAGCAAAATCGGGACTTACTGACATTTATCGTCAAGTTCGCCTTGCCCAGACACTGTGCCACTTCGGCTAAAACTCTGAAAAGTTCTTCAAGTTCTGGTGATACCACCAGCAGATCGTCCAGATACACAAACACCCTTTCATGCAAGCGCGCTGGAATCACCTTGTCCATTAAACGGCATAGCCTTTGGGCCGCGTTGCACATCCCAAAAGGCATTACCGTAAAATGGTACAAGGATCTTCCAGGCACGGTGAAAGCTACTCTATTATTCCATAGGCTCTCGCTAGGCTCAATGACTCCCAAGGATAACATCCTATCCAGTTCGCCATACATCAGTTTCTAGACGGCGGGTGACACTGGGTAGTGTTTTTTCTTAACTCGCACTGCATATCAATTTGATGCGTTTCTAAAGAAGTCTTGCCTAGATCTTTTTGCGTAAAACACGGACGGTTTCGTCATTCTATTATATGTTATGTCGGCTCTGACCAGTCCAATAATTTCACTCAATCTTCCATCGGGTGTTCTTATTTGCGATCGAAATGGGTAGATGGCTAATTGCGCTTTTTCCACAAAATCTAGACAGTTTTCACCCAGGCAGGTTATAGTAGCTCTACTATCTAGCAATCCTTCGATTCTACAACCATTGATCTCAATCGCCGAATATATGCGAGTATCTGGTCCTTCATATATGCTGGCCGCTGCTATTTCGACTTTGGTTTGCTTCCTATCCCTGTATCGGCCTCTTGTTTTGCGTATCCGTTCCGAGGGTCCAAAAATTCGTTCACGTGCTTCGCTATATTCTTGTGCTCTAATATGAAATGGTTTGATGTTACGATTATACTTGTGGATTTCGTAATAAAATTAAAATTTGTTCTTCTGCTTGTGCGTTGTCTGTTGGATCTGGAGCTTTGTGGTTGTCATGATGGATAATTTGATCTCGAACGCGCCTCCATCCCGGCATGAACCACGTTCCCCTTCGGGTTTCCCTGACACACTGGACAGCGTGGAGTAACATTGTCTTCTAAACCGCACTTGAAACAAAATAGGTGCCTCTTCTGGACAGTCGAAGAACGTGTGGCCTTCCACCTTACAGTTCCAGCAGGTTAGTTTTCTACCTGAGGACATTGCGTCTAACTCTGGTGTAACATCAGAACTTGGCTGGGTAAGATCGAGTTCATAAACGGCTTTCATGGGCGCTCTACTTCCACCTTGACGTTGGCTATTCAACAGATGGGGTCTGATGTGAAAAGAAAACATCCGTTCTAAACGCGATGTTTGCACGCCTGGATACTTCAGCATTAAAATTGTCGCTAACTGGGTTAAACGGTGTATTAGCGGGATGAAAATGATTGTTGGCTTGACGAAAATTGCAGGCTGGAGAGGTCTCACTTGCAAATGGCGAAAGTCATTCCTAACATTCGGTGGTGGTTGTGACAAATATGCTTCGAGGCTGTGTAACATGAGGTCCTGTCGGTTGTGACTGCTCGTGTAAACTCTGCCGAATCATCCTAGGAACGAGGTTTAATAGTCGATCCTCAAAATTCCGCAGATCCGAAAGCGTTAGAGCTCTTGCCTCTTTATGTAAATCCTGATTCTCATATGGCTGTTGGTGTGGTGGTCGTAACGGTGCATTAGCTTGATGAAAAGCTACTCTTATTCCCCGTGCTCTAATGCTGCTAAACGGCGGTGTTATGATTGTGTTATGTTCTGAAAACCTTCCCCTAGCTTCAAACTCCTCCATTTCTTGCCTATGAATCCCTGTTGTAGCTAAGTTGGGTTCCTTGGGAATAGCTCCAGTGCTTATGGCTAACGTTTTTGTATTCGTAGTAGTCGTTGTTGTTGTGACGGTCGCGCGTACCAACCATGATGACTATTTAAAATGGTGTAAAGTCAACTAAAATCTTTTGGTCCTAAGCGACTGAAGTACCTTAGTACAGTTAGCTAAAACTTCCAAAAAAAAATCAAAACGATAAACCGACGCCACGAAAACTTTGAATCGCAAAATTTAAATATGTATAAACGAAAATCCTAGATAAATTTCGAAATCAGTTGTTCACCTAAGTGCATATGTTAAGTGAATGTTTGTTGAATGGTTTTGTTATAAAAAAAAATTTATCAAAAATTGAAAAAATGTGTATAAATATACTTTACCAAAAATTTCCAAAATATATTTATATGTTCCGCTAGTATTCCTCGTCCTTTTATATAAATGAAATCTTAAAATAGATCAAATTTAAAACACACTTAAAAAAACAAAAGTAAGGTTAAACTAAAAACAAAAAAACTAAAATAACAAAAATTAAATTTAAATATACTTTTTTATGCAAATCACTATTAATTTTTTTCTGAAGTTCGTAAAATTCCCCTATTGAGCTCAATGGACAAAAAATTTGGCTTTTAATATTCAATTGGTTAACTTTTTAGTTGTATCCTTTTACACTTGTAATTTTTTTTTTCTTTTCGGTTGAAATTTATTTTTAATTTAAATAAAAAGACAAATTCTAATAATTAATTTAATCCTAACAGAAGAATATTATACCTTTATAATTTTTTTTTTTTGTTGATTAGTTTTACGAAATAAAACTTTCTTTCCAATCTTCACTGAACTATTCCAATTAGTAGTCTGAACTATCAAAGCAGGGTGTTTCCAAATTCTTGGAAAAATTCACCACATCCGGTTAGGATGCCACTTCGTTTTCCAGAACTCGTATGCTCAAATTTAAGAGTTATAAATTTTATTTCCGTTATTTTTCTTTTCTTTTTAAATTCCTTTTTTATATAAAAAAATTTACACCACTCCCCTTATTGGAATCCTAGAGACTGGTGCTGTTTTCAGTAAAAATAAAAAAAATTTTAATTTCTTTTCATTAAATACTGGCTAGCCAAACTTACGTTTATTACAATTTCTTGTAGATAAACTTTTTAGCAGGAAAACTAACACACACAAAATTCTGGCATGTCCTGGATTGGCATCAAGGTGGTGGCTTTAAAATTCTTTTTACAAATATTTTTTTTTAACATCTAAGTTACTTCACACACTTTTTTAATTAAAAACTTCTGTTTACTTTGACTTCATGATCACCAATAAATCGAAATAAATTTGTTGATTATCGTCAAACCCAAAAATTATTGGTCATAATAATTAACGGACAACACACTATAACAAAACTATTGTAAAAAATACAACTAAGTACCGAAACCTACATACAACCAGTTACATTAGAGGGTTCAATGTACTTTACATTTAGCCTTGAACCTTGAATATTCGTAAAATGTGTGATCACCAGTTCTCAAAGAGAAAGATATTTTCTCTTCGGATCTTATTTCGCCGGTTTATTCCAGGCTTTTCATAGTGTAGTGGTCTTGCAATATTTTTCAACTATTTGACATTTCGAACACACAGAAATTAAATATAAAAAAACTAAAATAAATTAATTTGGTAACAAAGCATCAACTGGTGAGCATATAGGTAAGTAATGCAATTAATGACTTTAACATACATAAAGGTGGCTAAACTCCAAACACAAGAATGCGTACCCAGACACGTTAGTTCGATGTTTGTACTCATTTTGTTTTTGGGGTTTTCCACTATATCAAAACAAAATCAAGTTAAAACAGATAAAAATTCTCCTTTATTATTTACTTTTTTCTTTACTTCTTTCAGAAACAATACTTTTCCTTTTGGGAGAAGTTTATGGAGTAGATACCCCAAGCCAACCCTTCGCTACAGCCCACAAGAGTATCAACACAATCCATCATCATCTCTAAATACACCCATAACAAGTTGAATCTTTAAGTACTACTAGATTTTAAGTAGATTTTGTCAATATCTACTGACGAAGTAGATTTTTATTTGTATGGGAAATCTAGTAAAAACAAGTAGATTTTAGTCGAAATCTCGTAAGTACTAGATTTCCCTCAAGTGTAAATGCACTGTAAGATAGAAACAGGTCAGACATTTTTCGAATTCTCTTTTGCGCTATCTTAAACCTTTTACAATTGGACATAAACAAGACAGGCAGATTTTTGAACAGTATATATCCCGATTTAATTGCTTTACATGCCTGTGTGTGTTTGAAAATCTATGGTATATGTAGTTTGTTGAGAAATTTTAAGCTGTAGGCGCCGACTTGAGAAATATAATGTGAAGAAAAACGCGAAACATAAAAATCAAAAAATCAACAACAATCTCGTCTGTATGCCCGGTTTCTGTTCAATTGTAAAAGGGGTGTTAGTAAACTCGAGGGAGATGAAAAATTCGCACATACACAATATTAACATAATTTTTTGCAATTTTCTTTTGAGTATGTGAAGGAATGTTTTTTTATGCGGAACGAAACTCTATAACAACAAAAAATATAGGACAAAAACAAAAATTGTACAACTCTTATGGATAACGAGTAATAAGCGATTTTAAAATAAAAATAACCGTTATTTTTGTGATTTGTTATACTACGATATTTATAGTTATACTAACTAGTTATAAAAATTATTAATTGATTTGACGTTGTTACAAGAAATTCAAAAAATAATTATTTTAGTACTTTTTTTAAAAATGGGCAAACAAATCTCAAATTGTGCTAAAATTGTACGAAAAAAGAAAGTATTTGCCACAAATCGGTTTAATAATTACAAGAAGTCACAACACAGTAAAGATATAATTGATAAATACAAAAAGTTTTCAAATTTATAAAATCGCCCAAAATCTGGATGATCATCCAAACTAAACGCTACTCAAATACGGTCCATTGTGCGAGAATTAAGAAAAAGAAGAAAAAGAAGAATTGAGTTTTGATCGAACTTGGGTCTTTCAGCATGACAACGATCCCAAGCACACTGCTAAAATAGTGAAGAATGGTTGTTTTACCACTCTCCAAAACAGTTGAATTATCCCGATCACAACTCCATTGATCAATTGTCGGAACATCTGGATCGGCAAATAAGAAAAAAGGAATATCAAAAGTAAGGACTCTCTCAAATCAGCGATAATGAAGAAATAGTTAAAAACTTTCTCCAAAGTTACTAGAAAACTTGTGGAATCAATGCCAAAAAGACTACAATCTGCGATAAAATGAAATGGCAATCAAACTAAATATTAATTGTTTTTTTTATCACTTAAGTAATATAATTATTTTAATATAGAGATATTGTGGTAAAAAAATAATTCATGATTAATTTATGATTAATTTGTGGTACAATTGTACCAATTTTCACAAATCCCAACACTGTGTCCTATTGCTTGAGATTGAGAGTAATTTCATTAAATCAATTGTGTTATTTTGCTGTTGCTACATATTATGTAAAACTATGTATATCCCAGTTGTAGATACCAGAGACTGACAAAAAGTACTAATAAAATCAATGTAGTTAAGTTTTTACACCTATTTTTGGGTATTAGTTATACCTATACTTATAACACAGAAAATACCTACACATCCTCATTTGCAGTGAAATAAGTATAACGTGCTTGAAAATGTATACGTAATGCATGTATGAGTACAACTGGTTGTAGGTAGATAATGTGATGGGTACTACAAGTATGGAAAAGTAGTTATAATACTCTAAGGAAACTTATAAGTAAAAAAAAACTACATTTAGACATTGTGTGTATAAAAAGGTGTAGGATGTTTGGCAATATTTTGTTTATAACCGAACATTGGTTATGAATGGAAAACCAAAATAATTTTTATATTGGAATGAAGGAATGAATGAACGTATTTTTAATGTGCAATAATTACATATACATATACATATAGTTACATATATTTATAAAATACTCTAAGTATATTTAGAGTATTTACATACTTGTACTTATTCCTACTCTATACTTACAATTATGGGTATAGCCAATACTTTATCCAACTTTTACTTATACTTAGTTGTATTGCGAAAAATAATGAACAAGTATGGGAACACTTATTCTCTGCCTATACTTGTAGTTATTTAAGTAGAAATTGATATAAGTATGTGTGTATGGTATGTTGTTTGAGCTGTAGCCAAGGCGAATTGAATACTAGGTAATTGCAATGAAGCAACAAAAACAACCACAGGCAATTTTGTTTGTGTAAAAACACCCACAGTTGTCAAAAACCCAAAGAAAATAAAAAAAGAAGAAAATCTTTTAGACAAAACACAAAAGTTTTGTTATTTTTTGCAAAATATATTATAATATTTAAAGTGAAACGTGAAAAATAAAAATAAAAGAACATAATCTTGGAGTGCAATAAATTTTTATTTTCAAGTTTTATTTAAGAAAATGTGTCGCAAATAAAATGTGAAAAAAATTTGACATAGCAGGGTATACAACACATATAAAAGAAGATGTTCACCTGGGCTATCAGTTTTACCTAGTATTCAATTCGCCTTGGCTGTAGCTATACACATTTATACATGTTTGGCCTCAAATACTTAATAAGTAATAAAAATTTATACTTTTGTTATTCTGTGGTAGATACTATCAAAGTATATCTACATCAAGTACATTCGTTACTTAGCTGATATTTTTATTTTTGTTTGTTTTGTTTCTACGTGTCAAAATTTATTTACATTTTTTATAGCACTATTGTCTTTTTAAAAATTTAAAATAAAATTTCAATTTCTTTTTCATTTTCTTTTGCTTTATCAGGAATGGTAAACGAATATTTGCTTTTCTGGCATCAAACACCCTTTTTATGAATTATTGTTTTAAATTAGATTGATCTAAACACAAACAGATCATTGTGTTATATTTTTTTTGTTTTTATATTACAAAAAAGTACAATTGTACCCACTTTACCATCCCTGAGTTGTAGTCAGTTTGATTTTGACACCTAGAAACATTTTTACACAAACAAAATGATGTTCTAAAGTTGTACTTGTTGTAGACCAAGGTATATTTATTTTACTAGGCAATGGCGGCCCTACAACAATACAAGAACAACATGGCATTTTATTGTTGCTTTGTAGTTCGAAATGTCAAAAAACATGGAAGAAAATTGAGAAGGCGTGTATATGTTTTATTACCTTCTCACTTTTACACTATAAAATTTCTGAACACATACATACAACTTTTGACATGTCGAACTACTAAATCAGCTGGGCGGACGACACTACCTAGTAAGATAAATATACCTCGTTGTAGACTTGCATGTACTTGATATAAATCAAGGCGAATATAAACAGCGAATATAAAAATATTCATCTTCTTTTTAATTTACAAAAAATAAATAACATTTCAAAATATTTTGTTGCTGTTTTGTTTGCCATAAACCATTTCATAAGGAAAATGGTATCTTGTTTAGTGTTCCCAAAGATGGTGCAAGTAGAGACACTTGGGGTGCAATTTTAAGATTTAAATTAACTTTCTTAATATGTAATTAAAATTTTAATAGCAGCTCGAAAATTTTTTATTTATACAATGGTTTTTGACAAGTGGGATAGATTTTGTAAAAACAATTGCCTGTTTATATTCGCCTTTATATAAATATATTTTGGATACTATCAAGGCGATTTGAATGCTACATAGGTAAAACTGATAGTCTAGTTGAGTATCTTCTTCTATATGTGTTTTATGCCCTCTTATGTCAAAATTTGTTAACATTTTCCTTGCGACACATTTTAATAAATAAAAATTTATTGCTCTCTACGATTATGTCCTTTTGTTTTTTCACGTTTTGTACTTTAAATATTATAATATATTTTGCAAAACAACGACAAACAAATTTTCTTCTTTTTTTATTTTCTTATGCATAATTCTTTGGTTTTTTGACAGCATTGGGTGTTTTTACACAATCAAAATTGGCTGTAGTTTTATCGTTGCCGTATAGCGTGTTACGGTCTACATTGAAACGCCTAACGAGGTTTCCGGATAGCCTGATTTTACCTCAGGAGGTTCCAACCCTCTCGTCAGGTTCGCGACAGTAACAATAAAACAAAGGTAAGAAAAAACAAACTATACTTTAAACACAACATACCACACACGAACACAGAGACAGATGTTGGTCTCTGAATATACCCTCCCATCCTTGTCATAGCACGGGATCAACATATTGCATAGCCATGACCCTAATTCCACTCGACCGTACTCTTACCACTTACCAGTCTACCATTGCCATAACTATATTAACTTAAGCCATCATTTTAATTTCATTTAATTTCTAACAAGCATAATTTTATTTATAATTTTAAGTATAAAACTAAAAAAACACTATACTACATAAATATAAGAAGATTTACTTAAATCTATGAGAACACAAAACTTTATAAATTATAAGATTTAAATTTTTAAATATTAACAGAAACCTTTTCTTCTAGCAAAATTTCACAAAAAAAAAATAAACTGCTTCTTACACGTATATCTCTTTACACTTTTTTAAATGTTATTAAAAAATTAAATTTCTCATTATTCTCGTTCCTTTCTTTCCAGAGCTCAAACTATTTAACTTCCTCAATCTTGAATAAGCGAATAACGACTATCTATCCCCTGAAGGAGCTCCCTAAGGACATATATTTGCCTGTTCAAACAGACGCCTTTTTCTTTTTCTCATAAATTTCACGACTAATTTGAGCACTAAAATTCAGGTAATGTTCTTATATTTTTTTTTTAACACAAATAACTAGAGATTTATATGTATAACAAATTTTAGTTTCTCCTACCACGTATTTGAAAAAAAAAACTTAAAATTTAGCCTTAAATCTAAACACACAAACTACACAATACAATTAATGATATTTTTTTTACTTTTAAATTTCACAACACTACACTTATTACTAACATAAATAATTTGTTTTGTTTTTCCTTTCTTTTTTTTTAAACATTACATCTGATTATTTAAATCTCTTTTTGAACTTGACGTGTTCAGATTCAAAATCTTCAAAAGCTTTCATCAACACGCAATTCAAATATCGAACAATAAACTGGTAAGATAAATTTTCTTATATAATCTTTTCCTTTTTACTTTTTTTTGCAGGTAGTCGATTAAGGGTGCAGAAATACGCAATTTAAGCGGTTTTTAATTAAAATAAAAATTGTTACCTGGCTATTCCTGGAGTTAATCTTTGGAAGCGTTCTCCAGTCCTCAAGTGGTACGGTTAATAGCCAGCTGTTAGAAAACACAATACAAAATTTATAACTGAACTACGGCCTAATTTAAATTTTTTTTGTTTCGAATCACTAATATGTATCAAATTTTGAAAAAACTTACGTTTTTGTAACAATTTAAATAAAACTTTGCTTTCTAAGCAATAAAAAAAAACACTACTTGTGTTGTTCTACTTCACAGTAAAGGATTTAATTTTATTTTATAGTTAGAATTAATTCCCACTTTTTTGCACTGCACTACTGCAACACTTTTGGACCTGGGGTATTTTCCTAAAAAGTCTATGTATAATTTTTGGAAGGGCCTCTCGGTAAGTTTTTGTTAAGTTTTTGTTCGCGGGTTTCGTCTCTTTGCATATTTGACAATTTCTTACAAATTCTTTTATTTGGACTATCATTTTGGGCCAGTAAAAGAACCTTTTCACTCTTTCTATGGTCTTTGCCGTTCCACCATGAGCAGATGTATTAGACGAATGAGCCTTCTCTATTATAGTGTGTGTAAGATTTTGTGGTACCCATAATTTCCATTTAAACTCTTCTTGTATATTTGTTTCACAACTTGTTCGCTTGAAAATTTTTCCATCTTCTATTTGGAGGTCAGGTAATTTATCTGTATTATTTTGGATTTGCCTGATTAGATCTAAATATTCCTCAGATTCGAACTCAATTGTTTCAAAATCGAATAAATTTTCTGTGTCAATAGCGCTTAGATTTTCTTGTGGAACGCGTGATAGCATATCAGCTACTACATTTTCAGAACCCTTTCGATGCTCGATTTGAAAATCAAAAGCTTGTAGCTTTAACGACCATCTGGCTAATCTTCCGCTTAAGTCTTTAAGGGTCATTAACCACTTAAGACTGGCGTGGTCGGTTATGATGGTAAAAGGCATCATTTCTACATAGGGTCTGAATTTTTGCACTGCCATCACCGCTGCCAAACATTCTTTCTCAGTCACTGTGTAATTCTTTTGGCATGAATTTAATTTTTGCGAGTAGAATGCAATCGGATGCTCTTCATTATTTTCATTAAGTTGGTACAATACAGTACCAAGTAAGTTTTTCAAAGGTCTCTATAGACGCAGGTGTCATACGAAACTTTTCCGATTTTTTTAGGGTATCTGTTAACGGTGCTGATATTGTAGCAAAATCTTTTATAAAGCGCCTATACCAGCCCGCTGTTCCCAGAAAACTCCTGACTTCTCTAATAGTTCTAGGCATTTTTATATTTCTTATGGCCGTTACCTTATCTGGATCCGTTTTAAGCGTACCGCCTCCTATTATAAAACCCAAATACTTCAACTCCTGAAAACAGAACTGGGACTTTTTCAAACCGATTGTTAAATTTGCCTCTTTAAGACATTTCGCAACTTCTTTCAACAACTCCATGTGTTCATCGAATGTACTAGAGATGATCAGTAGGTCATCTAAATAGGTGAACACATTTTCTTTCAAAGGATGAGGTATGACCTTATCCATCAGTCGGCAAAGTCTTTGGGCCGCATTGCAAAGGCCGAACGGCATAACCCTGAACTGATATAATGGTCTACCAGCAACGGTAAAAGCTGTGTAACCCTTGCTGTCCTCATCCAATTCTATTTGCCTGAAGGCATATTTAAGATCAACGCTACTAATAAAGTGCGTTTCATCGATTCTACTTAATATCCCGTCAATTTTTTGAAGCGGGTAGGCATCTTTTATAGTTAATTTATTTAACTTACGCGCATCTAAACAAAAACGATTTTTTCCAGGTTTCCTAACAATTGTAGTTCTATTGGACCATGGGCTCTCACTAATTTCTATCACTTTCAACTCTAACATATTGTCTATTTCTCTGTATGTTATCTCTTGCACTGCTGGCGATATTGGGTAAAAACGATCTTTTATGGGTTCTGCACCATCTATTAATTTAATGACATGTCTTTCTAAATGAGTCCTTCCCAGACCTTTTTCCTCAAAAGTGTCAAACACTTTTATTACTTCAGCTAAAATTTGATTTTGTTCATTATTTAATTCATGTGGCCGTAATTTGTATTCACTATTTTCTGATGTAAAGTCTTCTTTAATTTTTAATATATCTATTTCATCTATACCTATAACATCTGGGGCTAACTTAAATATTTTCCAGAAATCTATTCCTAGGTAAAGATCTTGTTCCAAATCGGGACAAAGATACAGAAGCATTTTATTCTCCTGATCTTTGTATCTTATGGATAAATTTACTTTGCCTAGTACTCGCAAATATTGACCACTGGCTGTTTTCACATTAGTCAATATTGGCTGAATACTCAGGTCTAGGTCCTGCACTAATTCTCTACAACCTTTTCCTAAAATACTCACAGTGGCTCCTGTGTCTAATAAACCCCTCACTACTTTTCCCTCTATTAAAACTTCTGCAAAAACTCTTTGATCTGAGATATTTCCATTTGCTCTACTCACTGATTCTACAACTAATCTTTTCATTCTCTTACGTTCTGAAAATTTTTTACGGAGATACGTTTAGGTCTTTTCTCCCCAAAAATCTGAGCTCTAATTCTATCATAATTTAGTTGCCTGATGTCCCTAGATATGTAGTGCCTTTGTTGTCCAAAATTTTCCGGTAAAGCTGACGAAATGGCCATGAATTGGTTTAATTCGTCTTCGGGGATTGATTTCCGGATATGCGTGGGTCCCCTTTCACTCCCAAGCTCCGGGATTGGTTTCCCGACTGACAGTTCGGACACCTGGGTGTTATTACATTTGGTCGTCCACACTTATAACAGAATAGTGACCTATCTAATGAGGTGCATTCTATGAACACATGACCTTGCTGTTTACAATTCCAACAAATAATTGCTTGTTTTCGTTGCTGTATGTTTATGTTTAACGCAGCAACATCTTCATCATTTTCCACTGCTATGACACCTTCTACCTCTTCACCCTGATCACAGAATACTTCATTAACGTATTTTGTGGGCCGCATTGTAGGCTGAATGTACCGAATTTCTCTCCGGGGAAAATTCCTCTCTGCTTCATTGCACTCTACTTTAAGTTGTTCAACGGAGGACACAGAAATGGGATAAACAATTCTTCCGATACTCTCTTTAATATTTCTTTTGATAATTTTAATTAAGTCAAACTCAGGTATGGGTTGTATTAATTTTGATCTAATTTGGCCCATTACATGGAAGTAATTGTCTACAGTTTCTCCAGTTTGCTGTTTACGTTCCACTAAATCTCTCATTATTTCATAGTTTGAGCGAGTAATCTGGTACTGAGCTAACAAGGCGTGCTTCAATCCTGGCCAATCCACTATTCCGTGGGTTTTAATATATAGCCAATACCACTCTCTGGCTGAACCAGACACAAGCAAGTGAAAGTCCCTTAATACTTCAGCCCAAGGAATCTGGTAGTGAATTTGCAAATGTTCCAGGCGGAAGACAAAATCATCGATACTTATGTGTCTACTCTTATCCTTGCAGTTTCTAAACTTTGTTGATTTTGGACAGGGATCTGCAAGCTACGGATAGGTAACGACAAAGGTCCACTATTCACCGGGTTAGTATCTTTAGAGATATTATTAGATTCTAATCTTACATTAAGCCTTCCACCTAACTCAGATGAATTATTGCTACTTATTGCGTATTGCTGATTGGTGACTATAGCATTTTGATTTTGTGTCGTGACTCTCGCCAAATCAGCTACACATTTAGTCAATTCTGAAATACTTTTTCTCACATCTACCATTTCAGCTTGTACCATTTCTTTAACTTTATTTTCTAACGATTTCTGCACTATCGTGACTTCATCAGTAACTAAATCTCTTACTTCAGGAGCTAATTCCTCTTCATTAACTATACTGTTATGAATTCTTGAACCACTAGGTTCCATATTTAGGGGTTGATTGCCTGCTGTAATATGTTCGAAATATACATAGAGGAAACAAAACACAATAATCTTTTGTGTTCTATGTGTCGCGACAACGTTTTAACAACTCCACACATATCTATTATTAAACTTCTTTTTATATTATTTATTAATAATAATTTCTTACATATTAATGTGGTGTCATGAAAGTAATGGTAATACGAGATGCAAATGCAATAATTAAAGAATGCCAAAATATATTTAAAGTCACACGGTATTGCAATAATTTAAAGTCACATGATATTGAAATAATTTAGAGTCACACGGTAATTTGATATCGATATAATTTGGAAATGGAATGTTATATTAAAAAGTTTATTGGACATTATACCTTCATAACACCACCCCTCTTAAATAGAAAGGTCTTATAGCTAACATTGATCAGATGGCAGCCATAAGAGCTTTCTTTACAAATGCTATATAATATGCATTTCTTGAAGAGAAATAATTATAATTTATATTTATTTACCAAAAAAAATATTTAAATAATTAATAAAAAATAAAAGTATTTGCATATGTATATACATATATATGTATATATTTTTGCTTAATTCATAAAATTTTGTTTATATAAATTCTTGTAGTTTAATTTGATATCTTAAAAATAAATTATTATTCTACCTTTTTTTCTTATTTTATAGTTTTTTTTTTTTATTTACTGTGTTATTTTATTAACATACTTGTTACTATGTATTTTTCTTTAGACTATTTAGTTCTCTTTTTTTTCATATATGTTTATATAGTTGCTAATTTAAGCCTATTTTTATGAACTATTATTTCTTTCTTTTTATCAATTTTTAAAGTGCAATTGTTTTTGTTATCGACTTTTATTACTTCATATGGACCTTTATAAACGTTTTCTAATTTATGACCTTGCTCATTTTTTATAAAAACTTGATCATTAATTTTAATTTGTAATGCCTTTGTATTTTTATCATAGTTTAGTTTTTGTAAATGTTTTGAGTTTTGCAATGCAGATCTTGCATTTTCATTGGCAATTTTGAGTCGGTATCTAACTTCTTTAACATAATCATCAAAATTATATAAAGGTTCTATGATTTTTGAATTCAATAAAGAAAAAATTTCTGGAGTTTTACCAAATATCAATTCAAAAGGGCAATAACTGTGTGTTGTTGATGGGGTTGTGTTGTAACAATAAGTGAAATAGGGTAACCATTGATCCCAATCATTAAGAGACTTAGATACATATGATCTGATAAATTCGTTGAAGGTTCGATGTGAACGTTCAACTGTACCCAACGTTTCATGATGATATGGTGTTGAATTTACTAAGTTTGTGTTAAGTAGTTTTAATAATTCCTGTAGTACTTCATTTTTAAATTCAGTACCCATATCAGTTAAAATTTTATGGACGGGTCCATAAATAAGAAATAAATTTTCAAAAATTGCTCTTGCTACAGTTTTTGCAGTTTTGTTTGGAATCGGGATGCTTATTAAATATTTTGTTAGATCACACACTATTGTTATTATGTATTGTTGTCCATGTTCGGTAATAGGTAATGGTCCTATCGTGTCAATCACTACTGTATCAAAAGGTCTCATTGGTGTTGGTGTTATAATTAGGGGTTGTTTAATATTCCTATTTGTTTTGTTCCGTTTACATGTTTCACAGGCCTTTACATACTTTGCGACATATTTAGTAATATTTTTCCAATAAAAATACCTTCTAATTTTGTTAATCATTCGAGTTATCCCTGGGAGTTATCCCTGGGTCCTCGTGGAATTTTCTTAATATTTCTTGCTTCTCTGTTTCATCTGTAATTTCTGTAACTGATGGTGTAAGCGCTATTTTAATGTGTTTTAAAAACTTATTGCCCAATTCTTTAAATTCTTTTATAGGTACC
Organism: Phasia obesa; assembly: GCA_949628195.1. Lineage (NCBI taxonomy): Eukaryota > Metazoa > Arthropoda > Insecta > Diptera > Tachinidae > Phasia > Phasia obesa. The sequence continues at coordinate 147,308,841 of OX451215.1, forward strand.
TTTTCAAACATCTTATCATTTAATCTCATTTGCAATTTTTTAATGTGAATATTATTGGCTTGCAACTCAAGCTCTTGGAAAAATTTACCTAAGTCTATTTGTCCATTAATAACATAAACATTAGCTTTAAATTTAAATAGAATTTTACTTCCTCTTTTAACATCACATCCTTGGATGTGGGTTATTATATTGGGAAGCTTTCTAAATTGGCGCGCCGATATATTTTCATAAATTTTTGGTTGGGCTTGTTCTCTATCTTTCTCTCTTTCCTGCACTAGTTGCTTGGACCTAGTTGTTACCATCATTACATTACAGGCTTTTATATCTTCAAAGGTAATTCTTGACAATGCGTCAGCTGCGTAATTTTCTCTCCCCTTAATATATTCTATATCCATATTGTATTCCTCCAGATCCAAACGCACTCTCATTAACTTAGAAGATGGGTTTTTCATCGAAAATAAATATGTTAGAGGTCTGTGGTCAGTTTTAATTATGAATTTTCGTCCATAGACGTAAGGTCTAAAGTAATTAATAGCCCAATGAATGGCCAGAAGTTCTTGTTCAATAGTTGCCTTATTACTTTCGCCTTTTGTGAATGTTCTTGATGCATATGCTATGGGCAACAATGTCCCCTCGTGTTGCTGACTCAACACGGCACCACATGCCAACTTACTTGCGTCTGTGGTAATGTAGAAGGTTTTTGTGAAGTCCGGATACTGTAGGATTGGTGGAGATATTAGGGTGTTTTTCAAATAATTAAATGAATCTTCGCATTTATCCGACCAATGGAATGTTGCGTTTTTTTTTTGTTAGATTTGTTAATGGTTTACTGAAATGTGCGAAATTTGGAATGAACTTTCTATAGTAGTTAGCAAAGGCCACAAAACGTTTAGTTTCATTACCATCCTTAGGCCTAGGATAATTTTTAATAGTATCGTATTTATTACTGTCCGGTAAAATTCCCTGGGACGTACATTTATGACCCAAAAATGTGACCTCATGACAAAAGAACCTGCATTTATCAGGATGCAATGTAAGATTATACTTTCTGCAAGTATGAAAAACTTCTCTTAAATTTTTAATCATATGAGCTTTAGAGCATCCGATTACTATAATATCATCCATATACAAAAATGCAGTTGACGGTTTTAAACCAGCAAATGCTAGTGACATCATTCGTTGAAATGAGTTAGGTGAGATTTTGAGTCCAAAAGGTAATCTCTTAAACCTAAATGAACCTTTGGGTGTTGAAAAGGAGGTAATATCCCTCGAACCATCTTCCAATTCGATTTGGTGAAATCCAGACATTAGATCCAATGTTGAGAAGTATTTAGCTCTTCCAAGCTGATCGAGTATATCGTCTATTCTTGGGAGAGGAAATTTGTCGCACAAAAGTTTTTTGTTTACCTGTCTATAATCAATTACCAGACGCCACCTCTTATCACCGCTACCTTCCAAAGATTTCTTTGGAACCAATAACACTGGACTGTTATAAGGCGAAACAGAGGGCTCAACTAAATCACCTTTAATTAACTTATCAACTTGCCTCTCAATCTCTTCTTTCTGTGTTTCCGGAATTCTATAGTTTTTTATATATATCGGTGTTTCATCCACTATACGCAATTTTTGTTTATAAAAATTGTTTGTAGATACCGGTTCAGTTTCCAACCCAAACACGTCAGTAAATTCGGCACACAGAGCCAAAAGGTCATTCTTTGCAATTCGCGGGCAATTTACCATCAGTCTTTCTAAAATCTCATTAGACCTAGAATTTTTTATAGTTGTGTCTATTGTTTTAGTCTCATATTGAGACAGAGGCTCATATTTTATATTTTTTAAGGATATTATTTTCGAAGAATTAGATACATTCATTACGTATACCACCGGGCTATTGAGATTTGTAATAGTATTTGGGATAAAGACTTCATTTTCTACTGTTTGATGTGGAATAAATATATCGTCTATTCCCTGTTGTAATTTTATTTTCCGTACCACCTCTGATCTTGGTGGTATAACAATAGTGTCTTGAATCGGACCTGTTACTATGGGGATTTCCATTTGAATGGTGCTATTTATGGGACGGATTACCAAGAAGTTATCCCTTGAATGGAAGTCAATTATACAATTGTGCGCCCTAATGAAGTCAAGTCCCAAAACTCCATCGCATGGGATTGAGAAATCATCAGGTACAACGTGAAATTCATGTTTTAGTTTGAAGTTGTTGAGGCACAACCAACCTTGAGTTACGCCGATCGTGAATTGACTACCCTCGCCTATGCCTTTTAATTCATTAACTATTTTACCATCAATTGGTCCTTTAACACTCCCATGTTTTAATAAGGAGATATCTGCGCCAGTATCTATTAAGAATGTTAGTGCCTGTATACTTCCCGGAAGGGAGAGGTTAACAAAAGCACTGAGGTTCAGATTCAAAGTCAAGATATGTCCTATTCTTCCCCCAGTGTTATCTGGGGGTCCTCGGGGTTTCCCGAGACCCTATTCATAACCCTCATGTCCGCATACTACATTAGTATGTTGCCTACTAGTTCTACTGTGGTTGTTATTTGAGTTTGGCCGGTAATTGTTTTGTCTATTAACTCTTCGGGGGTTTCCCCTGTTAGTTTGCTGGTAAAGACGATCTCCACGGTATGTATGAGATCCTTGATTGTTATAATTCAGGCGCCCATTTGGGTATCTTTGCCTGCCCCATCGGTATCTACCACGCAGTTGTAAGACATTTGATACACTTGATTGGTGTACATCTGTGCTCATAATTTTTTCTGTTATTTGGTCTATTGTATCAAAGGTAGCTGCTTCAATGATGATTCTTGTTCTATCATTATTTAGATTCTTCGCGAGGGCTTTTACAGTTGCCTGTACGGCATACTTGTTTGCTATTTGTGGTGGTAAGCCATCTGAAATATATGCGTTTGATAACATTTTCGAGAGCTCGTCTATTTCTTGGGCATATACGCTGTTTGGTTTACTTCCCTGGCGTGCGGTCATTAATTTGGATACTAATATGTCAGTGGAGTCTCCCTTTATTACCGTTTTCAATTTGTCTGCAATGGCTGCAATGGACGTTATATCGTTGATTGATATGCGAGCTGTCCCGCTGATTTTTGTCTGTATTATTTGTACTGCAAGATTTTCATGGGTTCCTTTCAGTGATTCTAAAAGGTTCAAAGCATCAAGAAATTTTTGAAGGTTCTTAAATTTACCATCAAATTCCGGTAGGATTTTAGTGGCTAATTCTATGAATTTAATGGGTTCCATTTTTGAGTCCGCTAGGTCAGGGTCAATGTCTTCAAACTGTTCCCAAATATTCGAGTTTTCCAATATGCTCCCATAATCTATCTCCTCCAATGTTATAGTTACGCATCCATTCTCCCTGAATATTATTACTAGTTCTTTTTGTAACCGTTTCTCTATTGACTGAACCTTTGTCTTCAATTTGGTTATTAATTCAAAAATCTCTTGTCTGTTTTCGGGTGTAAGGTAATAAGCAGTGTTATTAAAAGTATTTACTATTGTATTAAAGTGGACTTCTATTAAATGCAGATGATATTCTATTACTGCTCTGCTAGGCAGTTTCTGTTTGTTTAAACATTTGAAGGACCGCAGGAATTTGCTTTGATTTTCTTGAAATTGTTGAGATAACTGTTCCCAATTAGGGCACTTTGCGTTTTGCATTTGAAATGGGTCAGGTTTTGATAATGTCAGCTGTTATAGTCAGACATATGACTGGAATAATTTTCCCATATTTATATTTCCTTTTTCTCCTAATATTTTGCCAAATCGTACTCTTAATAATTTATTGTTAAATAATTAATATTGTCATATAAAGGTTAATTATAACAAGTTAGATGTTTATTTTGTTTTCAATAAATATATTTCAAAAAAAAAAAAAAAAATCTGCATTTGACACTATTGTCTATCTTAAATAATTATGCTATAATAAATTTTTCTTTTGTTACTTATCCATTTTCTAGGGTTGATTATTTTTTTTTTTTTTTTTGTTGCTGTTGCTGGTGTTGATATTGGTGTTGTTGTTCCTGGAGTACAACGTTGGCTTCTCCTCGGCGTGGAGAGCATACATCCCATGGCGTGGGGATGCTTCTTCCTTCTCTTTTTTTATATTGTTATTAAAACTTTGTTGTAATGTTGAAACTGTTTTCTAATAAATTTATTTCTTATATAGTTATATTTTTTTTTTAGCTTTATTATTTTTTCTTTTTCTTTTTTCTTTTTGTAAATTAAACACGTTTTAAAGCTCTAAAGCTGGTTTTATATTTTTGCAGAGTTTTTCTTTTGTTCTTGTTTTTTTTTTTTTATATTATTATTTTTATTTTCTGCTGTTTATGCAATATTTATACAATTCACTGTCTGTATAAGTTCACTTTATTTGTAATATATTAATTTATGAAATAGAATTATTAATTATTAATTATTTGATTTATAAAAGATATTTTAATTTATTTTATTTTATTTATTACTGCACTGTTAAAAGTTTTTTTTTTATTTATTTATAACACATTTGCTGTGGTTCACTTATACTTGGGGCTGTCGGTGTTGTCCCCTTTGCATATCTTTGATTGTTTTGCATACTAATTTAACCAGGTAGATAATTACCATTGCTACTGCTAACAACAGAGCCATAATTTCGATGTGACTCATGCTCTCAGTTGTCTTATCAACGTTGTCCTCCTTTATAGTTTCCAATATTTTTTCTAATTGTTTATTGTCGTTTTCTTCCTGATTTTTCCCTACCTCGTAGCCTGCTACTAGTAATGGGATGGTTGACAGCATTTTTTTCCACCAAGTCATTTTAGCTTAATTTAAGTATATATTTTTTAAAAGGTTTTGTTTTTAATTTATCATTTTTAACAGAAACTTTATATGCATACTTCTTGAATCACTTCGTCATTCTTTTTAAATTTTTCATTCATCTTTAACAAAAAGGCAAATTATTTTGTTCTTTTTTTTTAGAGTTTTAATAAATTTTTTTTTTTTTAATTTTTATATATTATTTTTTTCCCTTTTTTTTCTTAATACACTTTTAATCACTTGCAGTTTTACACAATAACAACCCACTTAGTTCACGTCTTAATTAACACTTTTTTCACTTGTCACGGTCGCCATGTAATATGTTCGAAATATACATAGAGGAAACAAAACACAATAATCTTTTGTGTTCTATGTGTCGCGACAACGTTTTAACAACTCCACACATATCTTTTATTAAACTTCTTTTTATATTATTTATTAATAATAATTTCTTACATATTAATGTGGTGTCATGAAAGTAATGGTAATACGAGATGCAAATGCAATAATTAAAGAATGCCAAAATATATTCAAAGTCACACGGTATTGCAATAATTTAAAGTCACATGATATTGAAATAATTTAGAGTCACACGGTAATTTGATATCGATATAATTTGGAAATGGAATGTTATATTAAAAAGTTTATTGGACATTATACCTTCATAACACTGCATTAATTGTGTGAGACAAATCAATGAACTGATTAGGATGCTGCTCTATAGGATTCGACATTCTTCTCCTATATTCAGTTCTCCTAAATTTGGGCAAAACGTAGGGAATAGATCGGTTAAAATCAGATTGTCTTGTTCTCTTCCGCGACTTACTGCGAGTTTCAATATTCATATTTTCGTAAAGAGACTTTAATATTGTTTTTTTTTTTTCAATATGATAAGTGTATATATGGAACGACAAAAAAACTAATAATAAATAATAAAATAATAATAATAATAGTAAAAATGTTATTATAGGAAAGCTAAAACTATGAGTTAGATAACTAAAAGGAATAAATAAAAAATATAAATAAGAACGAATAAACACTAACAATAATAATAATTATAATTAAATAAATAGTTGACTAAACTAACAACTACTACAAAACAAATAAGTTAACAAGTACCAAATACAATATAAATATATTAATACTACTAAATTAGAGATTATATTTGATATTAATTAAATTAATTACTACAAAAATAAAAATTAGTAAATAACAAAATACAATAGAATAATTAATATTTGTTAATATTTTTTCTTTTAAGTTTTTAATAAGTTTTAATTTTTCTCTATATTTACTAGCTTGGCAATGATAAACGGACATGGAGGTCGCAGCGGTTTCAACATATGTATTCGATTGGACGTGTCGTATGAATTCAAATTTACTTGCAAAAAAAATTATTTTCATCCCTATGGTCTGTTGTACATCATTTGGTCTAATTTAAAACAAAAACCAATGAGATTACAACATATAACAGTTAACATCACATACAACTTTCCTTGTGACTCCAATCACAAGAGGATATGTAACGTCATCACATACACAGAGGACTATAAAAAAACAGAAATTACAATTACACAATAGTATCGGAACAACCACTATACATTTAAAAAAACAGTTCAAATTACTGTTAAGTTATAGCCGGTCATTCCGTAAGTATTTATTATAAAAACGCATTAAAAGTGAACTTTTCATACTACTCCGCTTAATAAGTTAAATTACAGAGGCTACGAAAACACATTTAAATTAAGCGATTTTTCTTTGGCTTATTTTTTTACACAACTATTGGGCTATTACCACATGCCTAGATGAATTTACATGTTGCTTACACACGGCTTAGGATACTTTCTCCAAAAAATATCAAATATATTCTAAGTCGTAGCATTAAATTGGGCGCCGTTTATGTTACGGTCTACATTGAAACGCCTAACGAGGTTTCCGGATAGCCTGATTTTACCTCAGGAGGTTCCAACCCTCTCGTCAGGTTCGCGACAGTAACAATAAAACAAAGGTAAGAAAAAACAAACTATACTTTAAACACAACATACCACACACGAACACAGAGACAGATGTTGGTCTCTGAATATACCCTCCCATCCTTGTCATAGCACGGGATCAACATATTGCATAGCCATGACCCTAATTCCACTCGACCGTACTCTTACCACTTACCAGTCTACCATTGCCATAACTATATTAACTTAAGCCATCATTTTAATTTCATTTAATTTCTAACAAGCATAATTTTATTTATAATTTTAAGTATAAAACTAAAAAAACACTATACTACATAAATATAAGAAGATTTACTTAAATCTATGAGAACACAAAACTTTATAAATTATAAGATTTAAATTTTTAAATATTAACAGAAACCTTTTCTTCTAGCAAAATTTCACAAAAAAAAAATAAACTGCTTCTTACACGTATATCTCTTTACACTTTTTTAAATGTTATTAAAAAATTAAATTTCTCATTATTCTCGTTCCTTTCTTTCCAGAGCTCAAACTATTTAACTTCCTCAATCTTGAATAAGCGAATAACGACTATCTATCCCCTGAAGGAGCTCCCTAAGGACATATATTTGCCTGTTCAAACAGACGCCTTTTTCTTTTTCTCATAAACTTCACGCCTAATTTGAGCACTAAAATTCAGGTAATGTTCTTATATTTTTTTAACACAAATAACTAGAGATTTATATGTATAACAAATTTTAGTTTCTCCTACCACGTATTTGAAAAAAAAAAACTTAAAATTTAGCCTTAAATCTAAACACACAAACTACACAATACAATTAACGATATTTTTTTTACTTTTAAATTTCACAACACTACACTTATTACTAACATAAATAATTTGTTTTGTTTTTCCTTTCTTTTTTTTAAACATTAATCTGATTATTTAAATCTCTTTTTGAACTTGACGTGTTCAGATTCAAAATCTTCAAAAGCTTTCATCAACACGCAATTCAAATATCGAACAATAAACTGGTAAGATAAATTTTCTTATATAATCTTTTCCTTTTTACTTTTTTTTGCAGGTAGTCGATTAAGGGTGCAGAAATACGCAATTTAAGCGGTTTTTAATTAAAATAAAAATTGTTACCTGGCTATTCCTGGAGTTAATCTTTGGAAGCGTTCTCCAGTCCTCAAGTGGTACGGTTAATAGCCAGCTGTTAGAAAACACAATACAAAATTTATAACTGAACTACGGCCTAATTTAAATTTTTTTTGTTTCGAATCACTAATATGTATCAAATTTTGAAAAAACTTACGTTTTTGTAACAATTTAAATAAAACTTTGCTTTCTAAGCAATAAAAAAAAACACTACTTGTGTTGTTCTACTTCACAGTAAAGGATTTAATTTTATTTTATAGTTAAAATTAATTCTCACTTTTTTGCACTGCACTACTGATTGTTTATTGATTAATTTTCTCTTAGCATACTTCCTTAAATACTTTTAATACGTTATGTATTTCGAATCTATTTTGAATATCTTTTCCGCGGTAAAACAAGATACATAATGTGCGATTTTTCCCGCTAAACTTCACCTAAGATATATAAGGTATATACATGGAAGCGTTTTCCCGCCTATTCGTGCAACATTTACCTTTTCTTAAATTGCCGCTAAGAATTTCCTAAGATACTTTAATCAAAACAACATTTAGACCAATAATTCCTAATTACCTATCTATATCCTCATATTTATTTTAAAAAAAAATATTATTTTCTGATATTTGTTTGCTCTGCATATATTTTCACGTATAACTCCCCTTCTCATAACAGGCGAACAGCATTTTAGGCAGATAACTTTTTACATTAAAAACAAAACAAATTTTAAATTTCAAAATTATTTTATGAATGAAAAATACAACACTGTTATTGTATATTCATTGCTTAGTACTGGCAACGCTGTTACTATTTTAGTACTAAAAGCTCAATACATACACAACATACACAACATATGTTCTCACACGTATTCCATTTTCTCATTCAAGCTGAGCAGAACACATGTTGGTAAGTATATTTTTTGGTTTTAATGCACATTTTTCTTTTATCTTTTCAGAAATTGTAATAAAAGTGGAGGATATTTTCCAGGTAAATAAATACGTATCGTTCCTTATTATTTTATTTACATATAACTAATTTACAATATTATTTTTATTTCAGCTTATCAAATCATTCTAAAGACAAAATACCAACAAAAAAAAAACGCAATACAAAACAATTAATATTTAAGAACACGCACTAGGACATTGGCAGGAGAAAGTGCCTCCATCCACAAATGCCACTCCCTGAAATATTTAATTAAAGATTTATAATGAGGGATTGGACGCATTGGTCATATTTCGCCTCCTTCCCGAATGTGTTGATATAGGGATCCGCCACGCCAAATTTTTTTATGGCCAGAGGCGTATATACGTTCCTGGTGAATATGCTTGGGCCGTGCCCGCAACAAGCGTTTACCTGGTATTCAATTCGCTTTGGATACAAAGTTACCCCCCGTCGCCATTAGTCATTAAGATGTGTTAACAAAAGTCAAACTTCATATAAAAAACATTATTATTAATACTGGTTTTTGTTATATGAAGTTTGACTTTTGTTAAGACGTGTTAAGCCCGTTTCACACTATAATACTGAGTATTAAGATTTTCATTGGATTTTGTAAGATCAAAATCAAAGGAGAATTGTTTGATTGTCAAAAAATCTAACGTAACATACCGTAACATACAAAGGAACAAACCGAGACGAGACATTGAACGGCGGCTGAGCAATTTTATGTGGCCGGCAGAGGTGCCGGGTCTTAAGTTAGTTGACATTTGTCTTGTAAAGTTGACATCACTTAATGTGTGGTATAGTTGACAAGACTAAAATAATGGATTATTGTGAACTAGATGTAGAAGTTAAGACACGTGTATTTAATGAATTGGAACAAAACTACTTAAGATTTAAATAATAAACCTTTGTTTGAATAACAAAACATGGTGGCAGCGGTAAAACAATAAGTAATATAACAGAACAAAAATGACAACAAATACTCAACAGACACCAGTGGTTACGTTAGCAGCAAATGTTTTGCCCCCGAACAATTCAAATTTCAACAACCCGAAAAGTGGCCCATATGGCGCAAAAGATTTGAAAGATATTCAACTGTATTAAAGTTGAATATGATTGCAACAGAAAAAGAAAAAATAGACACCTGTTTATATTGTACGGTTGAAAAAAGTGAAGAAACATTACTACAGCTCAACTGCGAGCCAAAAACTTTTGGCAGAGTTAGTAACAGAATTCGATAAGTACTTTCAGCCACAACGAAATATAATATTCGAGAGATTTAAGTTCAACTCCAGAACGCAGAAGCCTGGAGAGCCAGTTGATGATTTTATTACTGATTTATATACATTGGCAGAGACCTGTGACTTCAAAGTGCTTAAAGAAGAACTCATTAGAGATGGGATTTTTGTGGGAATAGAAAATCTGAAAGTAAGTGAGCAGCTGCAGATGAAAAGCGACCTAACATTAAAAACGGCAAATGAGGTTGTAAGACAAGCGGAAATGCAGGCAAAGCAAACCAAAGAGATTCAAGATGAAAAGTCAGTTATTGCGGTGGAAAGAAGTCTCCAACAGGTCTATCGATCAAGTGATAAAAATAAGCGTTGTGCATATTGTGGTTATAGCAGTCATGAGAGGTCTAGATGTCCAGCGAAAACAGCAGTATGTAATAATTGTAATAAGGTCGGTCATTATAAGATAGTTTGTAGAAACTCTACTAACAATTTTAGTAATGATAGAAATTTTAAAAATACTAAAACAAAACATACAATAAGTCATTGTGCAAGTAATCGTAATGGGGAAAATGAACAAAATACCAATTTTATTGGTACGGTATCTGACTTAAGAAATAAAGAGAAGTCTTGGTACGTAAACTGTTTTGTCATAGTGATGAATAGTGAGATTAGGTTTTTAGTAGATACAGGGACAGATTGCATATGTTTGCCTGCGAATCCTGAATTTGTTTCATTGATGTGTAAAAAGGGGAATTCTGATTACCCAGAAATAAAGGGCGTGGATGGAAATAATTTAATAATACTAGGTCCAGTCTACCTAACTCTCGAGTATGCTCAACGAAGAGACAAATTTACATGTTATGTGGTAGAACGTTTAAAAACGGCGTTATTGGGAATAAATGCTATAAAGAGGCTACAGATTTTATCCCCTCCCGAGAAGTGTTATGTAGTATCAAATTGTGAATTTAGTTGTTATGACGGCATCTTACAAAAATATCCAAATGTGTTTCGGGAATTAGAAAAATTTCGTGGTGAGGTTGAAATAAAGCTGAAAGAAAATTATAAACCATTTGTACAGTCTGTGCCTCGAAATGTTGCAATACCTCTATTTCCAAAGCTAAAAGAGGAGTTAGACCGTCTAATTGAACTCGATATAATAGAACCTGTGGAAGACATAACTGAATGGGTCAGCCCAATTGTAGTAATGCCGAAACAAAATAAGGAGATACGTCTATTTGTTGATTACACGGAACTGAATAAGTCGGTTATGCGCCCGTATTTTCCAATAGAGAAAATTGAGATGAAATTTGCAAAAATAAAAGGAGCACGTTATTTTTCCAAAATTGATTGCAACAAAATTGATTACCAAATAAAATTAAAAAAAGAAAGTCAACATTTAACATGTTTTATATGCCCGGCATATGGCATATCGTGTGCACCTGAATATTTTGAAGGCGTAGTTTTGCATGCATATTGATGATATTCTCATATTCGGAAATAGCAAGGAATCTCACGATAAGGCATTGATGACGGTATTGGAGCGTGTATCCAGTGAAGACATAACCATTAACAAAGAAAAATCAGTTTTTGGTGTAAAAGAGGTAACGTATTTGGGCCATGTGTTGTCTGAGAAAGGGATATCGGTTGATCCAAAGAGGGTAGACGAATTCCCTCGTCCAATAAATAAAGTAGAGGTCCAACGATTTTTAGGTATGGTTAATTTTGTTGCGAGATACATTAAAATGAGATCTTCGGTGTTAGAACCCTTAAATGCGCTGGTCGGGAAGAATGACTTTAATTGGTCTGATATACAGGAAAAATCTTTCATTGAGATAAAAAGGTTGACATCAGAGACCCCGACAATTTCTTTCTTTGATCCAGATAAAGTCATGATTAAAAGTTCTGATGCATCAAGTTATGGTTTGGGTGCATGCAAGAGGACAGAGTTACAAACGAGAGATAAGTTGTCGCATATGCATCAAGAAGCATGACCAATACGGAGAAAAGGTACTTTCAAATAGAAAGAGAGGCACTAGCATTAGTCTGGGCAGCTGAAAAATTTTCCGAATATGTGAACGGCATACCAGTAATATTTGAAACAGATCACAAGCCATTGGTGCAACTTTTGCAAACTAAGACTATCGATACTTTGAGTTTAAGAATTCAAAGATTCAGAATGCGTCTAATGCGATATGTATATGATATAAAATATATTCCTCGTAAATCTCTAGTAATATCTGACGCTTTGTCAAGAAGTCCAATACCAAATATACCGGAGGCAGAGGAAATCGTAGAAGAGACTGAAATGTATGTTAAGCTAATTACTGGTTGTTTTCCAGTTAAAGACTATTACCTAGAGAAAATCAAAGTTCAACAAAATCTGGATCCGGTAATACAAAAACTTCGTTTCTTCAGTCATAATGGATGGCCCACAGAAGCAAAACTACCTGACTTGTTAATACCATATTACCAGTATAGAAACGATATCTCCGAGACTGATGATTTAGTATTGTATGGAAGCAGAATAATAGTTCCTCCTAAACTACAACATGAAGTACTTAACTTTATGCACATGGATCATCAAGGGTTAACAAAATGCCGAAGACATGCTCAGAGGAGTGTATGGTGGATATAGCTCGTGTTTTAATCAATCAAATGGTGAAGTGGAGTCGGCGGTAAAAGTAGCGAAATCGATTTTATACAAAAATAAAGACAACTATTACGAAGCATTGTTGAGCTATAGATCCACGCCTTTAGAAAATGGATTTTCTCCCGCAGAGCTAATGATGGGAAGAAAGATAAAAACTCCCCTACCTATGTTACCAAGATTATTAGAAGTGGATAGCAAAGAAGTGGTTGAACGCGAAAAGGAAATAAAAGAGAGAAATCAAAGAAATTACAATAAGCGTCATCGACCTGTAGAATTGTCGGAGCTAGAAAAAGGGCGAAAAGTATGGATTACTGATCTTAAGCGTTATGGGTCCGTTTTTCAAAATTTAAAACAGCCTCGTTCATACATAATTGAAACCAATTTAGGAAACTATAGACGTAACAGATGGCATTTGATACCCGTTAGTAATGTTCAAAATTCAAGTTACGATTACTCGAATAATATCGATATATATCAATTCCAAGAAAATTCAACTAGTAGTGGTCAAAATCAAAATTTAAATAATGAAAATGATGTTTGTAATAATAAAAGTATTAATCAAAATGTTAATAACCAAGAGATAAATCAAAAATTTCAAGATACAATTGTAAACGAGAATACAGCAACAAATAACAATGAATGTAATAATGCAGTGGCTGAATCCTCGGTACTTACTTCTAGATCTGGCAGATCTTTAAAGAAACCTATGTATTTAAAAGATTATATTTCAGAAATTAACCAAGAGAGGGGGATGTCTTGTAAAGTTGACATCACTTAATGTGTGGTAAAGTTGACAAGACTAAAATAATAGATTATTGTGAACTAGATGTAGAAGTTAAGACACGTGTAATTAATGAATTGGAATAAAACTACTTAAGATTTAAATAATAAACCTTTGTTTGAATAACAAAACAACATTCAACAATTTCTAGACATGGCAGAAACAAAGTACATACTAGAGACTGACAGAAAGTACTTATAAAATAAATGTAGTTAAGTATTTACACATATTTTTGGGTATTAGTTATACCTATACTTATAACACAGAAAATACCTTCACATACTCATTTGCAGTAAAATAAGTATGGGTATACTCAATACTTATATCAAACTTTATTTATACACAACGAACTTAAAAAGGTATAAGTAACGCATGTATGAGTACAACTGGTTGTAGGTCATGCATAAAAACGAGTAAAAGCGCTGAGTCGAGTTCAATCAAACAGCAACAGCTTTTGCTCAATTTTGTATGCATAAAAATGAGTTCAAACCAATTGCAATTACTTGAGCAAAGGGAGATCAAACGTCTACTTGTTATTGAAGTGCAAACATGCCGTCAAGTGAAAGTGAAGTAGAATCAGAATTTCTTGCTGTTTGTTGTTCGATATCGTTTCCTAATTGCCATATATCAGTATTGCTGTAATCGTCATTGATAAAAATTTAGCTATGTTATGCAAAATGAAACAACTGGCTTTTACGTGGGGGCGATAACTCTGTCGATACCCGAATTTTGTATTGAAGTATCGAAAATCTTTGCTTCAATTGCCCAAAACACCGTTCTATAATGACACGTTCTCTTGTAAACACTTTGTTGAATGTTTTTTCTATGTCAGTTGTTGGGTTTCGAAATGGTGTCATTAGCCATGGGCATATGCCACAGCACTCATCCCCGAGAAGTAATGCATCGTTCGTTGCATTATTCTACAGACCTATCTGTTTGGTAAGATGCGAGTCATGAATTGAACCAGACTAGGATATGTCAACGCTTTTCCATCACAAGTTGCCTGCATATTTATAGAGTGGAAGCCTTTTCTATAAATATACTGATCGCTTTGATTTGTTGTTTTTTTTTTAATTTTTATATGAGTACAATCAATCACTCCAATTGCAAATGGAAAGCACTCGCTTGTTTTGGCAGATATAAGTTTCACAACTTCCGCAATAGTTCGCGACACAGTTGATTGATGGACTCCAATATCTGTGGCTATTCCATTTTGGAATCCAGGATCTGCACAAAATCTTAAAAACAGTCGAATTTTATCAATCTTGCGTCTTCTGAACCCTCAAAATAATAAGACAACCAGCAACTACTATCATCAAACCTACATATGTATTTATCATTTTATTATTAATTATATAAAAAAATTAATAATTAAGAATACAAACCTGTATAATTTTTTATCCTCACTTGCTAAATTTGTTTTACGCTGTTGATAACATTTTGTATTTCTTTGTGGCACAAAATATTCAGCCATGATTCCTTTTTAGTGTACGCGAGTCAATTATAAGGCAGACTCAACAAAATTTGAGCAAGAGCTCACAAAAGAAAGCAAAAGCTTGTTTTTATGCATATGAAAATGACCTCAAGCTCATCTCACTTAGTTTAAACTGAGCACGACGAGATCAAACGTGAGCCGTGAGTAAAAGCAAATACTTCAAATTTTATTATGCATACGACAAGCACCTTTTACTCAAAAAATCGAGTCCGAGCTCAAGCTAACGTTTTATGCATGAGACCCAATGTGATGGGTATCTGTCATACCCATACTTATAACTACCTAATACTTACAAGTATGGAAAAGTACTTATAATACTCTCAGTATACTTATAAGTAAAACAACTACTTTTAGGAATTGTGTGTATAAAAAGGTGTATGATGTTTGGCAATATTTTGTTTATAACCGAATATTGGTTAAGTATAAATAACCAAAATAATTTTTTATTAGGGTGAAGGAATGAATGAACGTATTTTTAAATTGTGAAATAATTAATACATATATTTATGAAATACTCTAAGTATACTTAGAGTATTTACATACTTGTACTTATTCCTACTCTGTACTTAAAAGTATAGTTATAACCAATACTTCATCCAACTTTTACTTACACTTAGTTGTATTGCGAAAAATAATGAACAAGTATGCGAACACTTGTTCTCTGCCTATACTTGTAGTTATTTAAGTTGAAATTGATATGAGTATGTGTGTATGGTATGTTGTTTGAGCTGTAACGATACACATTTAAACATGTTTGGCCTCAAATACTTAATAAGTACTAAAAATGATACTTTTGTCATTCTCTGGTACATACGTAGGCGATAAGACCAGAAGGCGAAGCCGATATGAAATGACGACCGGAGGCGGCTAACAAGAATATACTCAGCGGCGGTTAAAAGTCGACTAAAAGCCGAGTACATATCAAAAAGCGGCGGCTAAGAAAATATAACCGTCTAAGGACACTTTCACCACGGGGGTTCCAATTGTCAATGCAGTACATTCTCAAATGCCTTGACTCGGTTCACTCGGGGAAAATAGGGGCACCAGATGCTAGGGTTCCTAGAACCTAAATCTGGAAGAAAAGGTCTCTTGTTTTAAAGCACGGGTCGTCCTCAAGGCCCGACCAGTGCCCAAAGGACTGGTACCACGGGAATCGGTAGCCCCACAGAGAGCCTATCCTCTCTGTGGTCGGTTGTTGGTGAGGTCCCCTTCGGGGGTATACGTGGTGGTTGTCGTTTAAGATCGATTTATGTAGGTATGGTGCATGGTAGATCTAGTGCAAGCAAGAGGCTATAATATGGAATCTAAGCTTGCCTTTTAGGCTTGTCACATTATATAAATTGCTACTCATTGTGGCTGTATCACACATAAATTGCGATACTGGCGGCAACGTCATATCGTGGAGTGTTAATATACAGAGCAATGAAGGCGCTAGTCTACGCTCAAATTTCACTTGGTAAAAAGACCACCGTGGGATTAGGCCAAACCGGCAGGTGCCCACGTTAATCTTGTTCCACGTCTAAGGAAACTAACTTACAAATTTGGCAATTTTTATTGTACAAACATATCGCTCCTTTAATCTCCCCCAGGGGCACTAATTGTCATTGCAATCTACCTTTGACGCAATGCTTTCAGGGAATATGAGGTAAACACACTCCGGGGTTCCTAGAACTTGTACCTGGAAGAACAGATCTGCGCCTTTTTCGAAGTCCGACCAGAGTCCTAACGACTGGTACCACGGGAACTGGGAGCAACACAGAGAACCGCCCACCTCTGTGCACGTGAACCTTCGGGGTACACCTGGTGGATGTGATTTTGACCAATGTTTGCAGGGATAGTGGACGGTTTTTCAAGTGTGCCTTTGCACTGTCAACAGAAGGCACCAATAGTGTCAGGAGTTAGATGGTCTCCAAAATACCCCTTAAAAAGGGGTTAGAACATGGATCAAGCTTTCAATGTTCTATAAATTGCTACTTATTTTACAATACTTGTATTGTACAATGAGGGCACTAGAGTATGCCAAAATTTTACTCAGTGGTAAGACCATCATCAGGTTAGGCTATCAGGGCAGGTACTGAAGCTAAATCTTAATCAGGCACCACACCTTCAATGCGAGATATTGCTCTATAACAAATAAAATTTTCTCAAAATCTCACTTTAAATATTAAACCGTTTTTAAATGTGATTTTACCCTGTTGTGTAAATCATTAACACAGTGGGGGTGGTTTTAAGTTTATAAAATCACTAGAGAATGATGTTTTGATGATGCAATTTATTTTAAAATTGTTAATTTTAAAATAAATAATATCAAATTAAATAAAAACACCAGCTAAGCTGATGAAGCCAGCTAAAATTTTTAGCCGATATTAGCCGAACACTTCGTCGGCGGCTAACTGTTTCCATTTTATGTCGGCGGCGGCTATTAGCCAATCGGCTTTGCACTCTGGATAAGACTGCTAATTAAGGACAGGTGCAGGACAAAGAAAATATATTACGTAGACGGGTTTTTAAAGCAATGATTCACTATCATACAAAGTCGTACGATCTGTCAAAAACAGCATGTATGCTAAAAAAGTATGATAGTGTAAATTAGAAATGTATGTGTGTGACAGACCTTTTGACAGGTTTGTACGATTTCATAATGTTTTCTCTTCTTCTTCTCTTAATTATGCCGTTCAACCTAGAACGGCAGTATGATGGAAAAAGGCTTCTGGAGACAATAAGTCTATAGTGAAGCCTTTACTTAATTTATGTTATATTTATTTATATTTTATTGTTTTTCATTATTTTAGTTTTCGTTAGTTTCTAAAATTTTCGTTTTTTTTTTAATTAGTTTATATATATTTTATTTTCATTATATATTTTAAGTTTCTTTTCATTTATTAATTTTCCTTGTAATATTGAGGTTATACACGATAACCAGAACGATTGCACATGGCTGATTAATGCAACCACTAATTAACTGTACTAAAGTACAGCTAATCGTGGAAGCCAATCACCCAGTGCGAGAGTGAGACGTAAACCACTCAAGGCATAGCAACAAGAACGGCCTGATTGACTTTAAACGATAACGACAGTGACGCGCGCACGTGTTCCTCCACCCAGAGCTACTTTACGAATCCTTCATAATATTTTGAAAAAATTCATAAAATAGTATTTTTCCATGCGATCACATGATAGTGTGGCATCTACAACGCCATTTTGAAACGATTTTTTGAGTAGGACAGAATTCTGTCAGATTTTTTTGTGATTGAATCGTAGTTCGAATTTGTGAAAAATGTTGAGCAAGATTTATTACCCCCCGTCTCCATTAGACATTATCAATATTAACAAAAGTCAAACTTCATATAAAAAAAGTGCAGGCAGTCGTTGGGACTGCCAATAGAAGTGAAAACTAAGTAACTTGTGATTACTTTTTCCCACGATTTTTTCAGAAATACAAAGCAAAAGGATCATTTAAGTTTTCACAGAATAATTAAATACAAATATTGATAATAATATTTTTACTATTACAGTTGACAGTTTTACTACAGTTTTTAGCTGTACAAGTTTTGTGTCTTTTTTAAATGTCCGCTTATTACAAACTTTTTCTGAAAATATACTATACATATATGTACATACATATCTAAGTACATATATGTAATTTTATTATTTTTTGCATTTTTAAGACCATACTTTTTAATTAAATTTTCAATATAGGCTGGCTGACAAATATCCGGGCGTTTGGTTAATTTCAAGCCCTATACAGTGTTTAGGATCCTTCATATCTCGAATTTCAAAATTTTCTGAGAGTAATGCAATTAAACTGTTAGTGATTTTCTCATTGCTACTAGCAATAATGATATCGACAACGTATAATGCTACTATAACTGAATCCGCGCCTGTATTTATTGAATAAACGCATTGATCATACTTTGATATTTTAAGATTAAATTTTCTCAAAACTGAATCTATCTTCTTATACCATTGTCGACTGGCTTGTTTAAGACCATATATCGACTTTTTTAGTAAACAAACTTTGTTTTTATTCACCTCATTGATATTCGTGTTTTGCCATAAAAATTTGTTCATCTAAATTTCCATTCAAAAATGCAGTAGATACGTCCAACTGCCGCAATTTTAGGTCTTTTTCAACAACAAATGTAATGAAGTTTGTCTTACGAATGGCAAAAGTACTGTTGTAATCAATACCGTATTCCTGGAAATACCCTTTTGCTACTAAACAAGGTTTTCGTTGTAAATTTTACCATCAGGTGTATATTTAGTTTTAAACACCCACTTGCAGCCTATTGCTGTTCTACCTTCCGGTAAATCTACTAGTTCCCAAGTATTATTTTTCATTAACGATGTATATTCTTCCTGAATTGCACACTTCCATTCATCTTTATTGTCTGACTTCAGCATTTCTTTGTACGTTTTTGGATTTTTTGCTGTAGCCGACAGTAGCATTAGCTTCTTCTCTACTTTTAAATATTGACCATGATCTCAGACGTTCCTTAATTGAATGTTCAGGTTCATTTCTGCTCGTAAGTACATACATATATCTTCATCATTTGTTAACAGCTGACTCCGATCGTCCTGTTCTAATTGGTTTATATCTATCGGATGCCGTCGATTTTGGTCTAACTCTAATGGTGATTGAATTTCATCAGTAGATTCAGTTATTTCTGAATCACTACTATTTGTGTTTAAAGGATTTAATTTGTTTCTTTCAATCTTATCCCATCCAAATGCGTAAAATCCCAATTTCTCATTTTCTATATCACTTATGTCAGCATTAAAATTATCTTCTATAAATCTTACATCACGAGTACTATATTTCCATAAACCATAATCTTTTGAATTTGTTGAGTAGCCTATATGTACATATTCGGAGCTTCTTGGTTGCCAATTATACCTTCCTGGTCTTTTGATTAAAACGAAAGCGTTGCTTCCTTTTTGCCGTAAATTTTTAGTAGGCTTTTCTCCTGACCATAATTCTTCAGGCGTTTTATTATTATTAAGTTTGGTTGGACATCTATTTCTCAAATAAGATGCTGGCATTATTAACTCAGCCCATAAAAATTCTGGCTTCATTCGCTCTGGTACCCCGTTTTGTTCAGGAGTATATTCAACACTTAGCTGATGAATAATATCGCAATCTCTCAAAAAATTATCAAAGTCATTACTTAATTCATTTGCATCATCAGACCTGCGTTAACGATAGTCGAACTTCATATGAAAAAAAAACATTATTTTTAATACTGGTTTTTGTATATTAAGTTTGACTTATGTTAAGATATGTTGTTAGCAAATAAACCCCCGTCTTTATTTGGTATCAACATGTCTTAACAAAAGTCAAACTTCATATAAAAAACCAGTATTAAAAATAATGTTTTTTTTCCTATGAAGTTTGACTGTTGTTAACGCATGTTAATGTCTAATGGAGACGGGGGGTAAAGAGGGGGGTGTAACAAAAGTCAAACTAAATATAAAAAAAATTATTTTTAATACTGGTTTTTGTATATGAAGTTTGACTTATTTTAAGACATGTTGATAGCAAATGAAAATGGGGGTTTACCCCCGTCTCCATTAAAGTGGTTTTACACGACGTGTGTTTGTGATTTGACTTATCAGTTTGATAATTTCATGTGTTTGTCAAAATAGGCATTTTACATACGGTTTATAACTTTTGCTTTTAAACGTACATGTGTAATTACATCTGACATAACCGACGTCGTTCAATGCCTCGTCTCAGCTTGTTCCTTTGCTGATATTTTTCATTTTATTTGAATTGTGATAGTGTGAAAACGAAATGTTATGTTACGTTAGATTTTTTGACAATCACACAATTCTCATTGGGTTTCTATCCAATGAAAATCTCAATACTCAGTATTATAGTATATAGTGTATAGGCTTTATTGAAATCGTCATAAAAACGTCAAATAAAAAAAGTTTTTTTACCAACAAAACATATTTTATTAACACAGCGCGTACACTTGGGATGAGATCTGGGATATTTATCCCAACAAACGTCATATTCAATCTCAAGGAGAATTTCGTAGACTTCCATGAAATTTTTGAAGGGAATGTTTTCATGAGAAATCTTATCAAAACAATTTCATGAAATTAACTGTCAAATAATCGCGCACAATTACAATACACCATTCTGTTGCAAAAAATGTTTACACGTACATATGCAAGTTATGGTTCTCTTGTTCCAGAGAGCCAAAAAATTAAAATTAACACACGAAGTATCAACTAACACCGTATTTACACCTTGCAACAAACGCCGAGTTTTTTTCTATTCTTTTTGAAAGTTGATTAGAAACCATGTTTTCTTTTACATTTTAATTTTTTTAAAATATTTATTTTTGAAAGTTTGTTTTTTATGCTTTTCTGTGTTATTAATAAATAAACAATATATCTATCCTATTGTGTGTAAAATTAAAAATTAATTAGTTCCGAAGTTACGGCCCCTAAAGATTTTATGTAAAGTTTTGTATATCTGAACTATTTGATGGAATGAGATAATATGAGTATCACTGAAAGGTGTTCATTAACTCGAAAAACTAGCAACGAGAGAGTAAAACAAGAGAATAAAAATGTGAGAGAAAAAAAATTTTAAGTTTTTGCTAGAAAAATTATTACTAGCAAGAATTTGTCAATCAGCTGGATTTTGAGTTCAAAATATACATATTTTTGGAAAAATTGTATGAAAAAGGAAATTTTTGCAATATTAAGGAAAATATCAGTATTTAGTAGTGAAAATAATATAAAAGTGAATAAAATTTTGTTGGTGTATTGTTTTTCTTTAATTTAGCGAAGATATCAAACGACAAAATTTAGTTTTTCCTTTTTAAATTTAGGTTTTCTTTTTAGGTCTTTTTATTTTTAAATAATAAATAGTAAAGAAATCAGGGATGATAAATTTATTGCAATTGTACTTTTTTCAATTCTGATTTTAAAATTGGTATTGTACAGCTTTTAATATATTTTGAACAATAAACAAAATTGTATTTTGGAATATTATTAATGTAAATATTATAGAAATTTCTTTGAAATAAGAATGTTTATTAGCACTGACTAACCAAAAATATTGACATCTAAAGCTTAAATGCATCATAAACTCTTTTCACAACTACCTAATATTTTAAAACAATAATTTTATTTAAATTATTGTGCTTTTATTTTGGTTGTTTGATTTATTTCTATGGTTTCCTTGAGATTACTATTATCAGTTTGAACTTCTTTAAAGCAACATTTCTGGCTAACAATGGTAGATTACTTTATGTTTGCCCTTTAAGTACAATTACGTTTACAAAGGTACTATTTGATGGTCTAATCGGTACAAGTTTTAAGTCCTCCCTGACGCCACCGTAGTCTACTTGCTAATTTTTGCTAGTAAGTCGCAATTTACATTAGACAGAAAAATGGGCAGACAGACGAGATTTGTAGGCAAGGGGTTGAAGAGGTAGAGTGTGTATTTCATGACTAGTGTACTAGACATTTTTTCGTTTCTCTTTTCTGCTTTTCGCTTTTTTCTTCAAAGATATTAAACACACAGATTTTGAAACACACAAACATGTAAAGAATATAACACAGAAAATAAAATGTGCAAAAATCTGTCTGTCTTGTTTATGTCCAATGTAAATTGTTTAAGCAAGAGCAAAAGAGAATTCAAAAAATGTCTGCCCTGTTTCTGTCCTATGTAAATTGCGACTAAAGCGTTCATTTACTTTTTCATATTTAGGAGAGTAATTATGTGAATTTCTGTTTTACTCTCTCGTTGCTAGCTTCTGCTAGGAAAGTTACTGAACAGACCTACTGTCTGTCAGTCTATCTCTGGTACCGTAATAGGTAGACTCTTGAAATTTTCACAGAAGGTGTATAACTGTAGCCGCTATAGCAACAACCACTACAACTTTCTGTTTATTTCTTAATCAGTAGGAGGAATAAAATTAAAATTTACATAAATAAATAGTGAGGAGATTTGCATGTATACGGTCTAAATTTTAGACCGTAACATGACTAAAAATAGGTAGAGTCTTGAAATTTTTACAGGAGGTGAATTACTGTGTTAGGACAGGGAAATATTTTTCACTTATATTACCTTTTTTACCGCAAGAGGTAGGCTCCTATTATTTTCATATAAAGCTATAACAATATGTACAAATTTGTCCCCTAGAACAAATAACAAAATATTTTAAAAAGTGCTCGGAATTGTTTGCTTAGCATTCAAAATACTATTAATTTTAATAATAAAGTCGTTTCATGGAACGATGTTGTCCATTTTTTTAATGTAGATTCTTCTAATAGATTAAGATGTGCTCCCAAGCTAAGTAAGGATCACATTAATCCTAATAATTTTCAGCGCATGAGCGTCCACTTAGCATCTCAAGTTTTCAGTAACACTGTTTCTACTGGAATGCGAGTTCTTTACCAATCAGGGAAAATAGATTTAATAAAATTTCCAAATTTTTTTAATACTTCAGAATATTTCAAATTTTTTAATGATTTATTTGACGTTTTCAACATTCGTTCAGGTAGTACTATTTTTAACTGTTCTGATGAACAGTTACAACTTCTGAGGGATGCCTCAAAAAAATTAAAAACTTTTGAAATTGTAGATGAGAAGGGTTCCGACATTACTAGTTTATTTAAGTTTTTAAATGGGTGGCAGTTAAATATTTCGGCCTTAAAATCTCTTTGGGAATATCTTAAAAAAGAAGGTTTTGAAGGCATTAATACGGCAGGTTAACGCAAGACCACCTAGAACATTTCTTTGGCCAAATTCGCAAAGGATCTGAGAATTGTACTTCTGTTACTGCCCAAATGTTTGCAGCATCATTTCAAAAACGATGGGGACTCAACTACGTTAACTCTGTTGTTAATGGTAACTGCGAAAGTGTTTCTCCTAACGATTCTGTAATCGATTTTTCAATTGTGGAAAGTAATAATAAGCGTTGGAAAGATTTTCATTCTTTGCCCAACCCTTCCTCTCAAATTATTGCAGCCGATATCAGTATAGGGTCTTTAAATGAAAAGGAATTTCTAGACAAAAATGCCTTTGTGTACTGGGTACTTTTACCTTAAACTTTACAAAATTCACAATTGCAAAGTACATTTACCCCATTTTTATGGTAAACCCATTTCACCGGAATTTCTTTTTACATTTGAGAAGCAATTCTCCAAATGTAATTTAGTAGAACCACCACAACTCTTTGTAGATTATCTTCGTAAGTTAGAAGACGAATTTGAGAATTTGTTTAATCTTTATTGTCACCGAATTGGTCTTCGCCAAATAATTTTCGATGAGTTAGTCAAAATTAAACCCTATCTGTGCTGTGATAATTTAAAACACGAAGACATGCTAAATTTATTTGTACGCATTCGAATTTATTTCATTATTCGATTCTTTAATGCAAATATTAAAGAACCTAAATTCAAAACAAAGTACCTTTGTATTACCCACAAATGACTATAGCAAATTGTTGAGATTTCCCAGATCTTTTGTAAATCTTTCTATTTTTCCTTTAACACGAAAGCAGCTTGCGCTTGAACATTATCGGACAACAAATCATTTACAACAAATTACTGAATTTAATTTCAAAATTTTTCTTATTTACTAACAGCATATATGTACATATGTAGATACATATATTATTTTATTACATACTATTGAATTTATTTTCTTTATATAATTGAATTATTTAATTTCATTATCAGTCTATTATTGTTATTTTTTATTTTCAATATTATATTATTGCGTTTTTTATCTTTGAATTGAATTTTAATTTTATTTACAAATTGTTATATTGGCAGTATTTCAACTGCTTTATTGAATTATTATCTTTATTTTATTCATTTCATTTTTATGTAAATATGTAGTATATAATATCCCCAGTCGTGATGCGAACCCAATTTTTTGGCACCTAGGATTATAATTCGCGAGTCAAATATATATTATATATAGACCACGATAATCCAGGGGTAAGTGTAGCGAATATAAAGCTTCTCCTTGCCCAAGACCATCATGCGTGGTAAAAAGCCACAGCCTACTCGAGGTGGTGCTGTTTTAAGCAAAACATGATGGATCTAGACCAGAGAAGGTTGAAAAAATCACGATATACTTACTGTCTAATTAAATTATTAATATTTATTAATTATATCTGTTGGTTAATTTAGTTGAATAGATGATGTTTACAACTGCACTTTGTCCAAAGTAGATAGATAGAATATGAGTGTCAATTACCGTTTCACTACTGTACGCAAGGATTCTGCTATTATTGTCGTTGCTTCGAGGATCTATGATTGATGTACTATGACCTATAGGTTTTATATACCTGAAAATTAAGAATTTCTCAATTTGCTGTTAAGCGATTGCTTCTATTTTGACTGCTTTTCTTTGTCCAACGCTGAACGTTTTCCGTCTTTTTTATATTTCCTTGCACCATTTGACTTTGTTCGAAAGACTTTTTAGGATGTGTTATGGTAACTTCTTCCTATTAATGTATTATATTTTAAATACATATTTTTACTTTGTGTTACAAATGAAATTGCTCTTTGCTTTCAATAAAATTTCACAATTTTTAGTTTTTGTTTTGTTTATTTTTCCATTGCTCGTAAAAATTTGGTACTATATTTTTCTTTTTCTGGATAGCTTATGAAAGTCTGATTATAGCCATTTTCATCAATCACTATTTACATCTCTGTTTACTTTGTGCCTTTTCTACCTGTAGGCCTTTGCTACTCTTCAGCTGTCAAACTCGTTACTGCTTTACGATAACTGCTTTCATCGATAAATTGAATTTTTGTCTCATCAATGTTACCACGCTTGATGGGAATTACATAAAATGAGTTTTCCCCAATTACTGAAATTAACTTTTTTATTAAGTCGTTTGAATTTTTTTCTCTTAAATAAATTTTTGGTGGTTTGAACGATTTAGGTGCCGTTTTCGGTTCACTTGTTCCGCTATCTAATATAGCAAAACGATTTTCAGAACTTATTCCGTTAGAATCCTTATCCTAATGTACTTTAGACATTGGGTCTAATTGCGAAGATTTAGGGCTTCGTCCTCTTTTCAATACAGTATTGTATCGATCCATTCCCATTTGCCTCTTAAGTTTTTTTTCAGAATCCATATTTGTTTTTGTTATACTAATATCACACATAATTTTAATTTGTTGTGTTTGAATATATTACACCAAAGACCCAACTATAATAAAAAAAACAATATTGAATTTTAAGTTATTCCGGTGTTTATTGTAGTTTTTATTTTTAATTTTAAAAAACTAAAAAAAAAGAAAAATATATGGTCCAGTCAGGAGGATTCCATTTTATGTGACCTTTGGGCGTCCAAAATATACAAACTGGCTACAAGATATAGGTAAATAAAACTTTAGTAACAAAACAAATAGAAAATAATTAATGATTTCTCTGATATCCAATTTTAGAAAGGAAAAGTACGCAGCTGGTGTTTCTGGTGGCTCTCAATCCTAATGGGAAATATACTCTAAAATAAATACAATTTTAAGAATTGATTTAAAAATATGACATAAATAAATAAGAAATTGCTATTATTTTTTGTTTTATTTAGTTTTTATCATTATTTATATAAACATACTACATGCATATGTATATGTTAACTAATTCATGTACAGCTGCAATTATTATTTTTTCTGGAGATATATGTACATACATATGTATGTAAGTATGTCTTTTAATACTAATTCTTTAAATTCTTTGCTGGCAAAATTATAGCGTTTGTAAAGTGAGTACATACTTCTGTTAGGATGTCATTCCTTTGCACTATAGCGGAGCTCAGTGTTTCATGCAAATGGTCTTGCAAAAGTGCAAGTGCAGAATATCATAGCTGTTTGTGAAATCTAACAAAAAATACATATTTTTGTTGTTAAATTTAAATGATATAACGCATTTGCACTTTTGCAAGACTATTTGCATTAAACACTCAATACCGCTTATATAATTTAACAAAAACTCAATTTTATAAATAATTTTATTTCTGTTTTATAATAAAAATATGGTAAACAAAATAAACTTCAAAATAATTTCGAAAATTGAACATGAAAACATTTACGAGATAATGGAAACACTTCGACATGTTTTGCTCAAAACAACTTGTTTTGCTTGTAATGGAAACGCACTATAAGTGCTGGCATATTAGTAGAACTATGTTTGAACTTTTCTCCCAATATGCAGTCGCTTTTTTTTGGTAACCCTACAAGAACAGTGACCATCAATTGAGCAATCATTTGAGTGTCACTGATGAGAAATTTTTCATTGCGTAGAACAGAGCTACCGTCACGTTATTAAGGGCATGTTACAAAAATGAGGGAAACATTTGAGTACGTGTGATTTTGCATCTCTCTCGAACTTATTAACTCTTTGGACGTGCTTTGAGCTAATGTGCTAATGAGCATATCTCTGTACTGCTCACTCTACTGCTTTTTACTAATCAACTATGATGTAAAATTTAATCCACGATGACTACTTAAACTAGATAAATAACCCCTCACAGCTGACTAATCAAAATTGTGCAGAAACAGATTGAATATTTTTATATTTATTGAAATACATTTTAAAATTAGTTTATAAATATTTATTTAATATATAATTTTACATATTTAAATATTTTTATTCGCTCAATAATGACTGCGTTCTACTGCCATTCGTAGGCTTTTTTGAAATTCAATCGCG
Source organism: Phasia obesa (assembly GCA_949628195.1). Lineage (NCBI taxonomy): Eukaryota > Metazoa > Arthropoda > Insecta > Diptera > Tachinidae > Phasia > Phasia obesa. The sequence goes on from OX451215.1 coordinate 147,336,579, forward strand.
CAGATGTCAGCAGTATTCCCCGACGTTGATTTTAGATTATGCAAATATGTATGTAGTCTGTGAAGAATAAAATCACAGATAACTAAACAGATTACCCACTTGTGACGTTTAAAAAAGTACATTATCATTTGTACTTATGTTGCCATTACTAACATATGTTTTTAATTAAGTAAACAAAAATTTTAACAAAAATTATATTTTCTTAATAATATATGAAATAAACTGGTACAATAATTTCGTTAAAAGTTGTTAAAATATATTACGGTTGTTGCAAAGCGCAGTTAAAAGTTACAAAAATACAACATGATCATAAAGTTGGAAAAGAATGTGCAATAAAAGTTTTTTAAGTGGAATTTGTTCAAAAAGTCTCAATGTTAAAGAGAATTCAAGGAAAATTTGGACACAAATGCAGTTGGAAGCGGAGGAGTCCCGTCTAAATTATTTTATTCCTTATGGTAAACAATTTTATATATGTTGTGACTTCATAAGGGTTGTGCAATATACATAGATGCTTATGTGCATTACATGAATGATTCTCCGGCGAAGTGCACGTTAGCAACCAGAACATAAAGAAATGTTCTTGTACATGATAATGGCGATGAGAAATAAAAAGATTAATCCGTCGATGCCCTATATAATGATAGGTTAGGTTAGGTTAAGCAGGCAGCTCCAATACAGCTCACTTGGGTCCAAGTATTGGTCCATTTGTGTAACCTGCAAAAGAGGACAGGAAAAGAGGGAGAGATGGAAAAGAGAGAGAGAGAGAGAAAAGAGAAAAAGCGTTGAAAGAAGGCATAGAGGGGAATGCCACAATAGACGTCAATGGCGCTATCGTTGAGCAAAGTTCCCTTCTTTGCCAGTTCATCAGCAACACAGTTGCCTACAATAGTCCCATGTCCCCGCACCCATTTAAGGATGTCCGTCATTTCAGGACTAAGTTTGATGTGGTAAACACACCTGCTAAGGTCAGAAAATTCAGCTTTACTGTCGGTACAAAACCAGATATCCCTGTTGAATATTCTGTGGTATCTTAACCAGTTTGCCGCTCTTTTGATAGCAGATATTTCTGCTTGTAAGACGTTACAGTCATTTGGAAGTCTGAAACACATTTTGATTCCAAACTCTTCCATATAAACTCCACCCCCAACCCTATCACCCCTTTTAGAGCCATCCGTGTACACACAGACTGCTCCAGGTGGAGGTGCAGGACCCTCCGTCAAGTCAAAGACAAAGCTTCTTGTGAAGAAGGGTATTGGGGTACAGTAGTCAATAAGAACGGGAATGACGTTCATGATCCCCAGGATACTGGCATGACCCCATGGCCTATGGTTCCATGCATTTGTGACATTCAGTCTAACAGCTGTTTTCATAGCAAGCCCCCTGACCAGTTGGTCTACTGGTAGCCAATTGAGTATGGCAAAGAGTGCCTTAGTCGGTGTTGACCTAATTGCCCCTGTAATGAGGACAGCCATATTTCGTAATAACCTTCTATGATAGATATGTTAGTTCTAGTGTCTAGTGCTTTCCACCAGACAATAACTCCGTAGAGTAATATCGGTTTGATTACCGCTTCAAGAAGCCATTTTACAATCCTTGGATTCATACCCCAAGTTTTGCCAATGGCTTTCCTATATACGTATATTGCCGTAATGGCCTTAGAGGCTCTCGCCTGGATGTTCATTTTCCATGATAATTTACTATCTAACATTATGCCTAAATATTTCGCGCTCTCAGACAGAGTAAGAGGTATCCCGTTTAAAGTCGGTAACCTGAAAGATGGAATCTTGTATTTCCTAGAGAATAATACAAGTACGGTTTTGGTTGGATTAACACTCAGCCCGCTCTGTACTCACCAAGAGCAGATCATACCAGACACTGCCACCGCCACATCATCTGCGTAGGCGACAGTCTTGAAGTTCAAGCAGTCTAGATCCCTGAGTAGCCTATTTATTGCTACATTCCATAGCAGAGGGAACAAAACACCACCTTGTGGAGTTCCCCTAACCACACTTTTGGAAATACTCGCCGCGCCAAAAGTAGATGTTATTGTCCTGACGCTCAGCAAGTTTTCTACAAATCTAATGATTGTTTTATGAATCCCCAATTCTCTAAGCGATTGAGTTATTGTCATCGAATCAATATTATTAAAGGCACCTTCAATATCCATGAAGGCCACCATAGTATAGTTTTTATGCTCTAGTGACTTCTCTATATGTCCCACAAGCGAATGAAGCGCAGTCTCAACAGATTTGCCTTTTGTGTATGCATGTTGAGATGGCGAAATGAGATTCTTATCGATAGTCATCCTAATGTCAATGTCATTAAGTCTCTCGAGCGTTTTGAGCAAGAAAGATGTCAGACTGATGGGTCTAAAGTCTTTTGCTTTCGCATGAGATGATTTCCCTCCTTTGGGGATAAATATCACATTGCACTTGGTCCATTGATATGGAATATATGACCATGTGAGGCAGGCTTGATATATATCTAGTAGCCAGGGAGTTACCAGATCTAAATTGTTTTGTAGATCCGGTCCTGGAGATTTATAAGGACGGAAGCTTTTGATCGCCCAGTGTAGCTTATCCACATCGATGTTTGCGGAGGTCATTGTACTGCACATCTGTGTAGGATTCTGTCGCGAATCCATAGATGATCGACACCCTGGAAAATGAGTGTCCAACAGGACTTCCAGTGACTCATGTGCACTAGTTGTCCAAGGTCCGTCTAATTTCTGAATATAACCAGGAATTGGCGGTTGTTTGGCAAGTACTTTACGCAGTCTGCTAGTCTCGGAAAAACTCTCAATGCTGCCGCAGAAGTCTTTCCAAGATTTGCGTTTTGCGTTCCTAACCTGATTCTTAAATTTGTTAACAGATGATTTGTAGAGTGACCAGTTACCTGTCCTCTTTGCTTCATTGAATAATTGCCGACAAGTCTTACGAGATTCGGCTATTTCAGAAGACCACCATGGTGGTCTACGAGTTGAACGATGAATCGACGGTTTACAGGACCTCCCCGTTGCCTCTTTAAAAGCATTGGTGAGTCTATTCACCGTCTCATCGATGCCTGTATTGTCCCTAATATTCATGGGATTAGCAAGTGCGATTGTGAGGAGCATTTTCTGCTTTCCCCAATCCGTACGTCGCCTACTTATATATATTGTAGTATTATCTCTCTTTTTAGCAATTGAAAAGATAAGATAAGATAACGATGGTGGGAGAAGGAGCAGTCATTGGAGACTCTCCAGTTCTCTATCAGAAAAGCATATTGCATACTAACAAGCGTAATATCTAACACCTCTTGTCTTTTTGATACAACAAAAGTGGGCTCAGAGCCCCTATTTGCAACTACTAGATTATTGTTTAAAATGAAATCAAGGATACACTCACCTCTTTTGTTGGTATCAGAGCTACCCCAGATGTGATGATGCGCATTTGCGTCGGCACCCACTATTATGGGGATACTTTTTGCCTTCGCCGCTCTGGCCATCTTTTGGACCAAACTACTGGGTGGAGGGTCCTGGTCATGTGGCATGTAGGTAGAGGATAACCACACCACAGATTCAGTCTCTTCCCAAACTGCAGTCACTGAATCTTCATCACTGTAATCAGATAGAATGAAGATATTGAGGTGATCTTTTGCTATAATACAGGATCTAATAGTTTTATTGTTACCTGAATCTGCTGCATACAATAATTTGTAGCCTTTTGCATTGAGTCCACAAATTTTACCATTATTAATCCATGGCTTTTGGACTAATGCGATGTCTTCACCACGTTCTGCGAAGCGAAGAGTTAATGCAGCAGTTGCTGCCTTAGAGTGATGGAGGTTGATCTGTATCACCCTCATCATCTTTATCTGGGTCGTAGATGACGGTGACATCAATGTCCTCTGGATCAGAGTCCAGAAGGACATCTTCGTCCTCCTCCGCAACCCCCAGACGCCCGAAGAACTCCCCAACCAGACCTAAGTCTGATTGTGAGCCCTCCGTAATGTCAGAGAGTGCGGGTTCATCCACTACCTCATCTATTTTAGATGGTATTGATTGGCTATCGCTATCAGCCACGCCTTTACCTTGCGGCTCTTCCAATTGGTCGCTGGAAGTTGCGGGGTTGGGTTTGTCATCACCTCGGTAGATACTCAGCTTGACACTATCATAACCGTAGTAAATCTTGCCTTGTCTCTTCCGAAGTGGTGACAACGATTCCTTGTTAAGGACCACAACCGCCTTCCTTGTCAGACCTTCCGGTTCAGAAACCTTCACTACCTTCCAGTCACTGGTTGGTAGATCAGCATTACCTCGCCGAATGATCGACAGGATTGTCGCGGGGTCGTGAGGTTCCCTTGGAATGATCGCAATGGATCTCGGCCTGCGTGGTATATCACAGACCGGGACCACATCCAATCTAGCGACGGGCCACACTTCCCCTAGGGACGTCACTGCTAGCTTTAGCTGATTTGCTGAACTTTCACTTGTACATGAAAGCAGCTTTATGTGGCCTCGAAACCAGCCAGCATCCACATTTTGCGGTGCTGGAATGGATTCATTGCTCAAGAAATCTTCCAGCAACTTGAGACGGATCGTCTCCCATTTCTCACGGGAGATAGCCCCGTCACTAGTGCTTCTGTCAATGATAGCCCTTATCAGTGGATATTTGGCAACCTCACTGTAAGGTCTATTTATGACTCTGGTTGATGGCTGAGCAAGCATTTTTGGACGTTTTGTGTCTGGTTGAGAGTTATGCTGTTGCATCGGCTCCTCCCCCGATCGTTGTCTTTTGGACGCAGCTGACGTAGATGGTGTGTCTACATCTGCATCGGGTTTGGAGCTTTCAGCATTAGCTAAATGGCCTTTCGCCCAGGTGAGGGAGGACTTTTCCTCCGTTGATAAATTGGTAATTGGTGTTTTACCAAATTTATCAATGATGCGTTGGACGGCACGCCCTTCGATGAAGGCCCTTCTAGAGTTAATTTTGCGGTCTTTTGGGGCTGTTTTTACTGCCGTTAGGGCGGGGGGGCACATTGTAACTGAGTTTGTGGGCTCAGTTTGTGCAATAACCGCAGGGTTGCTCACAGCAGTCACCGGAGCACCCGAGGCAGGGATTTTTGCTGAATTGGAGTCAGCACGGACCGTAGAGGTACCAGCCGAAAAGTCGAGTGGTACCTCATTTGGATTGACCTCAGCAGCCGCATTAGCTTGTACTGCTGGGGCAACAATGCATTCAGCAGGCGAGGGTTGCCCCTGCCCACCTCCTGCGACATTTTGTTTTGTATTATTGTTTTATTTTGTTTTGTATTAATTGTTCTTTTATTTTGATTTTTGCTCATTTTTGTTCCCACGAGTATGCACGTAAGGGGTTCGACAATCCATGCAGGGATTAGGCAACTATTATTTACACCCGACCCGTGCCTTGGCGTCGGGGGGAGCTGTTAGAGACTAGTCTGCTTTTACCACTGACTAGCTATTCAGATTCTCAGCACTGCTACCTTCACCTTAATCTTATAAGTGGGTTAATTTTGGTCCGCGGGTTGGACTGAATCGGCTACCTTGTTTAAAATTTTACAAGCCACTCCCATGAACCATTTGTTCAATGTATCCAGGGGGATGGCTAGCAATTCTGACATCTCTCGGGCATGGTACCATTTTGGGTGAATGGCTGCCATGCTCGAGAGGTTTCAGAAACAAGGGCTGGTTCACACAACCTAGCAGAGTCCAGCCTCTGCGCAACTGCATAGCAGAATCCACAGAGACCGGGCCCTACCCGAGCCATGCTATACCCCCCGTGACCAGTATGGTGGTGAAATCACGGGAAATATGAACATTGAGCTCGACCCCTATCCGCCACCTGGGGACGCGTCCGATGGGAGACCGACAACTCCACACGGATATATAATGATACTTTATAATATTATTTCAAACCAAATCTAACGTTTTAAAGGATTCGTGTGGAATTGAGGACCTAAGAAACGAAAACCTAAAACAGTATACAACTATATTTCATAAATATAAATAAGAGTGTTTGTTAGCAAACGAACTAACTAGACACATCTACAATTAAACAAAATACTAGATTAGTAAAAGAAATGCAAAAATCTGCTACAAAAATTTATATGTAACTACAACCGAAAATGTGTGTAGGGAATTTTGATGCATCTTCGTATTTAGTTGCTTTTTTAGTAAAATGGGTTCATTGAAAAGTTGTAAAATTTTACATGAGCAATGATCCCTATGGTTATTGATCTTATTAATCAACCACGACCGCCTTTACAGCATTGAATAAACATTTATTTCTCAATAAAGAAAATATGGTAAGCAAATCAATCTGAATATACTGTTATATATACGGAAACTAAATTGCATTTTAAAAATACGCCTTCGTATCGTTTGTAAAAAAATCAGGAGCAAAAATGCCAAGGGATTGGTTCAAGTTGCATTGGTACCAACATTCGGTCAACACGAAAGCTTGCTACACCACATAATCATTAATTTTAAATGATGCTGCACTAAATTTACTTAAGGACTCCTGTATTTATTTAACAGTTATTTTTACCGGTAGTAGTAGAAAACACATATTTTTAGTTTAATTGAATTTAAATAGAAAATTATGTATTTTTATTTTCTGATCTTATTAATGTTTTGTTTATAATTTCAAGTAACGTTAACAGCAGAAAAAGGTGAACGTAATACATAATAGTTTGCAGTTTATGGAGATAGTTGTAGCAATTTATTAGTATAAGTAGATAGTTAAGGAAGAAGATTACAATCGTTTCCAGGACAAGTTTTTTTGAAGGGAATGTTACCAATAGATAATTTGGTTAGATTTAAATACGACTGAAATTAGAAAAAACAAGTTGCATACATATATTAAAAAACTAAAAGGAAACTTGTAACATATTTATTTGTCATATACATCTAATTACATAAACTATTGCGACACCCTGTAATTTATAATTTTAAATATTTATACTTATTATAACAGATATAGTAATGGACATTCTGTCTAATTGTTAAGTGTTTATCAATAACTGTATAAAAGATATGGTCGTTATATCAAAAGACGTCACCTATTGGGACACCCTTTAAATTCAAATTTTAATATAAATACTTTTTAAGGAGGACTTTGTCATACAGATTCTTTTAAAATTTTAACTTTGTGTCCATATACATCAAATTACATCAACTATTGGGACACCCTTTAATTTCCAATTTTAAATATTTATACTTGTTGTTATACCAGACATAGTAGTGAACATTCTGTCTATTTTTAAGTGTTTGTCTATAACGGTTCCAAAGATGAGGACATAATGGTCAAACTACATCAATAATGGGGACACCCTTTAATTTATAGCTCCAAATTTTATACTTGTTGTAATAGCGGACTAAGCAATATAGGTTCTTTGTAAATTTCAGCTGTCTATCTATAACAGTTGAAAAGTTTGGCCATATATATTACTTTTACATTAACTATTGGGACACCCTTTAATTTCCAAATTCATATTTTACACTTGTTATTTTAGCGGACTTAGCAATACAAGTTCTTTGTAAATTTCAACTGTCTGTCTATAAGGGTTCAAAAGTTTGACCATGTATATATCAAAATAAACCAACTAATGGGACACCCTTTATTTCTAATTTTAAATATTTATACTTATACTAACAGACATAGTAACGAACATTCCGTGCAACTTTCAAGTGTTTGTCTATAACTGTTCAAAGGATAGGAGAATAAAGGTGAAATTAAGTCACCTATGGGGTCACCCTTTAATTTTTAATTTTATTTTTTAATTAATTTTTGTTATTGGGAGCTACAGCGATACGCACTTTTTTTTAATTTTAAATTGGTGACCTATAAAGTTCATAATACACGTAAAAAACATGTATGTTGTATGGGGACACCCTTTAATTTTTAAACTTTTGAACTTCTTTTGAAATGGGACCAATCTGTAGCCATAACCTTTCTAATAGTGAAAATCGGTTCAGAAATGACCGAGTTCTGAAGACACAAATATACAAAAAAAAAGCAACACCCAGACGAATTGATAACCTCCTTCTTTTTTGAAGTCGGTTAAAAACAAATTAATTTGAATAGAAAACATTTGTTATACTTACATTTTTTCCTGTTGGATTCCTGTTGTTTTATTTCCTTTTGTTTGTGTCCTTTTATGATATTTGTTCAAATTTTATTTTTGCCACAAATTATTTTCAAGCAAATGAAATTTTATTAAAATTTTCTACCAGTTTCACAAATTTTTTGTAAACAATAAAATGTCCAACTGCAGCTATAACCAGAAAAAGATAGTTATATAAGAAACGCATTAACTCTTGCTATCCCTTTCCAACGAAAGCTGTGATCTGGCAACACTCCAATTTTCGTGTCTTATCTGGTCTGATTTGTGGTTTCAATCATCCATTTCTTGTAGGGAAGATATGTTAATGTCTAATGGTGACGGGTTGTAACCTACGTCTATACCTGATAAAAATTTGTCTTGATAAAAGTCAAACTTCATATAAAAAATCAAGTATTAAAAAATATGTTATTTTTTAATGTGAAGTTTGCCTTTTATCAAGACAAATTTTTATCAGGTATAGACACTAGGAAGGAGAATTCATACCAGGTGGAGTCGATAGCCCAGCTGATTGTTTTTTGCTCTCGTTTTTTTGCTAATGTCTTGTCAAAAAATACATTGTTTCATATCTGCTCATCTAATGTCAAAGTTGTTGTTTTGTTGTAGTTGTTGTGCTACTGCTCACACCTGGTATGAATTCGCATTGGACACTAGGTAATGTAGTCAGGGGTTTAAATTTGATATGTGCTACCAAGTTGTCAAAGTTGTTAATTTGTGTCGTAGTGATCTCATCTGGTATATAAATTCGCCTTGGTAATGACTGATGGAATATTATTACACAAAAGAAATCCGAAAAACAAAAAAAAAAATCATACTGAAAACGTAGCAGCCAAATATATTATTGTAATCGTTGAATCCATTATATTCCAAGGATATGGGTAATAATAGCGCTTTGGATTGAATAAAAATAAATAAAGCTTTGAATTTAATAAAATATCTCTTTGTGGGCGTTCCTTAAAAATTTATATTGTATATTGACATTCACGATCTTAACTTCCGTTTAGGATCTACAGATGCAGCTACAATGGAAAAACTGGAAAAGCATTTAATGTTACTAAAGGAGGAGTATACAAAACTACAAAGAGGTTATGCTGAACTAGAACGTAAATATAGTAAAGCAGTAGCATCCAGTGATAATGATGCGGGGAGCGAATTTAGCAGCTTTGTATCACGATTAGTTTTAACAGTGGCATCACTTTATGGACGAAAGGTGTACTCTGACCTGACTATTAAGATGAATTCTAGGACAATGCCCGCCCATAAATTTGTTTTGCATGCTCGTTCCGAAGAATGGCGTGAAGAAATCTTGGCAGATGTAAACGAGTTAGACTGGAGCGATTTTGAAGAGGAAATAGCAATGGCTCTATTACGTTGGATATATATGGATGTCGTTGATTTGCAGCACGATCGATTAGCATTAGGATTATTACGAGCATCGCATCGGTTTCATTTGCCCGGATTACTAGGCCTTTGTGAACGGGCATTGGTCTCATCAGTTGCTGTACGTTCGTGTGTACGCTTCTATTGTGTAGCAGAAGAAGTTGGTGCCGCTAGCTTGCTTGAATACTGTTCTGGATTGATATCAACGCATTGGGATGATCTTACACCACAAGATTTCGAACATATGTCTGGACCTTTGCTGTTTAAAATGTTGAAAAGCAAAACAAAGTATCCATTACATGCAGCAGTACGCTTATTACGAGAGGATGTAGTATTCTTATGTCTGGTTGAAAATGATGGAACGGTAAGTGATATAAAAATTATGTTTTACCCTACTTGATATTAGTGTTGGGCACACAGGGGTGCCGGGAATATAATTAGGGACAAACTGGCTAGATATGGAACCTACCTTAGGGATCAGGAGAGTGATTAACTAGTCACCGTTTACCTAAGTTGCTGTAAAGTTAACTTTCAGCAGGAACTGCTGCGGCCGCGCAGTCACGATTTCGAGACTTCTGTGGCCTCAGTATTGCTGGAAGAAGTATTATTGGAAGAATACTGAAAGCCTACTGAGAAACCCTCATGGGCATTGTATCATGGGTATTCATGTTATGAGATTAATTGTCCCATATAGTGACTTCTGTAGATGACAGGACGAGGAGGAGGAAGAGACGGTACAGCACCTGCTCAGTCATTACCCAGCCTTATCTACTAAAGGGCCGACGCTTCTTGGGAGTCTGAGACTGTACGACCTTGCAGACCTATCGGGGATTCCTAGCGACTCTAAGGATAATCATCCCTCTTTCAAGTTTCACAATGGGACTATAAGGACCCAAGTGAATCGGTTCAGAATTAAAAAACCGCCGACAGAATTAATGCGCCCATACACGTTCTTTTTTGTCATTTATAACCGCATGGTTAGAACTGTGCGGGTAAACACGAACAACGACCATATCCACACGTTCCTTACTTCAGTTTAAGACGTATTTGTTTTACTTGGTGGCATCATGACTGCAACAATAAAAACAAAGGTGCAGCTCAAATGATAAACTATAACAATTTGTTTCCGTAAATAAAACAAAAAAATAAAAATTTGACAACAAAACTCACAAAACCGTCCTTTTTAACTGCGTAATCACACACATGAACACGTTTCAAAACCGACGATTAATATTGATATTGTTGATAAATTCTAAATATACAAATATTGATACCTAGAATTCATCTGTCTATTTTTGAACGCTCATTTCATATCAGAGTATGTCACGTCTGGAATATTTTACCGAATTCTCCAAAAACGTTTTCTTTTTCTTTACCTGAATTCAAGAGAAAGATTTTACATTTCTTTACTTAGACATATTAAAACTGACATTTTACTTGAGCCAATGCGTAATAGGATCTCTTTATACGATTATGCGTTTTTTTTCTTATATATCTTAGAATTTTGTAATATGATTGTTTCTGGGGAGTCATTTATTAACTTTTTGATGTACATATTTTTTGTAAATTATGTATACGTTAAATTTATTTATTTTTTAACCGACTTCAAAAAAAGAAGGAGGTTATCAATTCGTCTGAATGTTTCTTTTTTTTTTATGTTTGTGCCCGCAGAACTCAGTCATTTCTGAACCGATTTTAAAAATTTTGCACTATTAGAAAGGTTATGGCTACAGATTGGTCCCATTTTAAAAGAAGTTCAAAATTTTAAAAATTAAAGGGTGTCTCCATACAACATACATGTTTTTTACGTGTATTATGAACATTATAGGCCACCAATTTAAAATTAAAAAAAAGTGCGTATCACAGTAGCTCCCAACAACAAAAAGTAATTAAAAAATAAAATTAAAAATTAAAGGGTGACCCCATAGGTGACTTAATTTCACCTTTATTCTCCTATCTTTTGAACCGTTATAGACAAACACTTGAAAGTTGCACAGAATGTCGTTACTATGTCTGTTATAATAAGTATAAATATTTAAAATTAGAAATTAAAGGGTGTCCCATTAGTTGGTTTATTTTGATATATATATGGCCAAACTTTTGAACCTTTATAGACAGACAGTTGAAATTTACAAAGTACTTGTATTGCTAAGTCCGCTAAAATAACAAGAGTAAAATATGAATTGGAAATTAAAGGGTGTCCCAATAGTTAATGTAAAAGTAATATATATGGCCAAACTTTTCAACTGTTATAGATAGACAGTTGAAATTTACAAAGAACCTATATTGCTTAGTCCGCTATTAAAACAAGTATAAAACTTGGATCTATAAATTAAAGGGTGTCCCCATTATTGATGTTATTTGACCATTATGTCCTCATCTTTGGAACCGTTATAGACAAACACTTGAAAAATAGACAGAATGTTCACTACTATGTCTGGTATAACAACAAGTATAAATATTTAAAATTGGAAATTAAAGGGTGTCCCAATAGTTAATGTAAAAGTAATATATATGGCCAAACTTTTCAACTGTTATAGATAGACAGTTGAAATTTACAAAGAACCTATATTGCTTAGTCCGCTATTAAAACAAGTATAAAACTTGGATCTATAAATTAAAGGGTGTCCCCATTATTGATGTTATTTGACCATTACGTCCTCATCTTTGGAACCGTTATAGACAAACACTTGAAAAATAGACAAAATGTTCACTACTATGTCTCGAATAACAACAAGTGTAAATATTTAAAATTGGAAATTATAGGGTGTCCCAATAGTTGATGTAATTTGATATATATGGACACAAAGTTAAAATTCAAAAAGAATCTGTATTACAAAGTGTTCTTTAAAAAGTATTTATATTAAAATTTGAATTTAAAGGGTGTCCCAATATGTGACGTCATTTGATATATATGACCCTATCTTTTAAACAGTTATTGATAAACACTCAACAATTAGACAGAATGTCCATTACTATATCTGTTATAATAAGTATAATTATTTAAAATTATGAATTACAGGGTGTCGCAATAGTTTATGTAATTTGATGTATATGACCAAACTTTTAAACCGTTACAGACAGAAGGTTGAAATTTACAACGAACCTGTATTGCTACGACCGCTATAACTAGTATAAAATTTGAATTCGGAAATTACAGGGTGTCGCAATAGTTACCGTCTTAAAGCAACATGCTTTTAAGTTTG
>OX451215.1:147349488-147536651 GCA_949628195.1 Phasia obesa
CTGCGGCCGCCGAAGTGTGGCATATGCAGCCCTTCCATTCTCCGAAAATAATCCATCCGAACGGGGAATTTTGCACGTTAACAGAGGTTGCGGCTTCTCTAGCGAATGGTGGCTTAATGATTTTTGTGCAAACGGCTTTACCCAAAACGCCGTCGATTTCTTGCCCACTTGCAAATTCGGGGTGAGCTAGGGGCTGATACGTTGCGAAATGTCGAGCGATATTCTCATCGTTAAGAGGGGTTGGAATGTGGGATTTTATCCTGTCGACAATCCGTAACACAGTAGGAATTTTATCGCGCTCATGATGCGGGAAAGCGGGTTCCAAACAAAATCTTCCCAAATCTTCCTTGGGTTTGCACTCCGGGAGAATCCGAGCCACACTACGAAGGAAGCACGATTCATCTATAGTTGGGTCCAGCAAAAATGTAGTGTACATTTTGTTTCCTTTGTAGTTGATATTAACCCGAATGATGGGTGCGATCAAAACCGGGCCGCTAGGAATTGAAGGGGCTGTATGAACACTTTCCTCGTGGGGAGGTACAATGGCCTTTATCGGGTTGATAGAATTGTTGTTGTTGTCTTGCTCTTCAGAGGAGATCGACTCTTCCGTTTCAATTGTGGGGTACGGGTGGTCGTGGCACAGGTCGTCTAAACTGGATGACCAGGGGTCACTTACCCCGCGGTGAAGCATGGTGTGATGCTTGGCGTTGCATAGTTTATTGCCTTCCACTTTGATACTACAACGGGCTCTAGAGGTGCACCATTGTCGGTTGTGCGAATGAGCTAAACAATTAAGGCAATATCCTTCGTTCGCAATGGAGATGCGGCGAAGCTCAACACTCAATGACATGAACACTTTGCAATACTTCAGTGGATGGTTTTTGTGACACAGGTGACATCGCGGGCGCTTTTCTTCCATCTAAGAAACATAGGAAAGAAAACAACGAAATATATACAGTGTTAAAGAATAAATTGGGCGACTACTTGCTATGGTACTTGTTGAGTTTGCGTTAATAAACAAATAATTTTTTTTTTTTTGTGGTGGTGTTCCTTTGAAAATTAGTGGTTTGAAGTAGTAGGAAGTACGCAGAGCTTTACAATGGCTCTTCGAATAATTCCATTTTGTGTTGAAATGTCTGCAACTCTTACCTTACCATCTTTGCCATAGACTACGTTATTGACGCGTCCTAGGCGCCATTCGGTGGGTGGTAACAACTCGTCCTTGATGATTACAATATCATTTGGTTTTAGATTATTTCTTTCCTTTTTCCATTTATAGCGACGTTGCATTTCAGTAATATATTCGTTTTTCCATCGTTTTGCGAATATATGTTGTAGGGCTTTCAGTTGGTCCCAGCGTTTTAAGTGTGTTAAGCTTTGTAGCGGTGGTTCTGATGGGGCTTCAGGTGGAGCGATTATAGGAGCGCCACGCAACAAGTGACCAGGGGTTAATGGCAAAACCTCGTTTGGGTTTTCCGTGATGGGTGACAATGGTCTCGAATTCAGGACGGCTTCAATTCTTACCAGCAACGTCGTAAATTCTTCAAATGTAAAACATAGAGAGTTGGTAATCTTTCTTAGATGAGTTTTCATGCTTTTAACGGCAGCCTCCCAGAGACCGCCCATATGAGGGGCATAAGGTGGTATAAATGACCAGGTAAATCCTAAGGAGCTGTATTTATTAACCAAAGCCTCTTCTGCAGTTTTAAGAAACTGGTGATGGGCTTTAAGCAGTGCATAATTAGCCCCGATGAAATTTCTTCCGTTATCTGAAAATAAGGCTTTTGGAAGACCTCTGCGTCCTGTAAATCGGCTGAAACAGGCAAGGAAGGCTTCGGAGGAAAGGTCAGAACAAGTTTCCAAATGGACCGCTCGTGTGGAGAAGCATACGAAAACTGCAGCATAGCCCTTGAAAATTTTTGAATTTCTTAAGTTTGATGATTTAATTTTAAAAGGGCCGGCAAAGTCGACTCCCGTGTATGTAAAGGGTAACGAAAAATTTACTCTTTCCGGGGGAAGTGCAGCCATAATTTGATGCTGAAATCTCTGTTTATACATTGTGCACTTCTTACAATTTCGGATACATTTTCGTACAAGATTTTTTAGTCTAGGGATGTAGAACCCTTGCCTAATAGCTCTTAGCATAATATGATGTTCTGCATGTAGCAAAATGCGATGTGTGAAATCAACAAGCAGTCTAGCAAAATGAGACTTTTCGGATATAATTATTGGGTGCTGTTCTTCATACCTAAGTCCGGAATTATTAAGACGTCCTCCAACTCTTAAATGGTCATTTTTGTCGAGAAATGGACTCAAAGATAAAAGTCTACTCTTTGAAGATAAAGGTCTATTTTCTTTTAGACGTTGATACTCGCTTGGAAAATAGATTTGTTGAGAGAGTACGATAAGTCGGGTTTTTGTTGATGCGATTTCATCGGTTGTTATAAATTTTTCAGTGGAAGTAGGTTTCTTCCTGATACGATGAATAAATCTAAGCCTATAGCTTAGGATTCTGAAAGCTCGATCCAATGAAGAAAATTCTTCTAAAACATCACTCAGTTGATTATTCTCTAAATGTGATGTCCTTGGGTTTGAGTTTATTTTCTGTACCTTTAAATGAAAATTGGAGCTGTGACTCTCTTTGAAGACGCTTTTAATTTTCTTTGTTTCTAAATCCGTTGGATCAAAAGTGCGGGGTGTTGGCCAGGCATCCCTAGGTTGTTTAAGCCAAGTGGGCCCATTCCACCAGAGGGTGCTCTGCATCAGATCGTGAGGATAGCATCCACGGCTGCCTAAGTCTGCGGGGTTCTCTTCAGACTTTACATGTTTCCATCGATTTGTGCAAGAGACGCTTAGAATTTGTGAAACTCGGTTTCCCACAAACGTGTTCAATGTTAACGGATCCCTTTGCAACCATCCGAGCACAATTGCAGAGTCTGTCCACAAGAATAATTCATATGAGAGCTTGACATAATTAACCAGACTTTGCGTCAATTTTGTTAGCAATAGTGCGCCACACAATTCGAGTTTTGGTATGGTAGTTCTTTTTAGTGGAGCCACTCTCGTTTTGGCCACTAGCAAATTACTATTAATATTGCCTTCTGGACTCTCAGTTCTCATAAACATCATAGCACAATAAGCCTTTTCAGAAGCGTCACAGAACCCGTGGATTTGTATACGGTAATGCGGAGCAAAATTAATCCACCTTTGAATTTTAAGCTTTGATAAGTCGGACAAATTTTTGACAAATAAATTCCATTTTATTAAGATTTGTGGTGAAACCTCCTCATCCCACCCCGAGTTTTCTTTCCATAATTCTTGCATCAAAAGTTTGGCATTTATTAAAATTGGGCCGACCCATCCCAGTGGGTCAAACAGTTTTGCAATGCCTGACAAAATTTTTCTCTTCGTAGTGGAAGCTGAAATTTCTATCGGATCTGAGAAATAGTAGAAATAATCTGCTTTAGCGTTCCAGCGGATACCTAGGGTTTTTACCACGCTTGACCAATCAAATCTCAAAAAATCTTCGTCCAGAAGATCCTCCCGGGGCAAGTACTGAAGTAGTTCGCAATCGTTTGCAGTGATCTTTTTCATAGGAAATCCTGCGGAACTTAAAGCCTTGATAAGCTGCTGCTGCTTGGTTTTAGCTTCATTTAACGTATGTCCGCCAGATAAAATGTCGTCGACGTATATTTCATTCTTTAAAATGTCGGATGCTTGAGGGTATAAGTCATGACAGTCTCGACTTAACTCTTGTAGAGTTCGGATGGCCAAAAATGGGGCACAATTAATCCCAAAAGTCACTGTTTTCAGTTGAAATGATTTTACTGGACCTTGCGCGTGTTCCCGAAATAGTATTTGCTGATAAGGCTGATCTTCTTTGTGCACTAAATCTGCCGATACATCTTCTGAATATCGCCTGTGAACACGTACTTGTAGAATCGCCAACCTAACACGATTGATACCAAATCTGTTTGAAGTGTCGGACCCTGGTACAATACATCATTTAAAGAATATCCACTTTTGGTTTTCTTTGAAGCATTAAATACCACTCTTAATTTAGTGGTCTTACTTTCAGGTCGAATGACCGCATGGTGTGGAAGATAAAATGAAGATTGCTTATTAGTTTCAGCCTCGAAGTGAACTGCTGGTTCCATATGATCTAACTCTCTGTATTCTTGAATCACTTTTGTGTATTCTGTTTTTAAGTCTGGGGTCTTTTCAAGAGTTTTCTCCATACGATAATATTGGGCTAATGCCATATTTCGCGACGGTCCCAAAAATATTTCCTGTGGAAATTCTTCTTTAAAAGGAAGACGAACAACGTACCTACCGTCCGATCGTCGTGTGGTAGTCTGCTGGTAGAACTTCTCACAATAATTATTGTTCTTTGATTTGGAATATATTTCATCTACCTCTTCCAGCTCCCAGAATTTCTTTAATTGTTCTCGAAGAGCCATATCATCTGAGCTTTGTACCACTGTTGAAAATGAATTAATTTCACTATTGGGTACGGGACCCGAAAGGTACCATCCGAAATGAGATTCTCTTGCTTCAAGCCCATTGGCGATGTTTGGTTTGATACCTTCTAAATTAATAAGTGGTAAATAATCACTGCCAATTATCATATCGATGGTTGCTGGCTTAAAAAAGTACGGATCTGCCATTTTTACGTTTTCAAATTCCTTAAGACTATTTACTTTAATATGTCTTGAGGGCAAAAAGTGCGTTAGCTTTGGAACGACAATTGCTCTTATGCCGATAGTAAAATCAGACACCCTAGATTTTAGAATTAATGAACACCTCCCTTTTGATTTTCCTACTACCGTCCCACCGAGCCCAGATATTTGCGAGTTATGGTATTCTATTGGTATAGAAAGCCTTTGTTGAATTCGAGTAGAAACGAAAGTTTTTTCTGAACCTGCATCTAACAGAACCCGAATAACAAATTTTTCTCCTAAATGCTCGATGTCGACCAACGCTGTGGGTAAAAGAGTTGTTCCTTCATTTCGAGAGAAATAAGTCTGGACAAAGTCTCCTGAAATGGTACTAGGGGTAATGGGACGAGAAACCTGGGTGTTAACAACACTTGATGACGTTGGTTTTTCTTCATGGGGTGGAAGTTGTTTGGATGATTTACGATCTCTTATATCCTTATTTATCTTTTCGTCTTTCTCTAGATGTAGCATAGTGTGATGTTTCTGATTGCATAAGGTGCAGAGACTCGTACTTTGGCACTTAGACTTAAAATGATTAGGGGATAGACAGTTGACACAAGACTTTTTGGAAAAGACGAACTTGATCCTATCGCTTATCGACAATGCCTTAAATTGTTTACAAAATCGTAAAGGATGGTTTTGTTTACACATTTTGCATTTCAACCTAACGCTGTTTGGCTCTAAGTGAGAGTGGAATGACTGGCTTTTTGTTGCATGATTTTCTTTATAATACGGTTTTCTCATATCCGAAACAGTTTCCAGCATTTCTATCCTTTTCGACAGATAATTAGACATGTCTTGCCATGTGGGCCAATTTTTGTGGTCAGATAATGAATTCTCCCATGCTCGCATAGTTTCCTCAGGCAGCTTGGAGATACATAAATATATCAATATAGCATCCCAGGATTTTGTAAGCTGAAGTGAATCAAAAATAGCTAAACTTTCGCTAAGTACACTTTGAACATTTCTGATTGATTTTGCGCTTTCGTTTTGGATGGCTTGGATTCCAAACATTTGCTTCATTTGCTGATGAGCTAGGATGCGTGGATTCTCGAATCGATTTTTTAACGCCTCCCAGGCCAAACTAAAATTTTCATCAACCAAATCAAACCGCTTTACGATTTGGTTGGCCTCCCCTCTCGTTTTGCTGCGTAAGTGATACAGTTTTTGAGCTGGAGCCAAATGTGGGTGCTTTCCGACTACTGCTTGGAACATATCCCTAAACGCTGGCCACTTTGCATACCCTCCTTCGAAAACCTCTACGTCACATGGTGGTAACTTTATTGACATAGGTGTCTGATTGTTTGTAGATATTTCATTTTGATACCCTGACGTTGCTGTTGAAATTAAGCCAATAATTTGAGCTTTAATTTTATGCGCATTCTTACAAGCTTTTTCATAACCCAGCGACACTTCATCCTTGTAGTCTGCCTGTTCTTCTTTGTCATCTTCTATTATATGAGTTTCATATGATTCATTCAATTTAACCCACCTTCTATCTAATTCAATTTGAGCTACTTCTAGATAAGGTACTGAACGATCTTCAGGTGGTGTTGCCTCGAAATTCTTGCAGAATGCTTCCATCTGGTTGATGTCGAATTTGCATCTTCTTCTAGTTGCCATTATTAATATTTACGAAGGGACGATTAAATTGTCTTTAATAATTTTCAAATTATAGTGTGTATGACACTTGTTTTCCCTCAGAATTTTTTTTTTTTAATTACCCTTTCAAACTGGCAAATTAAGCTCCAATATTTTTATTAAAAAATATTTCCATTAATTAATTTATTTTTAAAGATTAAATTAATTTTTTATTAGGTAGATGTATTTGAATGCACACCACTGTAGTTTTCATAAATTATTTCTTTATTATGCATTCAACCAAGAATTTTTGTATTTAAAATATTGAATTCCCACTCACCTTTTTTCCGGTTTTTTTCTTATATCGGGAACCCTAGCTTGTTGTTTTACAAAGTTATATTAAATTACTTGTTTGTTTCCCAATTCTCTTGCACACTTTATACATACATATGTACATACATACAATGTAGGTATGAGTATTTAATAACACTTCTATTTTTATATTAAAATGATCTAGTGGAACTTTTGTTATTATTACTTTCAATAATAAAATAACTTTAATTCTTATTGTCTCTATTTTTTTGCTCAAGTTTTATAATTGTAATTTATTTTTTCTTTCTTTAGAAGTTTTTTAATATTTTAATTCACACACCACTTTTATAAATGCCGCTCGTCTTCTTGTAGTTCAATCGTTTATGATTTAAGTGGAACGAGTGGGAAACGGACCATTTGTATTGCAAGTGTGAAGAGTATGCAATTATATTCTTTTATTAATATGCATGACCAAAATCTAGCGGGAATTTCTTCGTCGTGTTTTATAATTGTGATGGCACTTAGAAGCAGTGATGGTATTTTGAAAAATTGAGATGGCCTTTTTATTATTTTTAGGTTATGTTTTAAATGTTTCTTGTGTTGGTGTAATTATGATATTTGCTTCTGGATTGCTGCAATTTAACGCTGCACCCTTTTTTTTTTTTTTTTTCACATAGCAAACATAAAAGTATTCGCACAAAATATAAATTATACACTGTACATACCCATCATTTTCCTTCCTTTAGGAATTTTATTTTGAGCCTGTGGACAGGATATATTCTCTTGTTGAATATATATTTCTTGGCTTTGACTAGGTGGTCATGTGGAGCCTTAAATGAAGTCGTCTTTTTAAGCACGGTGGGCCTTAAGATGATACAACTTTGGTATTTCTCGGGGGATCAGGACTTTCGAATGAAGTGATGACTCTCCGCCAGTTCAATCAAATCCTAGCCTAATCTAGGAATGTCGAAGGACCATATGTAGAGTTGAGGTAACTCCTCTTCCTCCTAAAATATTTTCCTTATGAAAATAAAACACTAAGTTCCTCTTGAACTTAGAACTAAGTTTTTTCAAGCTTCTTGCTTTATTTAGTGACGAACTATAACTAACTTAAACCTATTAAGACATAAATCCCGTAAGGTATTTATGAACATCTTTCGTTAAAAAAAAACCAATAATAGTACATTATGTAGACTTCTTGTACAAAAAATAAAAATAACAATTCAGAGATGGCAAAGCCATAATGTTAAAATTATAGAAATATATGAATATATGAGTGAAAATAAGAATAAAATATTTAATAACAAAAACTGTTGAACACGGTTCAACAACTTTAATTATCTGTATTACATCAGTGCTAAGTGGAATATAATTTATTTTTGATAACGGCTAAGCACCGTTTTGGCATAGGGTCAAGAAGTTCTTGGCATGTCTTAATCGGAATTTGTGTAAAAAATAGCATCCATTCTTTCTTCGACACGTACGATAGGCCCTGTCTTGAACTGGATGGCTCTATTTTTTTCACACTTAAAATCTTGAATTTCTAATGTGTTTACGTATATATTTCACTTTAAGTTTCACTTTAATTTTCTATAGTAATTTCTTTGGTCAGTAGTTTAGTATTATTTTTCTTTTCCGAAATATGTAGTAAAAGGTGGCTCTATTTTATGGAACAACACTGTATATATATATAAATAGGTTTGCGTACATTGGAATCACCCAGAAATTACCTTTTCATCGCTCTAATTATGCTCGGTGCTTTATTAGATTTCTGGGTGGTATATGAAACGGTACGATAGAAAGCAAATCAGGACAATCAATGTCATACACCAATATAGCAGATTGAGTTTTTCCAATGTACGCAAACCTATAAATAGGCATTTGACACGTATGAAACACAAGCTTAATACGGTAACGAATGTGTGGCAAACCTTATAAAGATGCGTTTAAGTCGCTTAACGCGTGAGATAAGATTAGATATATGAGAACTCCAAATAGCTTCTGATTATTCTAGCTTAGATCTTGCAAAAGACGTATAAATATACGTAACATAAGAGGCGAAGCATCTTATAACACCACTCCCATGTGAAGTTTAGAATTTGACGTGCTCAATTTAATACCATTAATATTAAATAAAAAAACGGACCCATGAAAGGAAACGTGTAAAAATTTGCTAATATTTAAATGCAAACTATAAACTACACCAATTGCTTAGATTAATAACTTCATTTTGCATAATATAAACATCACTGAATGAGTCCAATTTCATAAAAAATTTCAAATCGTCCGCATATAAAAGATAATTTGATTTCAAAAAAACAGCTGCCAATAGAAATTATTAATAAATTAAATAATGTTGGGCCAAGAATGCTAGCCTAAGGTACACCTGACGTTTGTAGATATGGTTTAGAATCATAACCTTCAATACAAACAGAAGTAGGACTTAATCCATCCCACGAAGTTAGAATGTAAAGCTATTAACTCCAACTTTAATAATAAAGTTGACTGAGACAATTTGTCAAACTCTTTAGAAAAATCTGTATAAACAACTTCTATTTGACTTCCAAGTTCAAAAGCAACTAAACAATCATCCCTATTCTGCATCCTTTAGAAATTTCTTTAGAAAGAAATTTCTAAAGAAATTTCAAATTTGAAAATTTACAAATTTGTAAAAATTTATATCAGAACTCCATTTTTAATTGAATTTGAGTACTAGGAATCATAGAAGGATGTAATTCCTTTAAAATAGATCAATTTTTAGCTGCCCATCTTTTACCGTTCTCCTGGAGTTCATCCTCTAAAGAAATTTCAAATTTGAAAATTTACAAATTTGTAAAAATTTATATCAGAACTCCATTTTTAATTGAATTTAAGTACTAGGAATCATAAAAGGATGTAATTCCTTTAAAATAGATCAATTTTTAGCTCCCCTTCTTTTACCGTTCTCCTGGAGTTCATCCTCTAAAGAAATTTCAAATTTGAAAATTTACAAATTTGTAAAAATTTATATCAGAACTCCATTTTTAATTGAATTTAGGTACTAGGAATCATAAAAGGATGTAATTCCTTTAAAATAGATCAATTTTTAGCTGCCCATCTTTTACCGTTCTCCTGGAGTTCATCCTCTAAAGAAATATCAAATTTGAAAATTTACAAATTTGTAAAAATTTATATCAGAACTCCATTTTTAAATGAATTTAAGTACTAGGAATCATAAAAGGATGTAATTCCTTTAAAATAGATCAATTTTTAACTGCCCATCTTTTACGGTTCTCCTGGAATTCAGATTTATCCTTAAAAATTCTTGAAATATTAAAATGTGAAAAACTTAGAAATTTTGGGACATATCCAACATTTTTAAATTTTTATCGAAAAACAATAAAATAAGCCGCCCGCTACATTTTTTTTTTTTTAATTATTTGGTCCAAAAATGTGGTCACAATTCCATTTGGAAGATATACTCCCAGGATTTATATGCTTAACAGCGCTATGTTAGCATGTTAACAGACGTCTGTTAACGTAATTGGTTTGTGTCTGAGATTTAAATTTCGAAATTTAACTTCACACACATGAAAAAGGGAACGTTAAAAATGCATAAAAATTAAAATAAGATAAAAGAAAAGTATTGAAATTCTTTATATCAGTAAAGAAAACAGGAAAATGAATAATAAACTTGAATTAGAAAAATAAAAATATTCTGGCATGTTCCAGAAAAGTTGTAGAATAAAAGTAAAATATGATTTGAAAAGTAAAATTTTTATTTTTCATGTTCTGCAAAAGTAGTGGTTTGGTTTTATGGGTGTGAAGATAAATTCGAATTTAATTAGCAGAGACAAAAACTACATTTTCTAACGGCTTATTTTTCAGTCAACAGACCACTGTTATTCTTAAACCATTCCACCAATGTATGATTTTTCTCGGTCTAGATTGATTTACACAAAACGAAACAATATTGCATCCTGCGTGGTGTTATGTTTTTCCCTACAAATATGTAAATTTTTAATTTCAAATAAAAATACCTTAATCTGATCGTGTTATTTCATTGTAATTGTGTTTACATATTTCAGTTAAAGCCTTCCATTTCACAATAAAATTCAAAAGTATTTTCAAACTATAAACTACTTTTTGTGTAAAAATAGTTTCTAGAACATGGCAATTTACTACGAATTAATGTTCGCAAATAAAACAGAAATGAAACGTCAAAAGTGGAATGCAGAACACCAAAGAGTCAAAATGAAGTGAATACAAATTACTTTTACTTCAAAGTAGAATCCAGAACACACCTGATTATAGAGTTTTGGGGGGTTATTACGTATTTCGATTCGAAAGAAATCTTTTTCGAAACAATGTTAAAGTCATACAAATTCGAATGGTTTCCGTTTCGAATCGAAATACGTAAAAACCTCCTTGGTACGGTAAATAAATATTAATGTTCAAGTGGAGAAACAAACAAACATACATTGTTGTTGTTGCATTGCATTAACAATAATAAGTTCCCACACACAGTTTAAGTAAACAACAGTCAAGTGGCCTTCAAATTAATGCACCACTAAAATGCCCTTGACTTTGTTGTCCGCACACGCAGATCAGCACCCTTCATATTACACCCCAAAATATTTCAGTTCTAAATAAAAATTATTAAAATAAAAACTGTTAATAAATAGATCATATTTCCCATATGGTTCCCATAGATTTAAACACTTTAAATTTTAGAATTTCCACTCAATCATGAATTTTGTAAAACACTCAAAATTCATGATTGCCTGGTCTTTTTATATGTTAAGGTATAGACTAATTAGGATAAGAATAGAATTACGAGGTTGGGTGTAATTTGTAAAAACACTCAACCAAATAGTATATAAGCAGAAGACTTTTGTAAGAATAATAAGCAAGTAATAAAAAGACACTTGGTCGCTCTAACCGCGGAGCACCAAGAAAAGTCTAAATTCAATTTAATAACAAGCAGACTTTTTACAAGACAGCCCAGGTCCTGAAAGAATCTTTGGCCGCAAAATTTGAGCCTACGTTCTTGAAGATCCGGGCAGTCGCAGAGAAGGTGTAGAACTGATTCCTCCTCCTCCTCATCCATACAACTTCTGCAGCACCCTCCACGAGAGATTCCCATACGCTCCGACATACGTCCAATCATACAGTGTCCCGTAATAACACCTACCAGAAGTGCTAACGAGATATTCTCGAGGGTCAGTAGTGCCTTTGTCCTTTTCTTATCAACTGAGGGCCAAAGAATTATAGACAATCTGCAAGTCGTTTCCTTTAGCGACCATTCTCTTATGTATGTTAGATATTTCGGCCAAGGGGATATTAATGTCTCCTTGGGCAACTATCACATCCAGATTCAAACCGTTCCTCGCACATTGATCGGCCATTTCGTTTCCACGAATGCCTTCATGCCCTGGGACGGCCATTGATACACATATATATTGATATACGAGGCGTCGCACAGAGGGGTATTTGCCAATCTAGCCGGACATTAGGCCAAAAATTATTTTTGAGAAATGTAAAAATGTAAGTACGCAGCTCGACAGACAACAAAATTCTGCATCGTATAGTGAATTTTCAAGGCGTTTGCTTCAGATTTGTCGTTTATATCTATATCTATGTCGTATATATATATATATATATATATATATATATATATATATATATATATATACATATAAAATGTTTTGGTTTTTAATAACTAAAGGTAGATGTTTTTTATTTAAAACATTACATCTAACACTGTTATTACCTGTACAAAAAACAATTTAAATATCAAAAGAGATATAGACGTAGATACCCTTTCTTTCGGACTGTCTACTTTACACGCCAGAATTAGCCTATTTGAGAGCATTTTACACCTGTCATATAAACTGACAGTGAAAAAATGGCAAATAAAATCTGATGCGGACAAAGCCATTGTTAAAAACAATCCTAAATCGTTCTTTAATTTTGTAAACTCCAAACGTAAATCTAATGAGTATCCGCCTGTAATAAAATATGGAAATTGTGAATCTGATGATGACGCTCTTATCAATATGTTTGCGGATTTTTTTGCTACAACGTACTCTGATGCTATATATGATGACACCAGTACTTATCCTTTTGAAATTTCTTCAAACCTATCAATAGACTTTCCAGAAATTGATTCTGCTGAAATAGAGTTTGAATTAAGAAGACTTAAAATAACTTTTAATCATGGACCGGATGGTATACCCAACTGTTTACTGAGGTACTGTGCAGCTAATTTGTCGAAACCTTTATCTTTCATCTTCAACTCATCTGTCAGATGTGGCTATGTTCCTAGTCAATGGAAAAGCTCATATATCATTCCTTTATTCAAATCTGGCAGTAAGTCACATGCAAAAAACTATAGAGGTATTGCAAAACTAAGTTCGATACCAAAGCTTCGTGAAAAATTCATCTGCAACTTTCTAAGCCGCAACATATCGCATTTAATATCGCCGCATCAACATGGGTTTAGAAAAGGATGCTCAACCATTACCAACCTGTTACAGTTAACGACGTTAGTCAATAAAGGATTCGTGAAAAATCAACAAACTGATGCCATTTATACGGATTTCAGCAAAGCTTTCGACAAAGTCAATCACAAACTTCTCCTTAATAAGCTATATATGCAGGGATTTTCTGCAAATAGTCTAATTGGATTAAAGAAAACAAAATGTACTTTTCAAAAACCACATATCTAAACCTATAAATGTTTGTTCTGGAGTACCGCAAGGCAGCCATCTTGGTCCAATCCTGTTCTCTTTGTTTATAAATGATCTGCCAAATGTTATAAAATATTGCAACATACTTATGTTTGCTGATGATGTAAAAATTTTTCTTACATACAAAAAAATTCGGATCATTTTTACCTACAACATGATATTGATAACTTTTACACTTGGTGCAATGTAAACCTAATGGAACTAAACTCTAACAAATGCAAGCACATGAGATTTAACAGGGGCAACTTCGTCAGTGTCAACTTTTTGTTGGGCAAACAACCTTTGGAATTAGTTTGTTCCATCCTGGATTTGGGTATAATGCTTGACGTTAAGCTTAGTTTTATTCCACACATTAATATGATGGTCTATAAGGCCAGAGGCGTTCTTGCTTTTGTTAAAAGATGGGCAAAGGAATTTATCGATCCATATGTAACTAAGCTTTTATACACATCCTTAGTTAGACCTATTCTTGAATATGGCTCAGTTGTTTGGGATCCGTTGTATAATGTTCATAGTGATCATATTGAGTCTATTCAAAAACAGTTTTTGCTATTTAGCCTACGAAGCTTAAGATGGAATCCAACATTAAATTTGCCTCCTTATCATCAAAGATTATCGCTAATTAAGTTGCCTTCTCTTAAAAGCCGAAGGACTATGCTAAACGTTACGTTTTTGTTAAGTATTCTTAATGGCGATATACACTCTGAATTCATACTGAGAAGTATATCATTTAATGTTCCACATCGGCCGACACGTTACTTTCAACCTCTGGCAATTAAATTTTTTCGTATGAACTATGCTTATGCTGATCCACTGAGAAGAATATGTGCCAATTTTAATGAACTGTATCAATTTATTGATTACTCTTTAAGCTTAAACGTTATAAAACGCAATATTATAATTTTCCTTAATTGTTAAATATTTTTCTTTTGTCTTTGAAAATTATTATTACAAATAATTATTAAATTTGTTACTAAAGTCTGTATGAAATTATTATGTAGACTTTTATATATTTAAATAAATAAATAAAAAAAACGCGAGGAAAAAAAATATCCAAGAATTATTTAGAAGTGAATTAGGGCTAATAGTGGGTGTACCGAAAGCTGGATTTGAAAACACCAACGATGGTAACACTAGCAGAAGATCTTTTTCCAATCCAATGAATTAGCTGCAGAAATAACTGGAATTGAGTTTGATTTCATATACCGAATCAAGGTTATTATTGAAGTAATATAAAGTGGTCACAAAATCCAAATGCACGAGTTTGCCGATTATTGCTTAGATACTGCAAAACTTTACTTATCTCTATTTAAGTGGCATCCTATGACACCTACAATGCACAAGATTTTATTACATGGTGCAACTGTTATGAATGAGGCATTGTTGCCTATTGGGCAGAAGAAGCGGCTGAGGCACGAAACAAACATTTCCGGCTTTACAGGCAGAATTTTGCTAGAGAGTTTTCAAGGGTTCAGTGTAACATAGATATTATTCATAGGCTTTTGCTAAGTTCCGACCCACTAATTACTAGTATTAGCCCACTCCAAAAAAAGGTTATTACCTTTTACGAAAGAAGCAATTTCTTTCATGCTTCCGCCTATACTTAACGCTGAAGAGGATTTAGATTCGGAAGAGGTCTTTGAAGAATCACACGAAGAAGAACCATGGCACTCATCATCATCTTAGTGCAAAGGAGAAGTTGTTTTAAATAAATTAATTGTTATAATTTTGAATAAAATTTATCTTAACAATCATAAATAAGTTATTACTATGAATAAATTAATTATTTTCAGATAAATAAAATACTATAAAGAAACAAATTACAAAAATATCTTTTTAATAATATTCTTGGGAGACGGGGATTGGTTAGGCATTGAAAAGCTTAAAAATTAATATTTTTAGGAAATTGGCAAAAAAAAAAAAAAATTTTTTTCACAGGGACGTTTTGGGGGTGGGATTGGAGGAATACCTCCCCTGCCCATAAAAATAAATGTTTATGGTTTTAAGAAGTATGTAATCCATTTCTTTTAATAATTACATTATTTTTTCAAATAATTTTTTTTTCACCGCCCACAAAAGGGGGCGGGGATATAAATGGCATTTAAGAATATATGAGTCCAACTTTAAGTTTTTGAACATTCTTTGACCTTAAAAGTTGTAATTGCTAAACAAAAAGACGGGAAAATTAAAAAACAAACTTGCATTTTTCAGAGGTAGGATTAGTTCTTCCAAGGGGAACTTTTTCTCCTTATTCCGATTTTTCCTATTTAATAGCTTTAACAGCCTATGACCATAGGCTGTTTGCTTTGCAGATTTTTCTGCAAAGTTTCATTAACCTAGGGGTACTCAGTACATTTTTAGAGCCAATATAAACTAAAAAAAAAAGTAATGTCCGGCTAGATTGGCACATAGGGGTAGTGCGTCGGCTATTGATATACATATATGTAACTGTAAATACATAATTTGAGGCAAAAATACTTTTATGTTGTTTTTTCTTGTTGTTATGCAATAGTAAGCGAATATGCTAAGCCAAAAAAAAAAAAATAAAAAAAGTGCTAAGTCCATCTCATATTTCTACTCATATTTCATGTCAATGAACTTCTTTAGTGTGAAACCACGAATCAGATATTCACTCACTTTTTAGGGTTCCCAAAGGGTAAAACCGAACACCTACTGATTTCGCTACAATGTCTGTCAAAGACCTCTATATCTGGAGTCGCAAATGACAAAATTCATATTACTATGGCCGCTATAAAAATAAATATCAGAAATTATAGAGTGTTCCGATAGAACGTAATTTTCATGTATATGGTCTTATTTTTTAACCTTAATAGGAAGACACTTAAACTTAACACAGGTTACTTAACATTGTGTCTGCTATATCTAAAAATTAAAGGGTATATTAATAGTGATGTGACTTTGGAGCCATTATTGGGAGACACTTAAAATTTACACAGAATATATTTTACAATGTCTCATATTACAATAATTATCAAATATAAAATCAATAAAAATTAAGGAGTGGTCCCTAGAAGTCGAGATTTTTATAGAATTTTGACATGACATCTAGTACTATGCTATCTATAATAACAGGTATGAAAAATAATTACAAATTAAATAAAAAGTTAGCATGACATTAAAAAGATAAATCAGATTACGATGTTTCAAATAACTCAAAAACTTTTTTCACAAATTAACAGCTTTTACTTATTTTCATCTGGTGGCTCCTTTTCTATTTCGTTAAAAACACAACTACTATTTAATGGTTTTAGAGATTCGACTGAGTTGAATAATCTGTTGAACAGTTGTGCTACGTAAAGTATTATCAGAGTTTTTGTACATTAGTGATTTTAAAACTTTTCCCGTGATTAGGCAAAATTTTCCCGGGAGATTGATGACATTGTTTCCTGGAAATTCTCGCCCGGGAATTAATGCTTACAACGCGTTGATCTACTGATTATTTATTAAGTTTTTTTTTTGCTTAGAAAATAAAAGTTATTTTTAAGCTTTTATTTTTTGCTTGGGAACAGTTATTTTTTAAGTTATCTTTTTTACTGAATATTTAATTAGTCGAACTATTTATTAACATATGTATGTATGTATGTATAAATGAATTAAAGTTAAGCTTATATTCAATAGTAATTGTGTTTTTAAAGAAATAGAAAAGGAGCCACCGGTGGAAAATAAGTAAACGGTCTTAATTTGTGAAAAAATTGTATAGGTTATATATATTCAAACTTTCAAAATATTTGATATTTGATAAAAAAAATATCGTTCAAATTAGAATTTTTAATCATGTACTTTTTAACCTGTTAAATATTCGTTTGTCGTGCACTATTGTATTATCTTTATGTTGTTTAAAAATTAGTTTTTACCATAAAAACTTTTTCTCAATCCTACCAAAATTATGTATAACTACCATCCCAAAAATATTCAAAATTTTTAACAAATATCGGAGGAAAAGTCCAAAACAATGACAATGTTTAAAACTTTATTTCAATAATCATTATTTGCGATCCCTGATTTTTATTGTAATTCAAGTGTATATTTCTACCTTATGTTTGCATTTTGAACCAATATACCGCTAACTTTGTTCAACTAACTTTGTTTTTCGCATCAGGCAAAAAGCTGTTCTTTATATTTACTAAAATTTAATTTGAAGTCCATTAGCCCTTATTTGTGTATGTTGAACAATGGTTCTTTGACCATTTTTAATTATATTTATTTTATTAGGAAAAAGTTATCGAATTTCGATATTATTGAATCATTTAATTCTAAAATAATTTATTTAATATTTAACTGCAAAAAAAAATTTAAAAGTGGAGTTAGTCACATTATGCGCTACTGCGACAAAAAAAAATAAAACTAAAATTAATTTTCTCTACATCAAGGAAATTGAATATTTAAAAAAAAAGTCATTGAAAGAGCGGAATAAGTAACTCAAGTTGTAGTGGAAACATGGTATAAAATGTATTAAAATACATTTTTTTACCACAATTCTGCCAACAGTAAAATTGGCATTTAGTTGTCGGTTATTTTTGCGTACGTAGTCAGTCGCATCTCTTTTATGTTTATTAATTTTGATTCCTTGAATTCATTTAAAATCTTTTCATTTTCACGTTTCACTTTCCATTTTTGCAAAAATTAATTTTTTTTTAATGAAAATCGTTGCACCCTGAATTTAAAAAAGATTAGAACGCGTAAAAAGTATAAAATGCATACAACGCGATATTGCGTAGAACGAGTGGTATGGACTTTCAGCTAAATCGATTTGTAAAAAATGCTTGTTTTCCCCTCTGAGCACGAGTTCTTAAAACAAGCATATGTAGCCTATTGCATCTTATAATAGGTACCCATCTACATTTAAATTTCATCAAAATCGTTTCCCTTCTGGGTCCAAGTTGTGAAAAAAATAATTAAAATCGGTTAAGCCCTTTACTGCAACTGTGGGACAAACAAACTTACAATAAAATTAAAATTAAGCATATTAGATTAGATTGCGTTTTTTTAACTTTTAAACAATTAAGGATTTCATAGAAATAAAAATATTTTAATATAAAAAAATAAAATATGGGTTTCTTTTGGCTCAAGGTCTAAATTAAAAAAAAACTTTCTTCCTGTTTAATAAAATGCAGTTTTTATTGATAATTGCCTATTTGTTTACAAAATATTTTGTATATTTTGACTAACATCGTTATTCATCATCAGGGATCTGATAAAATAGTTTATACTTAATTCGAATAATTTTGCTCTTTGAGTTAATATTCCTATTTCCTCACGTTATTAACATTATTTTTCGTAAATTTAAATAGCTTTAGCGTATTTGTAATTCTTTAGTTTTCTACTTTTATTGATAAAGTCGAATAAATATGTATTTCTATTTTATCATTTATATAAAGTTTGATTTAACCGTCCACAATTTGCGGTCTTATGGTTTTGTTAAATACATATTAACTAAAATTAAAACCTGAATATTAATCATTATTAACCGCTTGACCTTAAAAAATTATTTTAATAATAAGAAAGTGCAATAAGCAAATGCTTACGTTGATAAAGACAGATTGCTTATGGGTTGAATTGCACAGATCACCGCGGCAATAACAATAAGTTCTTGTTGCACCAGCCAAATTATTATCATTCATTGTGTTACAGTCTTCTGAATAAATTTCTTGCACTGATTGCTCTTCTTTCCACTTGCCCTTGTACAAGACCTACAAATATATATGTATAAACATACAAATTTTTAAATTCAGTTTTCGTTTGACGTTTCTTGCAACTTTACGTGACGCAAGAGCTTTTGTTGAGCACATCCAAGTGTTAAGGTTTTTTGTTCATATCCATTTTGCAAATACATTGTTGAAATAACTCGTGAGCACATGGTTGAATATGGACAGTCGATTATGTAGTTTGGTGAGCCATTAAAATTAGAACATGATGGTGTAAAAATTCGATCATACCCAATTTTTAAAATGTCAGCGGTTACAGCACAGTTAAAACACTTGATACTTGTCACTAGATCTTTAAAACAATTTGAGTTATAAAAAATATTGTATCTTTAAATAAAAGAAAACATACTTACCAATCGCACTAAAGACAGCACATACGAAAAGAATTCCAGTGAAAGACATACCTTTAACAGGAATTATTAAAATGGGGACCGTACTCAAATATAAATATGTATTCTTCCGTAAAAAATTAAATGCATGAGCCGAATGCTTGCTACTTGTACTGCTTGTTTTGCAAGTTAATTGAAGCTTCCAAATTGTAATCAGCGGATACCAAAGCCGCTGCAGAAGTGATTTCAAAATTTTAAATACTTACATACGTATACATATGTATGTATGTATTTGTTGCGCTGTGTGGTGGTGACGCATAATACTCATACTCATTCATACTTCTTATCCGGTCTGTCGTTATTATTTCTTATATACATATTGTGAGGTATTTAAGAGGTAAAGAAAACATTTAATCAGCCATTATGCCTGATCAAGTTTAGAATAAATGTTTTAAAACCTTTATACTAAATTGACCGCACACACAATAATTCCACTTACATACAAATTAATGTTCACAAGTATTTATACAGGGCTGTCACAGAATCCAATTTTGACGGAATTGGATTTTAAACCGACAACAAATTTACTTTGGTGTCATGAAACCCAATATTATTGGTTTTATTGGTGTTATGTCGGTTTTAGGTGTCACAGAAGCCAATCAGCTAACGGCTGTCAGTTTTCACTCTAGTTTTTATTTTTAAGACAGGTATTTCGCAAAAATGTAAGTAAATATTTATGTAAATTAGTTAAAAAGATAATAATATAAAATTGATATCGCAATTATCGCATTCATACTGAAATAACCTTCCGGTTAAAGTATAAATGCTCGTCACAACTTAGTATACAATATGTGTGTACGTACGCTAACTCTGGCAGCTCAAGTGGATTTCAAACAAAAATGCAACAACAGTCATTTTATTTTATAGTAATTAAATTTTTTGTATTTTTATTTTACATAAATCCAATAGCTTTTAATAATATTTAAACGTAAACAATTTTGTCAAACTTATATTGACAAAAATAACCAAACTGTTTCGGCGTGTATCCGATAAAAAAATGTATGTTTCACGGTTACTGTAATTTGTGGGTTATCCCTCTGATGTACGGATGAGAGAAGCAGTGTCCCTCTTTCTTAGTCGAATGTAACCAGGTTCAGTTAGTATGTTACGGGCCAGTGGATTCGGATGAGTTTCAAGCTTCTTTAAATACCTTATGGCAAGTTTCGCTATTTCTGCTTTAACTGATGGCACGTTTAGAGTTTAGATCTTTATGGATGTTCGAATTTTTTATATACCAGGGAGCAGATGTAATAATACGTAGAATCTTATTTTGGCGCCTTTGAGTTTTTTCTACGTTGGTAACTAAGGCAGTGCCCCATAATTGAATGCCATAACACTATATTGGTTTTAGAATTGACTTGTATAATAAAAGTTTGCAATCTAAAGCTAGAGTAGAATTTCTGCCAATTAGCCAGTTTAGTTGGACTGCTTTCAACTTCATTTGTGTTAACTTTGTTTCTATGTGGCGTTTCCATGTAAGGCGCCGGTCAAGATGTATGCCGAGATATTTGACGTCTGAAAGCTGAGGTATCATTTGGTTATTTATCCGAATAGCGGGGCAAGATCTACGCAGTGTGAAAGTTATGTGAGTACATTTTTGTTCATTAACGTTTATTCTCCATTTCATCAACCAATTTTCTAAATTGAATATGTGGTCTTGTAAATATCGTGATGCTACTTCGGGTCTTTCGTGAATGCTTAAAAAAGTTTTGTCGTAAGCAAATGTCGATGTGTGAACTCGGTTACTAGTTAGCATGTCTGAAGTATGCAATAATTATAAAAAGGGCCCCAATATACTACCTTGGGGAACTCCGGTTTCCATTGGCTGGGGTGAGCTCAAAAAATCTCCTTTCACAATAAATTTTCGTTCGGTTAAATAACTATCTAGCAGCTTATATACGTTTACGGGCAAATTCAGTTTTAGCTTATATATTAGGCTTTCATGCCATACCTTATCGAATGCTTGAGAGACGTCGATAAAAAGCGCAGAGCAGTATTTTCTCTCTTCAAATGCCTTCTTAACGACATTAACTAACCTGTGAGTTTGTTCAATCGTACTATGTTTTTTCCTGAAGCCGAATTGATGGTTTGGAATACATCCTTTGTCGCTTAGAATAGGGTTAAGCTTAGTTATTAACATCCTCTCAAACAGCTTTGACATATTTGACAAAAGGCTTATAGGTCTGTATGATTCAATTTTTGTGTGGTCTTTTCCTGGTTTAGGAATCATGGTAACCAAGGACACCTTCCAATCTGTGGGAAAGTACTCAAAACGTAAAATGGCATTAAAAATAAAAAGAACGATTCTGCGAGCTACACGGGGCAACTCAATTAACATCTTGTTACTGGTTTTATCAACGCCAGGGGCTTTTTTGGTGTTCGAATCCGTTATTGCCTTTTCAAGATCACCAAATTCAAATCTTATCGATACTGCAGCACTAGCCTCGAGAACTGGCAACTCAACTATATCAGTCGATATATTTGGGGTAAAAACCTGTTTCAAATGTCCAGCAAATAAATTTCTTTTCACTCCTTGCCCAGCCTCCAGCTGAAGTTCGCAAGGGAGGCTTACGTAAGACTGGCCTTTTAAGGTTTCTACAAGCACGCCATAACGAATAATTTGATTGAGGAGTTGCGTCTAGGTCTCCCAAATAGTTTTTCAGGGATGCTACTCTTCGAGATTCCAGCATGTCTCTTAACCGGTTCGTGCATTCTTTAAGTCTGCTTTTGAGTTGAGGAGATCTCTGTGATTGCCATTCTCTACGAATTTTTCTTTTTTCAGCCAAGAGCCGTTCGATATCTGCAGAATAAATTTGATTGTATCTAGCTAATTGTCGGGTTATTGTTGAATGTTGGGCAGCTGATTTGAGGTTTTGGTCAAAATCAATAAGACTCCGCTCTACGTCTTCAGGTGTTCTTAGCGGGATGTTTTCCGAACAATGAGTACTAAGATACTTTCTATATTTCAACCAATTAATGCTTGTGGTAGTCATTGGTGATATGATGTTTTGTTTGTCCCATATATAGACGATAGTGGGTGAATTATCTGAGGATAATTCAAGTGACGCTTCAGCTTTAATCGTTTCTTTTGGAATACCCTTAATCACGCCAAAATCAATAACATCCGGTATTTTTTGTCGATCAGTAGGCCAATAGGTGGGTTGTCCACTCGATATCACATTCAGACGCATTTTTGAAATTGTGTCAAACAAAACACGACCTTTTGGAGTTATTAGGCGTGATACCCAAAACGTATGTTTAGCGTTGTAGTCGCCTGATGCTATGAAACAGGGACCTAGTGATTTGAAGAAATCGCTGTATTGACTCTCTGATATTTGAAACCTAGGAGGTGAATAAATCGAAGAAATAACTAAGTTTTGATGAAATTCTTCAATACAGATGTTTGTTGCTTGTAGGTAATCTTCACAAAAATCACACAGTAAATAATGTTTGATTCGAGCCTTTATTAGTATTGCTGAACCACCACATGCTCTGCCACGGGGGTCTTTGCTGTCATATAAGATATAGCCATTTATTTTGAAAAAGCTATTTGTTGTTAAGTGAGTCTCTGCAACCAGCATGACATCAATTTGTTCCTTCTTAAGGAAGTACTCGAGTTCATTTTTGTGTTGGCGCAAGCCGTTTGCGTTCCAGAAACATATTTTTAAACAGTTCATGGTTTGTTAAGTAACGCCTGCAACATAGTAGATTGCATGCGTACCATTTCTTGCATCATGCTGCTCATAGAGCTCATAAAACTGTTTATCGAATGCACTAATGTCTCGATGCTTTCTTCGAGACGATTAAAATTACCAGATGGTGTTTGTTCTTTAGGATGCGATTGCAAATTAGGAGTAGAATTAGTTGTCGGTGTCGCTTTATGTACTGCAGTATGATTGGTTTTTACCATATCAGCGTAGGAAACATGTTGTGTTGTTGGTTGGGCTAACTGAGGATAATGAGCATTTGCTCGATATTGTTGGTGCTTAGCAGGAGTATTTAGTTTTTGAGTGGTTTTCCTTACCATGGAAAAAACTGGACAGCCTCTGTAGTTAGCAGTGTGGTTTCCACCGCAATTGCTACATTTTTTTACTTTCGAATCATCCCTTGCTTTGTCGCATTGGGCGGAACAATGTAGCTCGCCACATACAACGCAAACCGGAGGCAACTTACAGTAAGCCCTAGTATGACCATATTCTTGACAATTTAGACACTGGACAGGTCCTGGACGCTTATGTGGCTCCTCTACAGTTATTTTACGGTGTAACAGGTATTTCAGATTGTAAATGGGGTGCATTTCGTTCTTCTTCAATCTGATATCTCCAGGTTCCAGTTCAACGCGAAATAGTGGTTGGGAGACACGTTCCCGATTACGGAGATTATCTACACTTTTTATTTTAAAACCCGCTTTTTGGAGTCCGGCTCTTATTTCAGCTGGATCAACGTATGAATCTACACCTTTAATGACTACCTGTAGACCTTTGCTACTCTTCAGCTGATAGGTATAAAAGTTCTTTTTGCAGTTTTCAAACTCGCTTACTGCTTTACGATAACTACTTTCATCAATAAATTGTATTTTTGTCTCATCAATGTTACCGCGCTTAATGGGAATTACATAAAATGAGTTCTCGCCAATAATTGTAATTAAATTTTTTATTAAATCGTTCGAATTTTTCTCCCTTAAATAAACTGGAGGTGGTTTGAACGACTTAATTGCCGTTTTATGTACACTCGTTTCACTATCTAAGATAGCAAAACGATTATGGGAATTTATTCTGTTAGAGTCCTTGTCTTTTTGTACTTTAGTCATTGGTGCAATCTGCGAAGATTTAGGGCTTCGACCTCTTTTCAATACAGTTATGTATCTGTCCATTCCCACTTGCGTCTTGGGTTTTTCTACACTATCCATATTATCTTTGGCAACACTGTGTTCAGAAAGCGATTTGTTTGTAGTTATTTTATTGTCATCGCTTAGTAAAAGTGAAGAACAAGATTGGGCACGTATAACTGGCGTAGCATTAATACACAAATTATTTTCAGTTTTTTTGTTTTTATTTAATTCAGCATTGTCAACATTTTTGTTGCTTAATTTAAACAGGCTCATTAGCCTTTATTGTTTTTATTTTATTTTAAAAGTAGCATTTCAATATGCCGTTGTACAAAATAAAGAAAAGGGGAAAAAAAGAAAGAAAAAAATATTTTACAAACAACTTTGTTGTTGTATTAAAACAGGTCT
Organism: Phasia obesa; assembly: GCA_949628195.1. Taxonomy (NCBI): domain Eukaryota; kingdom Metazoa; phylum Arthropoda; class Insecta; order Diptera; family Tachinidae; genus Phasia; species Phasia obesa. The sequence continues at coordinate 147,374,182 of OX451215.1, forward strand.
GTTTTTTGTTTTTGTTTTAAATTGTTCACACAATGTATGTTTTTTTTTTTTTTTGTTAATGCGAGCTTAAAAAAAAATCGCGTCCGCACTTATCAACGCCAAAAACAGAACTGGATGTGTAATTATGATAGTTCAATTATATTGAAGATACAATAAATAAAAATTGCGAAAAAAAAATGTAAACAAAAAATTTGTCCGAATCAGACAAAACAGTTTAATGAAAATTAAAATAAAATTGTCTGAATCAGAAAAAAATTGAACTGAAATTGAAAAAAAAACAACCAAATAATTTATCTGAAACAAATAAAAAAATTTTCAGACAAATAATTTAGCTAAATCAAAAACAATTTTCGATAATTGTGTGTAAAAGTAACAGTGTTGTGACTAAATAACTCTGACTAAAATTTGACCATATCATAAAAGAGATAAGGCCAAGACGAATCAATTTACAAGGTGGCTTTAATTGCAAACTCATTCAATTCGGGCGTTTCTTGAAATATCAAATTCTTATTAAAAGAAAATTATAAATGTGTAAAATTTGACATTTTGAGCATCAATGGATAATTGATTCCCCTTTTACTTTTGCTCAAATTTTGGCGACTAGTTACTTATGTGAGGTGCCGCATATCCAAATGCTGCAGATCCAAATTTATTGAAATTTAGCAAACTTTAATTTTTTTGGATCTGCAAAAGCTGTTTTATATAAATAAAAGGACCAAGCTAAGTACATTAAATAAGTTTTAGTCAAAGAAAAATTATTAAAATATCATATCTACCTACCCCTATCTTCCTACAACAAAGAAAAAAAGTAAATTTAAAAAAAAAATATTTTTCATGTTTTTATACACCATTTAGCTATTAAAACGTGAAAAAAAATTATAAAATGACGATGGATAGCAAATTTTTATGTTTTGAATTATTTTTGAATCATTTTAGGATTATTTTTAATTTTTTTTTTATAAAGAGAAGTAACACTCAGGCAATTAATGCCTATATTAACTGTGTTACTTCCTTTGGAAAGGGATAATAGTAGATAAGACAGATCGTTAGTTGATAGTAAAGCTTCGATTCTGGCAACACTGCAATTGCACGTTATGATTATTTTTAGAACAGTATTGCAGCGCCTCTGGTGTTATTTAGGCGAATTAGTTTGAAGCTAGCATAGCCAATTTATAATTATTTTACTTCGCCGGCGATTTAGTGTTATGTGGTAATACCGGCGAAGGAGGGCGCTGTGATATGCATTATTATAAAGAGAAATTAATACATATCAGACAAATTGATGTTGCCACGGCTGAGTAGTGAACTCGTGACTATTGCTTAGTAGTCAACGTCCTAACCACCTAAGCTACAGCACCCCCAAATAATAATAAATATAAAAAACCACCAATAAAATAAAAAATATAACTATATAAGATTTAAAGACAAACAAATATGTTCAAGGCTTCTGCTCAAATCACATTAAAACTTTGTAGAATAACTTCTCACATAAAAAGACAAATTTTTATCACTATTTGAACAGGTAATACAAACATTTATTTTCTGCCATGTACCAACGTTCCAGCCTAATGTACCTACAATTTTTTAAGTGGCGGCAGTGGTCAACTTCAAAATACATACATACGTATGTATGTTTGTATGTACATATATACATATGTATGTATGTTGAAGTTGGCCATTGTCGCCATCTAAAAAATTGGGAAATAAATATGGAAAATTCGAAAATTTGTATGTTTTTACCTTTTCCTCTGAAGCCAATGGGTTTTTAATGTTTTAATATTTGGGTGGACATTATATAATTTTTTTATTAAAATAAATTTCCATTTTGAAGTCTTGAAAATATTAATATAAATTATTTGTTATTTTTTCAATGCATGACATGAAAGTGTTGCCGTTTTTTGCGAATGAGTAATTATTAATAAATAGACCAAAATAAAATTTTATAATATTTGTAAAATTGTTAATTACACGAACATCATAAAAGGTTATCATATCGTCCAAGTTAAGTCGTAGAATTTTAAACCGATTTTTATTTAAAAAATAAAGTTTATAGGTTGGTTCCATTAAAAAAAGTTTAAAATTTTAAAAATTGGAAGTTGTGCATCGGGAAAATCATGTATGTTGTGTGGAAAACATACAGAAATTAAACAGTGTCCCAATAGATGATGTTTTTTTATTTAGATGGCCTTATTTTTGAATCGTTATATCTCTTTATCTTTTAATATATATTGATTAATATTTTTATTTATGTACTTAAGTACTTATAAACCAATTTTGGGAATTCAGCTATTATTTTAATAATATAATGCTAATAACCTATATTATTTTATAATAAACTAATTTATTATTTAAACATATTTCACTGGTCGTCAAGTAAGTTTTAACCACAATTTAAGTATGGAGAAAATTATTTATCCAACGCAAAAAATTGAAGATTTAACAAAAACACTTATTCGAAAACATCAAAATGACTTTTAGTTTAAATCTGTACAAAATAACTTTGTTATTCATACGATACTAGTGCTATGTTTTGTATAAAACGAATTTAGGTAACAGTGCGAAAATATTTTTCTGTCTATATGTAAATACAAAAAAAAAACATATTATTAACAAACTTAAATTTTGGTAAGAAAATAACACAGTGCAACACGGAAAAAAATAACCATATACGGACAGCACTACGTGATAAAAGACCAAAAAAGACCCCTGTCTCCCAGTTTTACCCAAAGTCCTCCAGGTTTTTTTTATGGGCCCTCAAAGATGTGGGGCCTCGATGTCATTTTTGCAAAAAATGTTCATTTACTCAAGCTCATATTTTGCAAACCGTTTGAAATTTTGATATACTCTCTGAGGCAAAGTTGTAGCGCTTGTCATAGAGAACAAAAATTGTGAACATATAAAATCAAAAAACCTTCATCTTCAAGGTCAAAATTGCATTTTTTATAAATTCAATTTAATTTTTTTACGTTTTTTCCCCTGTTTAGGTCCATAGGTAGCATACCGTTCAAAATTCAAGGAAACAATCAACTACAAAAACGAACCTAAGATCTCAATAAACAACTTTCTAGAACATATAAACTTCCTAGGAATGATTCTTAAGACAGTTTAGGTAGCGCTTAGGTAGCCGCAAAAATTTTTCACTTTTGCGGCTACCTAAACGGTGTTAAGAATCATTCCTAGGAAGTTTATATGTTCTAGAAAGTTGTTTATTGAGATCTTAGGTTCGTTTTTGTAGTTGATTGTTTCCTTGAATTTTGAACGGTATGCTACCTATGGACCTAAACAGGGGAAAAAACGTAAAAAAATTGAATTGATTAAGTTTTTTGCGATTTTGACCTTGAAGATGAAGTTTTTTTGATTTTATTTGTTCACAATTTTTGTTCTTTATGACAAGAGCTACCACTTTGCCTCAGAGAGTATATCAAAATTTCAAGCGGTTTGCAAAATATGAGCTTGAGTAAATGATAATTTTTTGCAAAAATGACATCGAGGCCGCACATCTTTGAGGGCCCATAAAAAAAACCTGGAGGACTTTGGGCAAAACTGGGAGACAGGGGTCTTTTTTTTTGGTCTTTTATGACGTAGTGGTGTCCGTATATGGTTATTTTGCCATGACTTAAAAAATTACACAGTGTGTAATTGTATATACTTTGTTTGCTTTTTAATTTCATAAAGGTGCATAAAAGGACCAAAATATAATAGAGGCTATTTAAAATTTAAAAGTTCTTTACTTATTTTTAAAGAACAACATTTCAATATTAATTAATTTATTTAATATTATGCTAATTACCCATAACGTTTTATAATAAAAATGCAATTTATTTGTTGGGGGAAAAGAGCTAGTCCCTATACGTATTTCACTGGTTGCTCAGGCCAGATCATCAGGAAACTGTTTCCATTTGATATGGTAAAGTTGAGTGTAGGCCACTCAAATTTTATTTTCAAAGGTTTTATAGTTACTTTAGAGTAAACAAGACTGTTTTTAAATATGTCTTGGAAACAATTACACTTAATTTAAAAAGAGAGGTAAGGTCAACACATATTTCCAAAACAACGAAGTTGGCAGCTACGTTAAGATTTTTGGCACAAGGATCATACCAACTAGGTGTTGGCAACGATTTCAACTTGGGACTGTCGCCACCAATGTTTTCTAAGATTTTGTAGGAAACACTGATACAATCTCTTTCCATTGTTCTTTAAAATTTCTTGGAAGGGTGCCTCTGCGAAATCCTACTGCAAGAGAGGGATCCTTTTGCAACTCTTCCACTAATTTCACAAACTGGGTTGCAGATGTTATTTTAAATTTTTCCGTTTTTTCCATTTTCAATTCATGTAAGCTTTAAACAAACTGAAGTCGTTATGAAAAATGGCGACGACAAATTCAAAGTCGTTTCAAAACAATAACGTCGTCAAATTTTTTTATAGAATGTAAATGCTATGTTGACAATCATCAATAATATTCGATAACGACAACTGGAATAACAAGTTAAAGTAAATAAGGAAAAACAATATCGTTTTATTTTCTTTTGACAACTGGAATAAGGGTGATTGTTTTTTTTTTTTAATTTAATTTACTTAACTTCTCTTGACATAATTGCTGTTGACATAAATCAAAGATTTTTTCGAACTGGTTTGTAGATAAAAATATATTCAACAGGGACGTGAAGACGTTTTTGTTACAAGCAAGGTATTATTCGAGGCAAGGCTTAATTAATTGCAAATAAATCAGTCAAGTTCGAGTCGGACTCAGTCATTTTGGGTTCCGTACTATGTTCAATAGGATGGAACGTGGGTATATGGCAAAAAAAACTTTTTGTATTACCCGTTCAAATAGCGATAAAAATTTGTCTTTCTATGTGAGAAGTTATTCTACAAATTTTAATTGTGATAGAACCACATCTTGAGGTGCCGCAGAAGCCTTCAACATATTTTTTTGTCTTTAAATCTTATATAGTTATATTTTTTATTTTATTGGTGGGTTTTCATATTTATTATTTTATTCTATATATTATTTCATTAAAACTAATCCTAAAGTAACGCAAATCATGAAAATTTGTTATCTATCGTCATTTTATAACCTTTGTTCACGTTTTAATATCTAAATGTGGTATAAAAACATGAAAAAAATAAGATGGGGGTAGATATGAAATTATAATGTTGTTTTTTTTTACTAAATCTTATTTAATGTACTTAGAATGGTCCTTTTATTTTTATAATGGGTTTTTGCAACTAGAAATGTATTGAAAGTTGCTAAATTTCAATATATTTGGATCTGCGGAATTTGTTTTTCCGGCACTCTTAAGTCAATTGTAAACTTTGCAATTGTAAAGTTTTCAATTGACTTAAGAATAGCAAATGGCAACTTTTTATCACTATTTAATATTGAAATTGAAAAAAATATTTTTAGGCTCCAACCTAATATTCAAAATACAACTTGAACAGACCAAGTCTTTTAAGAGACCCCTTTAATTTTTTGCAGACATATTATAGTGAGCATAGTACTAGATGCCCTGTATAAATTTCATGTATCTGCGTATAACGTTTAAAATATAACCCCAAATTGATCAAAATTGTGACTTCTATGGACCAACCTTTTATTTTTATTAAATTTATATTTAATACTTGTACTAGTAGACATTGTAAAACATACTATGTGTTGTAAATTTAAAGTTTCTGCGTATAACAGTTCCAGAAAAAGGTAATTTACGTAAAATCGCATCACTATTGAAACACCCTTTAATTTATATTATTTTATTTGTTCTAGTGCTGTAGCTTAGGTACTTATCACGTCGGTTACAAAACATGTATGGCTTAAGTAGCCAGGTTCGTATCCCAGATGCAGTAAACCATTTTAACACCTATTTTTTCTGATATGTATAGTTTTGTTCTAACCTCCTAGTATATATTACAGAGGCTTCCTGCGCCGGTATATCTCTATAGCATTAAATCGTTGGGGAAGTAAAATATTCATAAACTGGTCATTTCAGCTTTAAAACGAATGTGTCTGATTGACACCAGAAGCGCTGCAGCTGTTCTAAAATAAATATGACTTGCAATTGCAGTGTTGCCAAAGTAAAGCTTGTCTCTAACTTCTCTTAAAATATCCGTCTAAATTTTAAGGTTTCTGCCTATTACGGTTGAAAAATAGGACCATGTACGTGTATATCACGTCCCTATAGGGTTAACCTTTAATTGTTAGTTTTACTTGTTAATGAAGTGAGCAATCCTCTGTGTAAATTTCAAGTGCCTGTCTTTATTCAAAGAGTCTGCCAAGTTAAAAAAGAATTTCTGGTATTTGTTTTTGTAGCGACCATACTAATATGAGCTTTTCAAAATTTGAAGATCTGCTTTTTGCGATTCCAGAGATAGAGGTCGTTTACAGACATTGTAGCGAACACAATAGGGTTACGTTTTTATCCTTTGAGTACGGAACCCTAAAAAGTGTGTGAATATCTAATTCGCTATATCTTAAAGTGGTTTCACACTAAAGATATTTATTGAAATGAAATAGGAGATGCATATTTTTAACCGACTTCAAAAAAGAAGGAGGTTATCAATTCGTCTGTGTGTTGCTTTTTTTTTTTTTTTTTTTTTTTTTTTTGTATGTTTGTGCCTTCATAGCTCGGTCATTTCTGAACCGATTTTAAAAATTTTTGCGCCATTAGAAAGGTTATGGCTACAGATTGGTCCCATTTTAAAAGTTTAAACAGTTTAAAAGTTTAAAAATTAAAGGGTGTCCCCATACAACATACATGTTTTTTACGTGTATTATGAACTTTATAGGTCACCCATTTAAAATTAGAAAAAAGTGCGTATCACTATAGCTCCCAATAACAAAATGTAATTAAAAAATAAAATTAAAAATTAAAGGGTGACCCCATAGGTGAAGTAATTTCACCATTATGGTCCTATCTTCTGAACCGTTATAGACAAACACTTGAAAGTTGCACATAATGTTCGTTACTATGTCTGTTATAATAAGTATAAATATTTAAAATTAGAAATTAAAGGGTGTCCCATTAGTTGGTTTATTTTGATATATATATGGCAAAGCTTTTGAACCGTTATAGACAGACAGTTGAAATTTACAAAGAACTTGTATTGCTAAGTCCGCTAAAATAACAAGTGTAAAATATGAATTTGGAAATTAAAGGGTGTCCCAATAGTTAATGTAAAAGTGATATATATGGCCAAACTTTTCAACTGTTATAGATAGCCAGTTGAAATGTACAAAGAACCTATATTGCTTAGTCCGCTATTACAACAAGTATAAAATTTGGATAAATTAAAGGGTGTCCCTATTATTGATGTAATTTGACCATTATGTCCTCATCTTTGGAACCGTTATAGACAAACACTTGAAAAATAGACAAAATGTTCACTACTATATCTGGTATAACAACAAGTATAAATATTTAAAATTGGAAACTAAAGGGTGTCCCAATTGTTGATGTAATTTGATGTATATGGACACAAAGTTAAATTTTACAAAGAATCTGTATGACAAAGTTCTCTTTAACAAGTATTTATATTAAAATTTGAATTTAAAGGGTGTCCCAATAGGTGACGTCATTTGATATATATGACCCTATCTTTTAAATAGTTATTGACAAACACTTAACAATTAGACAGAATGTCCATTACTATGTGTGTTAAAATAAGTATAAATATTTAAAATTATAAATTACAGGGTGTCGCAATAGTTTATGTAATTTGATGTATATGACCAAACTTTTAAACCGTTACAAACAGACGGTTGAAATTTACAATGAACCTGTATTGCTACGAACGCTATAACTAGTATAAAATTTGAATCCGGAAATTACAGGGTGTCGCAATAGTTACCGTCTTAAAGAAACATGATTTTAAGTTTGTCTGTTTTGAAGTCGGTTTTTTTTTTGCAAGAATTATTAATTTTATTGTTTTATTTAATCTTAGCACATTTGGTTACCATTTCATAACAACAAGAAAAACAACATAAAGATAATTTTTTTTTGCAGAAAATGATGTATGTATGTATTTAGAGTTATATATAAAAACTCAATTTTCATAAAAGTGGACTTGGCACATTACTGACTAAGCCAACGATATGACACACCTAGCTAACGTATTGCTTTTTTATGGGTCTAATTCGATTTAAACTTATTGTCATAAATAAAAAATTCTCTACAATTTACCAAATTTATTGTGCTACTTAAAATCAAAGTTTGCTGATTTTCCTAATGTTTTTACGAAATCGTTCACGAATTTTATAAGAAGGATTTTGATAATGCACTTTTTAATGTTGCCCTTCATTCATATCGATTTTTTTATTTTTCAACTATACAAAACTGCGTGGCTAATTTCTTTGACGTGCGCACGAAGTCTGTTTTATTTAGTCTGGGGAAAATTCAAATACAAATGTAAACAACGATCATAGGGTTGAAGTAGTTAGACCTGTTTTCTAAAAGAACAAGAAGTACAGACCAGTGTCGGGATCTGAAAATGTTTAAATTGTACCGTCCCAGTGATAAAATTGTACCAAATCGGCATCAATAATACCAACATTTGACATTAAGAAAAAAAAACAAGCAACACATACGTACAGTAGCTCGACATTGAAAGGTGCTAATTAAAACTTTAATACTAGGGTATTTTAAAGTGTTGATAATTGAGCTTGATTCCTTGAATTTCTCTTCTGTGGATATTAGTCATCGAAAGGCAATGTCAAAATTTCGATGTAAAATAGATCAAATTGAAGGCCCTTATATTCTACTAGAATCATCACTTTTACACGAAATTTGGTTTTAAATATAAAATCTTTATATACAGACATAGTCATATCTATTTACACAAATTAAAATTTTTTGTATTTTTAGTTATCAGAAAAATTTTGCTTCTATGTGAATAAATTTGCGACAAGAAAACTTCCCAATTGTAATCCTCAAAATGTATAGATTTTGCTGGTTTAAAATTTTTAGCAATAACATTGATAGTTACTGATTAAAAACACAAAAGAAGTCTGCGCCTCATATTTCAAAATTATTTACACACTTATTTTGTCTGTCAAAAATATTTACACATTCGTGAAATTAAGTTAAAAACGCTGGAATCTTTTAAAAAACCTCATTTGTGTTGATAGTTAGCAAATTTATATTGCATAAAAATAAATATTTATACAAAAGTCGCTAAAAAAACGTTTAAAATGGTGAAAATAAAGGAAATTCACGTCGAAACGCGAGTTGAGATCGCAACGAAATTTGGAATGGGTTCCTCGGCATCAGACTTGGGAAAAGAGTACGGAATATGTCGGAAAACAGTATACAATTTAGTAAAGAAGAAAGAAACCTATGGAAGCCTACAAAATAGGGTCAGAACTGGTCGGAAATAAGTGACAAACAAAATAGAAGATCGTTCTATTCTTAAAATATTCGCAGAAAATCCAGTCGCAAGTCCGGTTAAAGTTGCTGCAGAGGCAGAAAACATCATCCTGTAAGTGAATCCACAATTCGGAGAAGATTAAGAACGTATGATATAAAGACCTATGTCGTGAGAAAAGTAATAGACATATCGGAAAAAAACAAAAAAAACGTATAGAGTTCGCCATGGAGTATATCCATAAGCCAATGGAGTTTTGGCATAATGTATTATGGACGGATGAGTCCTCTTTTCAATTTGAAGGGTCATTTGGAAAAACTTATATGCACCTTTCCAAAGGATCGAAGCATAAAGCAGTACAACCTCTTAATCGTTTCGGCGGGGGTTCAGTAATGTTTTTTGGGGATGTGCTTCATACAATGGATTTGGAGACCTAGTACCAATACAAGGCACTCTAAACCAGGCAGGATATCTACATATTTTGAATGACCATGTTTTTTCTTCGGCTCAGAGATTATTACTTGATGAAAATTGGATTTTGCAGCATGATAATGCTCCATGCCACAAAGCATGGTTACCAACAACGTTTTTAAATCGAGTTGGACAAGATGTTCTTCCATGGCCACCCCAGAGTCCAGATCTAAACATAATAGAGAATGTATGGGCATTCATAAAAAGGCAGAGATCTATCCAAATGGGCCGAAAACGAGAGGAAACTATTGATGAAATAATAAATATCTGGAACAGCTTAGAAATCGAGTTTGTACGCAATTTGATTGCATCTATTCCAGCTAGACTTCAAGCTGTCATAGATGCTGAAGGAAATTTATCTGGCTACTAATCATTTTTGTTTTTTTATTGGTGTTTTATAATGTTTTTTTCTATTGTGTAAATACTTTTAAATGTAAATAAATTTGTGTAAATAATTTTGAAATATGAGGCGCAGACTTCTTTTGTGTTCTTAATCAACAACTATCAATTTTATTGCTAAAAATTTTAAACTAGCAAAATCTATACATTTTGAGGACTACAATTAGGAAGTTTTCTTGTCGCAAATTTATTAACATAGCAGCAAAATTTTTCTGCTAACTAAAAATTCTAAAATTTTTAATTTGTGTAAATATATATGACTATGTCTGTATTCCTTAAGAATTTCTTTTATTAAAAAAAGATTAATGGCCCTTTTTTAAACTAAAATACAAAAAGTGCAATAATTTTGAAGTTCTTTAATTGAAAATCATTGTTAACGCAACGAAAAAAAAACTGAAAAAAATGTACTAATATTAAAAAGATCTTTAAGACGATGTAAAATTTTATAAAATCGGATAAAAATTGAAAAAATGCCAAGCTCTAAACAAAATTTGAGGGTGTGAGGTTCTCAATTTTGAGGCCACATAGCGCCATTACTAGTAAGTGAATGATCCCCAGCTTTAAGACTTAAGCTCAGGCACTTCTCTGCTACGTCCATGTAAAATTTTGGATCAATCGAACTAACCTTTTACAGATGGCCCTTTACACTGTACAATGTGAGGATCTGGCTACACTTCAATTGAAATCAATTGCTTGAAACATCACTAATTTCACCGGATCTGCATCCGATTAAGTATGCCTGGAGCTATTTGGAAAATCATAAAGACCTTATGATTTCTCATTAGAAAGAATGGAAAAATATATCAGCCGAATAATGCCGAAAATTGATTAAAACGATGCAAAAACGTAACTAAATTGTCTATCACTTATACATAATAAGTTTAGCAGAGTAAATAATAAAAATCCTGAACATAAGTCAAGAATGTTGCAATTTAGACAGGGTTGGAGAACTATAAAGTAAGAAATGTAAAAAAAAATTTGATTAAAAAAAAAAATATATTGAATAAATTTTATATGAAATTGTACCAAAAAAGCATTAAGTGTACCAGATTTGGTGTCGATTGTACCAAATTTGGTTCAGTACAGACTTATACTTTTTTCTCTCCTACAAACATTTAAACTTTCGCCAAAAAACTTGTACTGTGTAAAAACGGGTTTAGACTACTTATTGATGCCTAAGCTCTATTTTTTCTTTCTTTTTCAATATTTTTTTGAGAGTGGTGTAAAAATCTCTTCAACTTGGCTAACATTGTGAAGATCCTCTCAAAAACATAGGAAAATAAATCAAATTGTGTGTCAATGGCATCGAAGCGACAAAGCAGTTTCTTCTCTTGTTTTAATTTACCATGCGTAGTATATGAAAAATCGAGGTCGGGATTTCGACGGATTTATGCGTTTTGAGGTCTCCTGAATCCATTTTGACTATTTTCGCGATGATGTCTGTGGGTGGGTGTGTATGCCACTATTTTTGTGGAGTTTGAAATTTAGTAGGTGCCTTTGATAGATGGTGATGAAGAGCTGTATAGTTTTTGGGCATAATCGGGAGGGGACAAGGTGTAGTTTCCATACCCCCAAGTTTTGTAAACGCTCTACAGGTCATACCGTATGACATATCAAAATGAAATTCAGTATGTGCCTTTGGTTTAAGGAGGTGCATAAATTTTGGGCATAATCAAGATGAGGCAAGGGGTAGTTTACCTAACACCTCAAACCGAAAATAATTAATTTTTCGATTCGAATATACTTTGAACTTTTATTCTTTGTGTAATATACCCATAAAAATATCTGTTTCCATTGGGTATGGTAAAGTTCAGTGTAGGCCACTCCAGTTTTATTTACTAATAATGTCTAGTCAAAAATGTATTACATGGAAATCATGACTTTGTTAAGGAGAGAGGAGAGAAGATACGCAGCAGGTACAATATCTCATGTACATGAAACTCTGCTGCGACTCTCTTGTTGATTGTTTTTTTCGTCTGTAGAAAAGTATGCAGTCGTCAGAAACAAAAATTACAAATTGTGGACACGAATGCAATTTCAAAAGAGAATTTAACAAAGTTTCAGAAACAAATTGCTCGTGGAAATAGAGATAAGTTGTCAAGGTTGTTGTCATACACGTGATAAAATAAAATCTCATTGGTTAAAGTAAGTTTTAACAGGGGTGCCAAATACTGGTACCAAAAACGAGATTATTTGCAAAAAGGGCTTAATAAAAAATGATGGTTTGAAATCAAAATCAAGTCAAATTTTTAGAAAAAGCTCAAAACGAGGGCAAAATATAAAACATTTCTTTTTTTAAAACCTTAATAAGAAATTTTTTTATATAAAATAGAGCATTACGACGGGTTCATCTCAAATTCTATGTAGAAAATAATAAATATTTTTGAATAGTGCTTTTAAACTTCAGTTCAGTTGCTGCAATTTTGGAAAGGATTAGGTGGCTCTTGAACCATTAAAGATATCTTAATGAAATATCACACAGGCTAAGAACTGGCGTTTTTCACCTGCTGGCGGTTGGGGCTTCCCCAAAGTGTTATTTTAACGCAAATGTTAAGATTTTTAGATTTTGAAAATATAAACAAAAATATATACATAAGTCTGGTTTATCTCTATTATTTTGGAAGAAAATTGACTTGGAAATTTTTTTTACAATTTTAGACAATTTTGACTTTAGCTTAGTATTTTTTACGTAGTGGAATTATTTATGATCGGATTGTTACCTTAATATATTGGCTGTACTTTTTATAAAATTAAGAATTTTTATTAAGTTTTGTAATGATAGCACGTTTCGTTACAGGCCTCTGAATTGAGAAAATGTAAAAACTACCGTTTTTCAGGGGTTTCCTTAAAATCTGTGGTGTCGCTTTGTTGTTTTTATAATTGAAACTTGCTGCAGTACTTGTAAATTTTGTTGAACTATTTTAATGACAGAAAAAAGAAATAATGGGTCATAAATTGTAACTACCTCTAGCCCTACCCAATCATATCCAATTTTGAAATAAAATTTATGATTTATTGTAAAATTTCTTCGAGTGTAAAGCACCGATTGAAAAAATAGCTTTTGAAAGATTCTTGCCTTGGCAAGAAAAAAGATTTTGCAGCATCATAGTTAACAAAACTAGGAAGCCACTTTTATAAATATGAATTCAAGTGTTAAAATATCTATGTTAATCTATGCTAGTTTCAAATTTTGTAAGGATATCTCATTCCTTTCAAAATTTGTATCAATTCGAATTCTATACTTTATCAGCCCAATTCTGAATAGAAATTCAACGGGAATTTTCTCCCTATTCCCTGTTCCCCTATTTTAAATAAAATCTCCCGGGAAAATTTTTCCCATTCCCTTTTCCCTTATTCTAAATGAACTTCAAAAATGGGAGATTTCTCCCTGGGAAAAAAGCACGTATTACGAATAGCTATTAACAAATTTTGGAAATAATTCCGCCACAAAATTCAAAGGGAGTTCTGAAAAAAATTTATGTACTTGATATTTTTTAAGAAAAATGTGATAAATATCGTAATTGATTCATACTTTTAGGTCAAATACAATAATTTTAATTTTTTTTTTGTATTCTTTTAACAAAATGTGATAAAGTTGACGAACTTAACTATACTTGGTTTTGTTTTTATTTTATTTATTGGTTAATTCCACGTCAAATCAACAATCTCAAAGATTTTTATAAAACTTTTTTTTTAAATATAAGAAACAAATTTGTTAAAAATTGGTTTTTAATGATTGATATCAAATTAAAGCGTATGAAATCCCCTTTAAAATGAGCTATTACTCAACTTCCTAGGGCTTATAGAACTGGAATTAGAATATATATAATCCTCTAGCGCATATGCAAAAAAGGGATATTTTCCTATTTTGATAACTGTATAGCGAAAAAACTGTAAGAGATAGAACTTTTTTAAAATGATATTTGGCATTAGAAAGTCAAAGAATATAAACATAAGTTTCAATAGAATCGGAAGTGGTAAATTTGAAAACAATTTTTTTTGGTTGATTTGACATGGAATTACCCTATTAGGACAGAAATTTATTAGAGATTATTTCCGATAATATTCGTCATATTTTGGACAAAGGACAAATATTGCGGTGACGCTAAGGACACCACATCACTATCTTGGATGCTTGAATTATCCAAATTGTCTATACCAGCATTGCATTTAAAATTATTGCAAACATTTTTTATTTTGGCTGTCTTTTCTGGAACGAAGTGTGGCAATCTAGCAACAAGAATGCGGGGGCCAAGGATACGTCGCAATCTTTCCCTATACCTGGTTGGTACCCACCTTCGGCAAAGAAACGTAAAGCTGCACTTAGTTTCACAAGTGGGGATATTGCGAACGACTTTATTTGTGGCTGACTGTGCGACGTTAACTCGTCCAGCAGATATTTAAAGGCTGGCTTATTTACCACTAATATTTTTCGAATGTGCACTGCAAAAGTGAAATAATCATAATTAATATGAACAAATAAATTTAAACAATAATATCTTTTTTATACTCACAACGTTTGTGGCAACTCAAGTGGATTTTGGAACTTTTGTAAAACGAATTTGAAAAATCCTCTCAAGAAATTTGTACCAAAAACTACTTTTTCCAAATTCGTTTTACAAAAGTTCCAAAATTATTTCAGGAATTCCACTTATACAGTTTCATTAAGCACCCCTTGGAGCAGCATTTGTATATAAGTGTTTTTTCAGGTGTAGCTTCTCCCGATTCCAAGTTGTAGCCTCCAAAATAATTGGATTGATATTTACAGTGAATGTTATACCAATAACAGTGCCCTGTTGACTGCAAAATGAGCTTTATAAAAAAAAAATGGTTTTTGTCTCTGCTAGTTAAATTCGAATTTATCTTCACACACAATAAGAAAATTCGAAATTCCCTTTCCCGCAATAACATTTTCCCCGTGTGTTTATAATAGGAGAATCTTTTCCCGGGGAAAATGAACTCCCAGAGAACTCATTTCTCGGGGGGTATTTAGAATCGGGTTGTATTTCTTAAATATCACTTTAAGGCCAGTATGCAGCTTGCCTGAAGTTCAGTTTCCCATTAGAAATATGTTTTTTACACAGCCTGAAATTCAGGTTTAAAAAGAAAGCTACATGGAATTTTATATGTGTGAAGATAAATTCGAATTTAACTAGCAGGGACAACGACCACATTTTTTAACAGAGCTCATTTTGCAGTCAACAGAGCACTGGTATTAGCATAACATTCGCTGTAAATATCAATCCAATTATTTTGGAGGCTACAACTTGGAATCGGGAAAAGTTCCACCTAAAAACAAAATTGGGAATGTTGCTCCGAGGGATAATTTTTGGAATTAAAACATTGCAATTTCCAAAATACCTTAAGAAAAGCAATAAAAAAAGTTTAAATTTGAAAATTTCTTGGGAAGATTAGTGGCCAATATGGAAAAATGGTGATGGGCTGGTATAACACAACATATGCAAATGGTGGTCCAGGGAGTACTTAATGGACCTATAATAGTGGAATATCTTTGATAATCTTAGAACTTTGAAAAAAGCTGAGTTTTTAAAAATAGTCATATTTGAAAATACTCATATATGAACTATATTTGATATGCTTCGATACTACCCCTACATTAAAAAAAAAAAAAATTATACATATTTCAAATTGAATTAAGTCATTATTTAGCCAATAAGAATGTCATATTTTTGCTAAAAATTTTCCACCAAGTCTAGTATTTTGATATCTATTTTTATTTAAGAAACAGTCTGAATCACAAGACATCGTCCTTAATTAATTAAATTTTTTAGATTATGTGCTCTAAGTGAATTTAGGGCCAGTTTTTGACTTCGTATTTAAATGCGAATTTAGTTAATTTTCATTTAATTTTAAGTTGTACATATTTAAATACAGTTTTAGTTTTTCAGTCTTATTTAAATGTTCTTAATTAATTGTGGTAAAAATATGGTAGCACCACAAAATATCAAAACAATTGCAGATAATTTTGAAGAATTTTTTGTATTTTTTGTCTGCAAAAACAATACAGCAAAAAACACAAAAAACATAAAAAAATACTTAAAATGTACTCAAAAACAGAAAAATTGTTAAACTACATGTAATATTAATATTTTATAGAAAGGAATCTATATATGTATCTTAAAAAATTTATGTAAAATATTAAAAAAAAACTGTCAATGGCCAAATACTTGTATATTCATGGACAAAATCAAGCTGATAAAAAAATATGGTTATGTGTAAAACTTAAATAGACTTTAAATGCACAAGAGTGGTCATTTAAGTTTCATTTAAGTGCGTGGTGAAAAACTAATTTTCATATATAAATACAACTTAAAGATAACAACGATGTCAAAAATAGGCCCTTATTCTATTAATATAATAAATATTCGACTGTTGTTATGTGATCAATAAGATTAAATTCTTACCAAAGTCTTTATTCTCCAACCTCCAGATACCCCGAATAACCTTACACTATTATTTACAGCAACGAACTTTGTTTTTAAATTCTTTGAAGTATTGCCAACAAAAAAATAATGACAAATAAGGCATAACAAAGTTTCGAGATGATTGTATATGGCTCACGTTGCTAAAAAGAAATATAATCATAAAATATGGGTAATTAGCATAATATTAAATAATAAATAAAATATCCCTTTTACCAGCTTCAGGGTTCAAGCATTGGATGTACCGCTAAGCAAAAAAATCATTAATCGTGGTCTACGAGAAAACAATCTCCTCAATGCTTGCAGACTGCGAGAAAAACAAATCTTTCTTCTAAGCATATAGTAAAACATGCTAATGAAGTGTGTGCTTACATTAAAAAAATATAAAACGTGGTGGTTATATTTTGGTGTAAGTTGTAAGTTTCATTTCAGGGAATTGGTTCAACATTTCGCAATGTTTCCGTATTCCTCCTATGAAATACCGCTGGTGTGGATATATCAGCAACACATAGGTGGTTCAGTGATAATAACCAACGTTATAAAGTAGCAGTAATTGAAAAGCTAATATCCGCCATTGAAATCCAAAAGTATTGAATATTTTTAAAATGTTCAATTCAATTGTGTGTAACAAACAAGTCATTTCAAAAACGTTCGCATTGTGAGATTTTTTTAAATACACAGTTAATTAATTAGCGCTTTATTTTAAGCTATTTAAGAATCTAAAATTTTCGTTTATAACCACTTATTCTAAAAAAACCTTTAATATTTTTTCGATTCAAAAATCGCTGTACAATTATCTGTTGCCTGCAACTATTAAATGATCTTTTTTATTTTCTTTTGGTATATTTAAGCTTTCGGAATTAGTAAACAGTTTGTCAGAGCAAGGACTGTTACCGTTGCAAATGGCATTAATGGCTAAAAATCTAGCGATAGCCCAGACACTAGTAAAAAATGGATCGGCCAATATAAATGCAGTTAATTCAGAGGTTTGTTTGCTCTCAGCTTGTAAAAATCAATGATATATGAAATCAGATTTATTCCAGGGTTCAACAATGCTAATAGATGCGGTAAAGAGAGGTGATAAATTTTCAGCGGATTTTTTGCTTGACCATGATTGTCGATTAGATTTAACTTCAAGGTAATAAAAAATAAAACCTGGAAATTGTGTTTCATTGCACTTTTATTGATTTGTTAATTTACATTATACTTTGAACTTTTCAATTCAAAATTTTTTACTAAGATCAACAGCTGGTACTGTTTTACACGAAGTATGTGCCTATAATCCGAATGAAACTGAACCGGAAATATTTTTAAATATGGTAGAAATCGGACAAAGAATTATATCTATGAAACCCAATATTAATTTGCAAAATCGCCAAGGTCAAACCCCATTGCATTTAGCAATTGAGTCAAATAACCGTAATATGGTTGATCTTTTACTGGCTGTTCCTAATGTTGATATAAATATACGAACCAATGATGAAATATGCCTTCTCGAATTAAGTCTAATGAAAGCGAAAGATTTGGAATTGGCAGATAAATTAATAAAATTGGGAGCCAGACCGAATCCCTTGAAGTCGGAAACACATGATAATCTTTTGCAAGTGCTGTCTGGAAGCGGTCTTGAAAACGAAGCATTGTTTCTAGCTGATTATGCCAATTTAAATCATGTAAATAGTAGAGGTTTTACTGCATTGCATATTGCTGCTGAGCAAAATCTTTTTAAATTGGTGGATAAGTTGCTGAGGGCTGGTGCGTCTCCTAACATACAGTCGAGTGCATCCGATTTAAAGTCTGCTTTGCACGTGGCGGTAGAATCAAATGCTTCAAATGTAATTGAGGTATTCGCTGCCTTCGCACTAACAGCCAATAGCAATTTGCTTGAAAGTGGTGGTAATCAGGAAGCTCCCAACTTTAATTGCAAAAATGCTAACGGAGATTCTCCATTAAGTCTCAGTTTACTACTTAATAGAACAGACCTTGTGCCCATATTAATAAAAGGTGGAGCCGATGTAAATGCTCGAAATGGAAAAGATATGACTCTGCTACACCAGGCAGTTCTAAATCATGACTCAGACACTGCCGTATTTTTATTACAACAGGGAGCGGATATGAATGCACTTACTGGTGAACAAGAGTCACCATTACAGTTGGCAATTCATTGTCATATGCCTCAGGTAGTCGATGCATTATGTACTCGAGGCGTGGCCTTAAGTGCGCCAAATAACAAAGGCGATCCTCCGCTTTGGACAGCATTGGAGCTAGAATATGAAGATGTAGCGCAGGTCTTGGTTCGACACGGAGTAGACACTGATTGTTGGGGTCCAGGACCTGATGGATGTCAGCAAACTTTGTTGCATCGAGCAATAGATGAAAACAAGGAGTCTGCTGCTATATTTCTTGTACGCAGTCAATGTGATCTGGATTCTCCGCGTCAACCGGGGCCCAATGGCGAGGGTGGAGATGAAGCAAAAGATAAGGCATCGCCATTGCATTTATGCGCTCAGTGGGGTCTTACAAAAGTACTCCAGACTTTAATTGACCATGGAGCAAATGTGAATGCCTTAGAGGCTGAAAATAAGACTCCTCTTCATATTGCAATAGAAAATCAACACGAAGAGATCATAACTATTCTACTCTGTCATCCGGCCATCGATTTAAAAATTCGTGACAAAAATGGAAACACTCCATTTGCGGCTGCTTTAACAATACGAAATCACCGAGCAGCACAACGAATTCTTGATCGTTTGCCAAATGCAGCCGAACAAATGGACTCAAGAGGCAGAAACTTTCTGCATTTGGCTATTATGAGAGATGACCTTGAAAGTGTTCTCTTCCTTTTGGCAATTCAAGTGGATGTCAACTCACGTGTGCACGACGCCAATCAGTCAACACCCTTACATTTGGCGGCAGCGTCGCGTAACGAAATGATAACTCGAAATCTTATACTAGCCGAAGCTCGTATCAACGAACGTGACGCATTACAGAAAACGCCTTTACACATTGCCGCAGAGCGTGGCAATTTACCAGCTGTTTCCGCAATCCTTCAAAATGGCGCCGATTACGATGCTGCTGATGGAGAGGGTAACAATGCCCTCCACATTGCTGTTCGAGGTGGCCATTTGGCCATCGTTAAGGAATTGCTGACTGAATCTAGAATTAATGCTGAAGCCGTTAATCATAAAGGTCGAAATCCACTGCACGAACTCTGTCGTACAGGAGAAGACAACAATGCTGCTGCTATTTGTGATTTTTTTATTGAATGTATGCCAAAATATCCAATCAATTCACCCGACATGGATGGTAATACACCGTTATTATTGGCTTTTATGCGTGGTCAGGCGCCGCTTTGTAAAGTCCTTGTCAAAAACGGTGCTTGCCTAGGTACCGAAAATCGCGATGGCATTAGTATATTCAATTTTAAACTGGCCACTGATCAGTTGCTGCACAAACTTCTTGATCAATTACCCCAAGAATCACCCTGGTCAGAGTCGGATCTTTGTCAAGAATGCAATACAAAATTTTCCCTCACAATGCGCAAACATCATTGGTAAGTTTAAATAAGAAAATATTAAATTCTATGTAGAAGTTGATATTACAATGTTTTTATTTAGGAGAAATTTGTACTGAAATGCCCACTAGTGTTTTTTAATTTCATGAATCTACATTAATAAAAAACGTACTGCTTTTAATGTTAAAATTTAAATTACCTGAACATATTTATTTGATTACCATTCAAAAAGTATAAATCTTTTAGAACGTACAGAAACGAAAATTTCTCATTGATTTCAAAATTACTATCATAAGTGGTATTCCCTGTCTTTTCAAATAACTGCAACATTTGTCATGTATCTTTACATTCAAGCTGTATTAAAGATGGTGAACAGGCATGAAACAACTTAGGGTTTTAAAATGAAGAACGTGTTCAAAAATTGTTAAAAGTAGCTTAAACAATTGTAAAGTCGCATATGAACTGGTTTTTTTGAAAGTGGTATAAGTCCATTTTTTCATATATTGAGATATTTAAGGGTTTGCGTTTGAATCAATTTAAAAATATTGGTCAACTTTAGTCAATTCGAGTGATGTTTTTTACACTATACACATTTTAATTTTATTATGAAATAAAAATAAAATAATTTGAAAAATACAAGTTTTTTGTAGCTCCACGTGGAAAATAACATATTACAATAAATAAAAACAGGAGAAAACTTAAGTCCATACTTTTATAGACACAAGCTTTACTAAAGTGGATTTTTATGTAAAAAATAATAGTTAAAATACACGAAATAATAGTTTAAATACACGAAGAACCAAGTTTTTAAGAGTTAATTTCAGTTGGACCGTATTTACACCTAGCAACAAACGCCGAGTTTTTTTTCCTATTCTTTTTGAAAGTTGCTTCGAAACTTTGTTTTGTTTTACATTTGAATTTTTTCAAAATATTTATTTTTGAAAGTTTTTTTATGCTTTTCTGTGTTATTAATAAATAAACAAAAAAATGTATTATCAACTAAACGTATTTTATTATGATTAAGCGATTAAACATTCTTATAGATACAAATTGAAAGGAAATGTATATGCAAATATTCTTATTATAATATGTTTGTTAATATATATATATATATATATATATACATATACATATATATATATATCTTATTAAATTGAAATTAATAAAAAATATTTTAAAATATACAGCAAGCACAAAAAAAAGTTTTTTTAAAGGACTTTCTTGTCTATGTTCTGGCAAATAGAATGAAAATTAAAAAAAAAATATTTTTTTGTTCACCTAAAATGTTTCCCAAAGGTAAAAAGTAACCCAATTGTTTTCGCTACAATGTCTGTCAGCGCCTTCTATCTCTGGAACCGTAATAGGTAGAGTCTTGAAATTTTTACAGGAGGTGAATTACTGTGTTAGGACAGGGACATATTTTTCACTTATATTGCCTTTTTTACCGCAATAGGTAGGCTACTATTATTTTCATATAAAGCTATAGCAATAATTACTAAAATATAAAAAGTATTTCGATAGTGATGCAGTTTACGCGAATATGACTGTTATTTTTGAACGCGAGTATATACAGAGTGTGTAAATTTATGGCAAAAATAT
Organism: Phasia obesa; assembly: GCA_949628195.1. Lineage (NCBI taxonomy): Eukaryota > Metazoa > Arthropoda > Insecta > Diptera > Tachinidae > Phasia > Phasia obesa. The sequence continues at coordinate 147,395,962 of OX451215.1, forward strand.
AAAAAATAAAAATAAAGGGTTTTGCGAGATTGGCAAATATTTTCGAATAGTTCTAGCCTAATTTTTGAACCGGAACGGGTAGACACTTTACACCTACGCAAATTATGTACAAATTTGTCCCCTAGAACAAATAACAAAACCAAAAATTAAAGGTGTTTCGATTTTACATATATAACCTTGTATTGACACTTAAAATTTACAATTATTATATTTAACAATATCTACTGTAACAACAAGAAACGAAAATAAATTTAATGATAATGGGGTGTTCCCTTAATGTCTCAAAGTTGCGAAATTTGACTTTCTCTTCTTAACCCGGTAGGCAGACGCTTGATGTTTACACAGGGTATTTAGTACTATGCTCTAGTAGAAAAAATAATTAAAAAATATAGGGTGCCTTATAAGGCGTGAAAAAATTATAGACTCCAATTTGTAAAGTTGAACTGAACATAATTAGAAACCATACGTGTGTGAGTCTGACCCGCATTTGGCTGATTTATTTTTATTAATTTTATTTTGATTGAATAATACTTTTAATTACCGTCGAGATACATAATACTTTACATACAAATTTAAAGGGGTCCGTAACTTTGAAACTAAGAGTACCTCCCAATTTGGTCTCTTGGCACTTTTGTTTAAAATTATATATATTATATATATATATATATATATATATATATATATATATATATATATATATATATATATAACGGGTGATTTTTTTGAGGTTAGGATTTTCATGCATTAGTATTTGACAGATCACGTGAGATTTCAGACATGGTGCCAAAGAGAAAGATGCTCAGTATGCTTTGACATTTCATCATGAATAGACTTACTAACGAGCAACGCTTGCAAATCATTGAATTTTATTACCAAAATCAGTGTTCGGTTCGAAATGTTCAAATGTGACAAATTTTGTTCAGCGATGAGGCTCATTTCTGGTTGAATGGCTACGTAAATAAGCAAAATTGCCGCATTTGGAGTGAAGAGCAACCAGAAGCCGTTCAAGAACTGCCCATGCATCCCGAAAAATGCACTGTTTGGTGTGGTTTGTACGCTGGTGGAATCATTGGACCGTATTTTTTCAAAGATGCTGTTGGACGCAACGTTACGGTGAATGGCGATCGCTATCGTTCGATGCTAACAAACTTTTTGTTGCCAAAAATGGAACAACTGAACTTGGTTGACATGTGGTTTCAACAAGATGGCGCTACATGCCACACAGCTCGCGATTCTATGGCCATTTTGACGGAAAACTTCGGAGAACAATTCATCTCAAGAAATGGACCGGTAAGTTGGCCACCAAGATCATGCGATTTGACGCCTTTAGACTATTTTTTGTGGGGCTACGTCAAGTCTAAAGTCTACAGAAATAAGCCAGCAACTATTCCAGCTTTGGAAGACATTTCCGAAGAAATTCGGGCTATTCCGGCCGAAATGCTCGAAAAAGTTGCCCAAAATTGGACTTTCCGAATGGACCACCTAAGACGCAGCCGCGGTCAACATTTAAATGAAATTATCTTCAAAAAGTAAATGTCATGGACCAATCTAACGTTTCAAATAAAGAACCGATGAGATTTTGCAAATTTTATGCGTTTTTTTTAAAAAAAAAGTTCTCAAGCTCTTAAAAAATCACTCGTTATATATAATATAATTTTAAACAAAAGTGCCAAGAGAAAAAAAGTTGCGGTGTTTATTGCAAGGTGTAAAAGTAGTCTTATATTAAAAATGTAAAAATGAAAATTAATTCGTTAATTTTCTTTTATAGTTAACATATTAAAGTACATACATATACATATATGGTGAATAGGTGGTATATAAAGTAATAAACTTATCACATCGTTATATTTATCTCTGGTTATGCTCCTTGAAATTTTATAAAGTGACAACATTATAAATTTTTTTCCAAATAAAATAATAAATAAATAAAAAAAATTTAAAAAAATCTTCACAGCCGCTGTTCAATGTTTCGACTCGGCTTGTTCCTTTGCTTGATTTTAAATTTTATTTGAAGTGTGATAATGTGAAAACGAAATGTTATGTTACGTTAGGTTTTTTAACAATCAGAACAATTCTTATTTCATTTATTTATTTAAAAAATCCAATGCAAATCATAATACTCATTCATTGTTTAGTTATTCGTCTAATAGAACGGACGTGTTTTATTAGCTCGCAAAAAACGTATAAAACTAACAAAAGTTAGTGTGTGAATTTAAACAAACAAACAAAAACAATAAAACCTGTTTGATAGAGAACAACAAAGTTGTTGTATTTTTTTTTTTTTTCTTGTTTACAACGGCAGTAGTTGAATAATAAGACAAGCCAAATATACAGTGCGAGGGCTCATTTATGAGTCACTCAAACATTCTTAATAAAAGTGCGAACGTAAGCAATAGAAATGCTTACGTTACGATAAATGCTGATGAAAACAGCGAAATAACCAAAAACAAAAAACTGATTTATTTTTAAATGCCGCGCCAATTCATCGCACACGTTCTTGCTAACCGTTGTTGCTAAGTAGTGACAATAAAATAAAAATAAATAAATCATCGTTGCCTTTTGAATACAGTACGACAAAAACAATAACGGACAGTGCCCAAAAATCCAAGACTCAAGTGGGAATGGATAGATACGTGACTGTAATGAAAAGAGGTAGAATCCCTAAATCTTCGCAGTTAGCACCAATGTCGAAAGTACATAAAGAAAAAACGGAATAAGTTCCCAACATCGTTTTGCTATAGTGATTCAAGTGACCCTAAAACCGCACCCAAGTCGTTCAAACCACCTCCAATATATTTAAGGGAGAAAAATTCAAACGAGTTAATAAATAAACTGATTTCACTGATTGGAGAGAATTCTTTTTATGTTATTCCCATTAAGCGCGGTAACATTGATGAGACAAAAATACAATTCATTGATGAAAGCAGTTACCGCAAAACTGTAAACGATTTTGAAAGCCGCAAAAAAATTTTTATACCTATCAGCTGAAGAGTAGCAAAGGTCTACAGGTAGTCATTAAAAGCGTAGATGCATACGTTGGTCCAGCTGAAATAAGAGCTGGACTTCAAAAAAAGGGTTTTAAAATAAAAAGTGTAGATAATCTCCGAAATCGAGAACGTGTCCCCCAACCGCTATTTCGAGTTGAACTGGAACCTGGCGATTTAAGATTTAAAAAAACGTAACGCACCCTATCTACAATCTAAGGTATCTATTGCACCGCAAAACCACAGTAGAGGAACCACATAAACGATCAGGACCCGTCCAGTGCCTAAACTGTCAAGAATATGGTCATACTAAGGCTTACTGTAAGCTGCCTTCTGTTTGCTTTGTGTGTGGTGAGCTGCATTGTTCCGCTCAATGCGATAAGTCAAGGTATGACACGAAGGTTAAAAAATTGCGGTGGAAACCACACTGCCAACCACAGAGGATATCCTGTTTATTCTGTTGTAAGGAAGACGTCTCAAAAATCAAATACTCCCCTAAGCAGAATCAGTATCGACCACCATCAGCTAAGTCATATATACAAGTTAAAGCTGAATTTGCCCAAAAACTTCTATAAGCTAATAAAAAATTCTTTAACTGATCGAAAGTTCATACTATAAGAAGGAGATTTCTTCAGCTCGCCTCAGCTTATTAAAGCCGGAGTTCCACAGGGTAGTATTTTGGGACCCATTTTATATTTGCTGTACACATCCGATATGCCAACTAGCAATCAAGTCCACATATCAACATTTGCTGATGACACAGATTTTTTAAGTATTCATGAAAGTGCCCAAGAAGCATCACAACTTTTACAAGACCACATACTCAATTTGGAAAAATGGCTAGAAAAATGGAGAATAAAAGTGAATGAACAAAAATGCACTCACATAACTTTCACACTGCGCAGGGACTCATGCCCTCCTATTCGCATAAATAACCAAATGATACCACAGCTTTCAGATGTTAAATACCTGGGTATACATTTTGACCGTCGCCTTACTTGGAAAAGCCACATTGACTTCAAGTTAACACAAATGAAACTAAAAGCAGTACAACTAAATTGGCTTATTGGCAGAAACTCCACCTTGAGCTTAGATTGTAAACTTCTACTGTACAAGTCGGTCCTCAAACCAATTTGGTGTTATGGGATGCAGTTATGGGGCACTGCCTCAGCTAGCAATGTAGAAAAAATTCAAAGGCGCCAAAATAAGATTTTACGTATTATTACATCTGCTCCCTGGTATATAAAAAATTCGAACATCCACAAAGACCTAAATATGCCATCAGTTAAATCAGAAATAGCGGAACATGCAGTCACATATCTAAAGAGGCTTGAATCTCATCCAAACCCTTTGGCGCGTAACATGCTGAATGAACCTGGTTACATTCGACTAAAAAGAAGAGATACTGCTTTTCTTGGCCGTACATTAGAGAGATGACCCGCAAATGATTTCGAAATCCGTGAAACAAACATTATTTTTGTCTAGCACTGGCTGGACTTAAAAAGAATATTTTATTTTAGACTTAAGATACGAGTAATTATTGTTAGTTCAAAAATTATTGAAGATACAATAAATAAATTATGAAAAAAAAAAAAATGCGATAAAACAGTCCGTAATTGCCATATTCTACATTCTTTTCTCGGCATAGATCAATATAATCGTTGTGAAGGTTTGCAACAGTTTTGCTTCCATCAATGAAAACTTTTGTGGTATTTGCTCGTGTGTAATGACTTTCGATCTTGGGTATAGATTCAATGAACGATTTAATCCCATCTCTTATTTCTGGTTTTACTTTAATATGTTTTCCATGTTTACCACGTTGATCGCCTTCCATGAGAATATTGGCAACTTTATTCTTCTTTTCTATAACTGTTCTAATATTACGACTGTTGATATCTAATGTGTTCATAAAGAACAGCTTGCAAACTTGTATTGGCTCTTCATCATTTTTCAAGAAATACTTCATATTTTTTTTGTCTTGCTGGACGAATTCCTCCCTCTCGGACATATCGATATCGTGGCTCGTTTACAGTCATACAATTCAATATAAATTGCCTCTGCTTTTCAATATTAGACAAGGACCAGTATGTGGAAAAAATGTTTAAGCGGTCTACTTCACTAAATTTGTTAAAGCATTTTAACCTACATCTTTCTGTACAAGGGACTTTTACACATCTTTTAGATCGTATTTTTTTATTTTTGTTCCACATTTCATACTGTTTGCCAGAATTTCGAAGTTTTTTCTTAATACTGCGACTCCATTTTTCAGGATTGCGTTGGCGTTTTTTTCCTCTCTGGGGCGACTTGGTACTTGTTGCGATTTCATTATTTGCGATTACATTTTCAGTACTTACATCACTTTCCAAAGAAACGTCTTCAGGTTGTTTATAGTCGACATCAAGATGGGAGTCGTCTGACCCGAAATCATAAAGGCTACTGGAATCATTTGAGCTAATAGATGGTCTGTGTTGCCCGTCCATGACTGACATTTACGACCTGTTCAATCACTTGCCTTTTGCTTAAAATTATGCAAAATATCGAGCGATGACTTCCGATTCTTGTAAATTCAATATGATCGCAATAGATTGTCTTATCAAAAGTAATTCAGAAAAGAATTAAATAAAATGTCATTAAAGCTCAACTGTCATGTAATTGGCACTGTTGTATAGAATGGTATTAAATTTTACATAGCGGTGCTGATAAAGCAATACACTGTAACACGATCTGTGGAATAAATCAAAATGTATTTAACTATGCGGAATGTGAGTAAAAATTATTTGCTATAACGACACAACTAACAATGTGACCTAATTATAACAACCAATTTATATATTTTTGGCAATAACGATTCATTTGAAGTTAATACAAATCGGTACAAGCAATTGAATTCATTAGATTAATTGTAATAACGTCATAACCTAAAATAATATTTAGTTTAACAAAATAGTTAACTACAAGAACGTTATATTTTTTGTTAGGAAATGTTTAAATGCAAATGTTCTTGATAAAGAAATAGAAATATCCAATTCAATAAAGTCACATTTAGATTTGATGCACTCTAACAACAAAGTATTTCCACATTTTTTACCTTCTCTTTCACTAAAATACAGTTATAAAATCAAATGTTTCTTTTTTGCTACAAAGAAAACCACATGTACAAGAGGAATGCCAAACACAAACTGAAATGTGACCTTGTTGATGTTAATTGCTCAAGTTTGTTACGAGAGGTCATAGCGTCACAAGCATCTGTATTACAGTTATTTTTTCGATAATTCTCTCCGTTCTTAGATCAATTTGTAGAGATTTAAGAGAAGAACATTTCTGCATTACTAAATCGAATATGCCAAATTTTGAGTTGTGACGGTCTTGCACGAAATGAGCGATGTGTATTTTCCATGTGTACAATACATATGACATTTTTCATTTAGAACGTGTTCTATATTGATGTGACAAAGCATCTGACATTCTGTAATGCCTAACAAATGCGTAACAAAAGCACTAAAAGTGTGGCAAAAGCACTACGTTTGAATCTTTGCATCAGCTGTGGTTGGCAATACAAAACTGTGTGGCGTTGAAATATATATGTATTATAGGTTATGTCAGATGTGATTACACATGTAAATTATTTGATTATATCACAGGTCACGAAGCTAGAGTCATGCAAAATAATATTCCGGAAACTTTTAATGACTTATTCAATAGAGATGATACCAACAAGTGGCAAAAAGCTGTAAGTGATGAATTGGATGCTATGACCAAAAATCATGTCTGGGATCTTGTGGAACCTCCGTCAATTAACAAGTTATTAAAATCTACATGGGTTTTTAGATTAAAGGAAGATACGATGGATGGAAACCCAACGAAGTACAAAGCCCGATTAGTAGTTAAAGGTTTTCTACAAAACCATGCTCCAGTAGAGAAGCTGACGACTATTAGAATTGTCCTTGCTGTTGGAGTTTTTACAGGACACCACTTCCATCATCTTCTTGCACGGTGACTTGAAAGAAAATATATATATGGCAGTTCCTGAAGGTGTTAACGCTATTCGAAATAAAGTTTGTAAGTTAATAAAGTCGCTGTATGGGCTTAAACAAGCACCGAAATGCTGGAACGAGAAGTTTAACAATTTTCTGCTTTCCCTAGGATTTGTAAGGTTAAAATATGACTACTGCCTTTACGTTAAAATTGATAAAACATCAGATAACATCCTGATTTTAGTTCTATATGTAGACGATTTTAAATTTTCTCAAAGAATAAATATCCAAACATTTTGAAATGACTGATTGCGGTCCACTGAACTTCTTTCTGGGTATGAATATGAACTTCGTAAACGGAAAATTTAAAATATCTCAAGAATCAAGCATCTTTAATATTATCACCTAATTTGTAATTTAATTAATTCTTTCTTAGAGAGAATAAAAACGAACTTAAGCTTGATTATAAAATTTCATTGTATGTAATACATAAACAGTTCGACTAATAATAATTAAAATTTTCAAAATAAAAAATATTAAAGAAATTTGGAATGCTAGATTGCAATGCAGTGAAGTCTCCGATGGAAAAAGGATTACAGTTAGAAAACTGTTTATCAAAATCAGGCACCAAAGAACCTTATCGAGAACTGTTAGGAAGTTAAATGTATATTATTCTTTGTTCTAGACCTTATATTTGTTTTCAAATCGGTTATTTAGGCCGTTATCAGATATCTTAAAGGAACATTGGAAACAAAATTAAATTTTATGCAATCTTCAAGTGAACCTATTTTGGGATTTGCTGATGCAGATTGGGCATCTGATAAATCTGACCGGAAATCAGTCAGCGGATATTTGTTTCAGGTGTATGATTGCACTGTATCATGGTGTATCAAGAAACAACAAACTGTTGTAACTTCTTCATCAGAAGCCGAATATACGCTTTGAGTCTGGCAACAACTGAAGCGATATGGGTATCTGGAGTTATGAAAGATTTGAAAGAGATTGATGACTATACTGTAAAACTATTTGAAGACAATAGAGGCAGCATCGTAATGGCGAATAATCTAGAAAGCAAAAGGGCAAAACATATAGACATAAAACACCACTTTATAAGAGATAACATATTAAATGGCAATATATGTAGCTCTTGAACATATTAGCAGTGAGTTCCAGTTAGCAGATTTATTTACAAAATCATTAGATGTCAACAGATTTGTTAAACTACGGAATAATATAGGACTAATCGATTGAGAGGGGGTGTTGCAAGGTATATTTATTTTACTAGGTAGTGGCATCCCTACAACAAATACAACAATACAAGAACAATATGGCATTTTGTTGTTGCTTTGTAGTTCGAAATGTCAAAAAAAAAAACATAAGAAAATTGAGAAGGCGTGTATGTGTTTTATTGCTTTCTCACTTCTACACTATAAAATTTCTGAACACATTCAACTTTTGACATGTCGAACTACTAAATCAGCTGGGCGGACGACACTACCTCGTAAGTAAATATATCTTGGGGTGTTGGAATACTTTGTTTTTTAATCGAGTAGTTTTTTGTTTATTTGAAAAATAAAATATTAATTTGTCATTCTTAGAAAATTTGTAAAACAGAAAACTACAACAAACTTTTTGTTCTTTTAATATAAAAAAAATAAATTAAACTGCTAGTCAATTTATAAAAATATTCAACTGCCTTATAGATTGCAGCTGCAAAGGTGGAACAGCAATTGTCAACGAAGCCGCAGCTAATAACATTTCCATCATTGTGAACAACCGCATAAGTTGTAGAGTGGATTGATTTTGAACCATTTGTGAAAATTAATTTTCAGCCAAGATTTGAAAGATAATCATAAGTATTGAGGTAGACTTGTTTATAAACCAAAGGTGGCATAGTAGATTTTGGTAACTTGGTGATGGAATCAATAAAAGATGAATCCTTAAAAAACCAAGGTGGTTCAGTGGGATATTTATAATGAAAAGGTCGAACTTTTAGGCCGATGTCATTGGAATACTTCATACATTTTACCAACGTAGATTTAAATTTAGGTTCTCTTGAACGGTTTAGTAGTTTCGTTACTTCATGAAAAAGCAATTGATAACGCAAACTATAACTACTGGGATTAATTTATATGTAAGAAGAATTATTCGGTCTTCTATAGATGGAAACCCGGCTTCGGTCAGAATATTCTTAATGGGGCTAGTACGAAACGCTCCAATACAAAATCTTATTGCAGCGTGATAAGGAGCTTGAATACGTTTTATGTTTGTATAGGCACAACATCCATATATTGGGAGAGCGTAATCGATTTTGGACAGAATGATAGAACGGGCTATATTTAACATTGATGTCGTATGAATCATAAAGTGTTTTGATGTAGGAAATTTTATAATGTTGAGACTGGAGTTTAATCTACTCCTTAGTTGTAGGCAATGGTGTTTGAAAGTAAAACTTTTGTCGAAGATAACACACAATATCTTTAGTTGATCGACTTTTTGTATTATTATATTTTTATATTGTATATCGGATATAATACAATTCCGTTTTCTGCAAATATGGAGAACTTTACACTTATCAACAAATAGTTTAGCTCCTGATATCAAACCCCAATTATTTCCTTTAAAAAAGTTTCTCTCACTTTATCACTGCTGTTGTGTTTGCTCTGAAAATCACTGCGTCGTCGGCATATATTGCATGTTCGATGTATTTTTCTTGCGAGATTATTTCGCTTAGCTGATTAAACGCAATAATAAATAGAACTACTGAAAGAAGTGAACCTTGAGGAATACCGTTGTGTAAAGAAGATGTAACAGAGTATTCGTTATTTACCCTGACTTTAATTTTGCGGTTACTTAAAAAGCCTTCAATAATGTAGTAAATTTTTTAACATATGTTCCACTCCTTTAATTTACATAATAAAACATGAATACCAATCTGGTCGAAAGCTCTTTCAAAGTCGGTTGAGAGTATACTTATATGATTTTTGTTAGACAGTGCGTTATAAATAAAATGTTTTCGCATAAAAGCCACTTGGTGTTGTGAAACTAAATTATTGGATTTCAGAAACCACATTAAGCGTCTTGCAATAATTTATTCTAAAATTTTGCTTATACATGGAAGCAGGGAAATAGGTCTGTACCCGTCAAAGACATGGATTTTTATTTGGTTTTCGTATAGGAATGATAGTTGCAATTTTCTATCCTTGTGATATATGCCAGATGAAAAGATATTGTTATACAATTTTGTTAGATTTTTTTTTTGCATTAATGCTTAGATTTCCAAGCATTGGATAAGAAATACGATCCTCCCTAGTGTTTTTCCTTTTGACGTCTGAAGGGCGTCTTCTAGTTACGTCATATTGATTGGTTTATTAATTCTTTGTAAAAGGGTGTTATGTGGGTTGTAGGAGCTGTTCATAACATTAGCTTTAGCTTGAAGAAAAACAGGAGAAAAGTTATTGTCAGCAGATAAATCAGACCAATATTTTACAAAATGGTTTGCAATATCACTCGAAGAAGTTAACACATCGTTTTATATCATTCCACATCCGTTGTGGAGTAGAAAAAGGGCTAATTTTGGATGTAAAATTCTGGATACACGCAGCTTTGCTTTGCTTAACAGATCTTCTAAAAAGCGCGTTATATTTTTTATAAAACAAATGCCTTCAGTTCTTTCCCTATGGAAATTATGCCAAAGTTTCTGTTTTTTCATTTCGTAAAGATTCCAAGTACGAATTCCACCACGCGACACGGGTTTTAAAATTTCTAACAACAGTTTGTGGAATATAAAGGTTTGCTGCCTGTCGATTAATGTTTGCAGAGCTGTTGAAGCTTTAATATTCTGTAATATTATTCTATTAACATGCATAATTCTCATTGTGTTTTGTAGAATTTTATTACTTATAGAGTATTTTTGGCTTCTCTAAAATTAGGAAAAAGGTTTCCTGATGATCTGGCCTGAGCAACCAGTGAAATACGTATAGGGACTAGCTCTTTCCCCCAACAAATAAATTGCATTTTTATTATAAAACGTTATGGGTAATTAGCATAATATTAAATAATAAATTCTTCATGTTCATTATATGATGTGTTATTGTATGTTGTTGTTTGTTTAGGTAAGTTTAAATTTTTATTTTTAGTTAAGTTGAGTTTTTCTTTAAATTGTTTGTACTTGCGTTGTTTGCAATTGTTTTAGACATTGAACGTGTTTGTACTGCATGTTTGTTGATTTGTGTGTTTTTAATTCAGTTACGTGTGTTTTTGAAACAATAGCAGTTTCATAGTTTTTTGAAGGTTCCAAGTTATTGGTAGACGGTGTTGTTGTTTTATTTAAATTTGTTGATTTATTTTGTGTATTTTTTGCTACATTGCTGTAGGTTGAGCTGTTGTTGATGAATTTTTTTGTATTGTTTATGGTGTTTGTGACTTCAGAATAAGTCTGCTCTAGAGGCTTAAGTAACGTTAATGCTTGGTATTTCTCTTTTGCATTTCTTAGAGAACATTTTTCTTTCGTTTTAATTTTTAATATTTCTTTTTCTTTTTTAAACTTTTTGCAACTCCTTTGCGGAGGAGGGGTGTTCTTCAGAACTGTTTACACAAAAAGTACGTGTACATTCATCTGGTATATGGGGTGATAAAGCACAGATTTCATATATTGGTGTATTTTTGTACCATTTTTGTGTGTGTCTAAGCATTTGACAGCGCATAGTATTTGGATAGAATTGTCTTACTTTGACTTTGTGCCACGATATTTCTAACTTTTCAGGGGTTGAGTACCTGTCGAATGTCAAGAGCATAACACCACAGGGCACTGTTTTACCTTCTGGATTTTTTCGTTGGTATTTATAGATGTCAACTACACCTTGATCGTTTAATTCCTTCCTATACATATATATATATATATATATATATATATATACTTATCAAAAAATAGGATATGAGAAATTTAAATTTTATATTATATCTAATAGGAGATAGAGCTTTTTTTTGAAATTGTTTTACACTCTTAAACACTATTTCTTTTTATACTATCAAGCAAACATTTTTCTTTATTTTTATTCCCTTTATATATTTTCTTTTGTTTGAAAATGGTATATATCTGTCTTGCTATTAGCCAACCTAGCAATTAACAACAATTAGATATTTTTTGTTATTTTACAAATGTATATTTTTTGATTATTAACACAATAGTGCTGAAGTTAACAATGTCAAAGCCGTGCCCGCTCTGCGAATTTTAATTTTATTTGAACTATTTTTAAATGAATTAATTAATTATATTGGCTTAAGTTCTTAATTATAAAGAGTTAGAGAAAAATTAAACACCAGCAGAGTGGAATGCATTTTCTAAGAACTTAAGCCAAAATAATTAATTTATTTATATATATTTATATATATACATATTTATATATTTGGTATTCATGAAATATTAACGACTCGCTTTTATTTACAGCCGCCACTGTGGACGTGTTGTGTGTTCAAAATGTTCCAATAACGACGTTCCTATACTGAAGTTTGGCATCAATAAACCAGTTCGAGTTTGCGGTGTATGTTTTGATGTATTACAAGGTGTTAATGGAAATTTGCAATAGAGAGGAGAACAAAAAATATTAGAGTGGTGTGTTTATTACTTCAGTTTTGCCATATATCGTTTCAATTATTGCTTACTAAGCTCTAATACTGCGCGAGAAGAATGAAGCTGACCTGAATAACATGTACATTCCTTATATCTCTTAAGTGGTTATTTAAAACAAAACAAGAAGAAAGTGACTTATTTATGTTATTTTATGTATGATTAATTAAAATTACATAATAATATTTAAAATGTTAAATAATTGTAAGAAATTAAAACTAAACTATACATTATTTTTTACATTTAATCGTACCAAAAGCCACACAAGGGCTTTTAATATGAATGAATGTTGAACATAAAACATGTTTATTTGATATTTAGTTTGGATGTACATTTCATGGATTGTTTATTTTATTTTTTATGTATAACACTTCATTTAATAAAACCTAATTCTAAACGAAATATTTATCATGTTTTTACATACTTACGCATAAAGCTAATAATTCATTCAAATGGGTGTTTTAAAAATAACTCGTAAAAAGTAAGAAATGAAACACAATTTAATACTCATACATACAAATGTATATTTCATAGTATATTATCACAAAACTGCTCTAAAATGTACAGTATATTGTAAATAAGAGGGGAAACATTAAGAAAGTTTCTTTAAAGAATACAATATTTTCATATTTATGTATGTATATATGTATGTATGTAGTTGAATGTTACAAGATAATTTTTTTGTTTGTTGTTTTAACTTAAATTCGAGTTTATGTTCCAAAAGTTTTGAGAGAACCAAACGTTTTAAGTATTCAATAACTAATAGCACTCTTAAGTTAATTAGAATATGATAAGACTTATAAAAATAGCAAAGAACTTGTTAAAGCTATCACAGTTATCGTAGTGAGTGTCCGTTTTGACGAATTGCACAAATTTCCTCGACAATAGCAAAGTGTTTTCAATGAAGCAGCAATTGTGTTTTCCTTAATCTCGCTACAGCCTTCTACATAAACTTCTTGAACCGAATGCTCTTCATGCCATCGACCATTGTTGAAGACCTTAAATGAATAAGCAAATATAATACATGTAGATGTATGTGTAAGTGTATACATATAACGAGTGATTTTTTAAGAGCTTGAGAACTTTTTTTTTAAAAAAAACGCATAAAATTTGCAAAATCTCATTGGTTCTTTATTTGAAACGTTAGATTGGTCCATGACATTTACTTTTTGAAGATAATTTCATTTAAATGTTGACCGCGGCTGCGTCTTAGGTGGTCCATTCGGAAAGTCCAATTTTGGGCAACTTTTTCGAGCATTTCGGCCGGAATAGCCCGAATTTCTTCGGAAATGTTGTCTTCCAAAGCTGGAATAGTTGCTGGCTTATTTCTGTAGACTTTAGACTTGACGTAGCCCCACAAAAAATAGTCTAAAGGCGTCAAATCGCATGATCTTGGTGGCCAACTTACCGGTCCATTTCTTGCGATGAATTGTTCTCCGAAGTTTTCCCTCAAAATGGCCATAGAATCGCGAGCTGTGTGGCATGTAGCGCCATCTTGTTGAAACCACATGTCAACCAAGTTCAGTTGTTCCATTTTTGGCAACAAAAAGTTTGTTAGCATCGAACGATAGCGATCGCCATTCACCGTAACGTTGCGTCCAACAGCATCTTTGAAAAAATACGGTCCAATGATTCCACCAGCGTACAAACCACACCAAACAGTGCATTTTTCGGGATGCATGGGCAGTTCTTGAACGGCTTCTGGTTGCTCTTCACTCCAAATGCGGCAATTTTGCTTATTTACGTAGCCATTCAACCAGAAATGAGCCTCATCGCTGAACAAAATTTGTCACATTTGAACATTTCGAACCGAACACTGATTTTGGTAATAAAATTCAATGATTTGCAAGCGTTGCTCGTTAGTAAGTCTATTCATGATGAAATGTCAAAGCATACTGAGCATCTTTCTCTTTGGACCATGTCTGAAATCTCACGTGATCTGTCAAATACTAATGCATGAAAATCCTAACCTCAAAAAAATCACCCATTATATATATTGCCATATAATTGTTATAAGTATGTATGTATGTGTTTTGCAACAGTGGCAACAATTTTAAAATACATTTTTATATAAATAGCTTGTTTTGTAAGAGTATTTCAATTGCATTTTAGTAAAATTGTTGCTGCAAAATTGTATTTTTTAAATAACTCACTTTTATTAAATTTACAAAAAAAAACTAGTGGCAAAACAGTGAAACGGACCAAACATTTTTTGTGATGTAAAAATAAAATAATATTTAGCTAAATAAAATAAAAGGTCGATTAAAAAGGATCAATTCCAATTTAATTTTTATATTAGGCTTTATTTACGTTATTGTTAATTAAGAAAAAATGAAACAAATCTAGTTTACGGCCACATCCCAAAAATAAAAATAGCCTATTGTATGTAAAATTCAATTTTAATCAAAAAATTTTAAGTGACATAACACTACTTGCTTTCTTTTATGTATAAGGTTCAATCAGGACAGAATTTTAGTAGAGATTATTTCCGATAATATTCCTAATATTTTGGGTAAAGGACAATTATTGCGGTGACGCTAAGGACACCACATCACTATCTTGGACGCTTGAACTATTTAAATTCAGGGTTATCATAGAAACCAATATTGTCAGAATTGGTTTTAAAACCGACAAGAAAAATGCTTTGGTGTCATAGAAACAAATGTTATTGGTTTTGTGTTCGAACTAGAATTAGTGTCGGTTTTGGGTGTCACAGAAACCAATGTTATCGGTTTTTTATTGGAAATAAACGAAGCAGCTAACAGCTGTCAGTTTTCATTTTTGCGCGCTTTTTTTAGTTTTTATTTTTTTGCAGCGGGATATATTTAAGAAATGTAAGTAAATTAATTTAATATTTGCTTTATAAAGAGAAAAATTTTTGCATTGACCTTTTTATTTTCTAGGGGAAAACAGTACACAAAATACTATAATCATGGAATTCATGGAAAAATATCCGGATTTAGCTAAAGGCTTCAAGAAGCGCGGCAAACCAACTGTGAATGCCCTGTAGAAAGAAATGGCTGATTCACTGAATAGTGCCGGGCCACCACAATTTGACGTGAATGGGTGGAAAAAGGTAAACAAAATTTTTTCCACAGAACAAATTGTATTGTTTTATGAAATGTCTTTTTATTCGTACAGAAATGGACTGAGTGGAAGAGCGAGGTAAAAAAAAACTAGCTCAAAATATGACAGAGTCTAGGGCAACTGGCGGTGGACCGTTTGCAAAGCATCATCTGACAACTACAGAAGAGGCCATAGTACGGCTATGTGGCATTTCGCAGTGGGTGGAAGGTGTTTGCGGCGTAGCAGTTGGTCTCAACGAAGATGTAGATTCTGCATGTGAGAAAGAAGTGCCCTCTACATCTTCAGAATTCGTCTCTCCTTTTCTTCCGATAACAAAAATGCTACAACTGCTGATGTTATTTTATTTATGTATAAGCACTTATCACCTTTTAATTATTTTATATCAATTATTTTCACAAAAAACACTTTTACTGATATTTTAATGAAAAAATATAATATTTTGTCAATTTTCTGCAAAAAATAAAATAAAATAAAAATGTAAACAACAGCTGTTTCGATATTGGTTTTATTTACATTCGAAATTAACAAAACCAACTTGGTTTCGTGACACCAAATGAAACCAATATTGGTTTTCAAACCGACAATTAGCAAAACCAATATTGGTTTCTATGACACCCCCGATTGTCTATACCAGCATTGCATTTGAAATTAATGCTGATATTCGAGAACGCATTCGCCTTGAGTATACGAATTTTTGACAGCTGGTTGGAGCATAACAAAGTAAAGCAAAAAGTAATTAACTTCGCCGTACTGCCACCTGTTAAAATGAATTTGCCTTGGAACTAATATTTTTTTATTTTAATGCAAAAAATAATTAACTTCGCCGTACTGCCACCTGTTAAAATAAATTCGCCTTGGAACTAATCTTTTTTGTTTTTAATGTTCAGTTAAAAAAGACCAGTGAAATAAGCATATTCAAATGAGAAAAGTTAACTGATTTTTTTAATTTTTATGTCTTTGATTAATTTAAAATTTATGTTTCAAATTAAAATGAGCTTTCAAATGATTTATCTCTTATAAAAATTACGTAAATTTAATTAAATTTAAACTACCATTTACTTTTACCATTTAATGTGTTCAATAAAATTTTGTTAAATTAAGTTTAGTACCAAAAGTTTTTACTGGATCAAGCATATCGAAAAGGTGAGTCTAAAAGTCCTAGCGAAATGGCTGTCGATTCAGAGGTGGTGAATTTGGTTGTGTTTCAGTGCCTGAACTACCTTCTATTGCCCTAACGAATCTATCGGTCCCTTGGCATAGTGCGTTTATAGCATAAGGGACGTAACCCTATTGGTGGCTAAAAGTTATTCAGTGATGTCAATTGCCCTGTTCGTAGTACATTCTCATGTTAAATTAATCAGGTGAATGCATCGGAAGTAGAATGGGATAGACTAGTTGTTCAAGAGCTAGCGAATATACACGTGCGGAGCTAGCTACCTATACTTATATTATTAGTCATTTTGAATACTATTTGTTCAAACACATACTTGCTTTGTATCCTTTTGTGGTGCACACCCACGGGTGAATGTCTCTTGATGCTGACCATTTTGTAGATGTAGTGTTGATATAGTTTTAAGGCACATTGTGGAGTAGGGACAATCAATAACGTATTCATCAGATTCATCAAATTTTGAGCACATGGGTGTAATAATTGTCGCATTTTTAAAATACGAGTAGATTTTTTCAATTGTCACAGCACATTTAAAACATTTAATAGCACTAGAGGAACCTTTAAATATATTTCGATTAATTAACATAATATTTTCAATTTAAATTCAATTTTAAAAACAAGTTTAAAATAATAAATAAATTCGTAAAACTCTGTGTGTAAAGTCTTGCTTTCGTATAGGAGTGAATTTTAATTAGATCGACAGCGAGTTTTTTATTTGCGATTTTCTTATTCAATATCGTGTATGAAGCCCACTGTTGCCAGAAAATTTATCTACATATAAAATTTTCAAAATTGGGTTAAAAAATCTGCAAACCCTGCTTAATATTGATTTAATATACAAAAACCTGTTAAAATAAAAAAATACATAATAAATATTAGGTTTTTATGTTTTTTTACGAAAATAATAAAAACATAATATTGGAGTACATGAGTTATTTTTTAAAGGGTAAGCAAAAGGTAAACACGTAACCCTATTGTTTTCGCTACAATGTCTGTCCGTCTGTCAGCGTATTTTATCTCTGGAACCGTAATAGGTAGACTCTTGAAATTTATCCAGATGTACAACTGTTGCCGCTATAACAACAAATACTTATTAGGGCGTTCCAATATAGACGTGTTATTCAGGTATGTGTTTAATTCTTGAACTGTAGGTCATACACTTAAAATTTACAACCAGTCATTAAAATTTAGTTCGCTATATAAACAAGCATACAAAAATAAACCTAGAAATCAAAGGGTGATCCGATAGTGAAGTGATTTGCATGTATATGGCCTAAGTTCTGAATCATAATAGGTAGACTCTTGAAATTTTCACAGAAGGTGTATAACTATAGCCGCTATAGCAACAAATACTAAAACTTTTAAGGTATTCTGAACGTGGCGTGTTATTTGGGTTTATTTATTGAGTTGTAGGAGGTAAACACTTAAAATTTTCAGACAGTAATTAAATTTTTTTTTCGCTTTATAATCAAGTTTAAAAAATTAAACCTAAAAATTAAAGGGTTTTCCGTTAGTGGCGTGATTTGCATGTATATATACGGCCTAAGTTTTGAACTATAATAAACTATAACAAATGGTAAAAATTAAAGGGTGTGACGACAGTGACGTAATTTGCATGAAATGTTTTCTTTATTTTTTTTTTCTTCTTTCTTCTGCATTTGCGATCGTAGGTAGAAAATTCTTTTATGTTCATTTTTGAGAAATTTAATATATGTTTAACGTTCATAAATGAACATGTACATTTATGAAAAAGAACATTAATGAGAAGAAGCTGATTTATCACTCTTTATGTACATGTACGCAAATTTGTATGTAAACAAGCCTTCGGAGTTTTGGGAACGTGTTTTGTTTTCAGATGAAAGCAAGTTTTGCATTTTTGGAATTAAAGGAAAAAAGTTAGTTTGGCGAAAATCTGGTGCTGCGTTGAATAAAGAAAATCTTGTGCCAACGGTTAAACATGGTGGAGGAGGCATAATGGTTTGGGGATGTATGGCGGCCAACGGGGTTGGTAATCTCGTATTTATAGAGTCTATAATGGATCAAATTGGATATTTGAACATTCTTAAAGAAAATTTAGTGCAAAGCGCTCAAAAATTGGACCTTGGAGAAGGGTTTTGGTTCCAACAGGATAATGATCCTAAACATACGGCGCATAATGTCAAGCTGTGGCTGCTCTACAATACCAAAAATCAATTAAAATCGCCCCCTCAGTCTCCCGATCTCAATCCAATTGAGCATTTATGGGATTTACTGGAGCGCAGAATCCGCCAACATAAAATAACCTCAAAAGAAATGTTAAAAAATGTCATAAAGGATGAGTGGGCCAAAATAAGTACAGATGATACTTTAAAGTTGGTTAAGTCAATGCCAAATCGGCTTGCAGAAGTCCTTAAGCGTAAGGGATATCCGACAAGTTACTAACTTTAGCAATATTTCAATTAATTTCCTTTTTTACAAAAATAATTATAGTGTACGAATACTTTTTCTTGTGAATTTTTGGATTTTTTTAAGTTTTTTTAATTTTATTATTTTTTGTAAAGCAATAAACATTAGAGTGAATTAAAAATAAATAACAAATGACTTAATCTTAATTAAAAAAAAAATATGCTTAACAAAAGTGTACTATTTTAAATTGTTTTGGGGTATTAAAATTTTATTTCAAAGTGTACGGATAGTTTTTCTAGCAAAACATACATATATGTTTATTCGTTCGTTTTTGAGCGAGGAAAATAAATATAAAATTTTATATTTCTCACTTATGACAAATATCAGGAATGTCGATTTTTTAATGTTCATAAATGAAAAATTCTGAACCCTGCATAAGTATGGAAAAGTAGTTATAATACTAAGTATACTCATAAGTAAAATAACTAATTTTAGGAATTGTATGTACATATAAGAATATAGAATGTTTTGCAGTATTTTGTTTATAAACGAACATTGGTTAACAGTGTGACCAGATCGAAAAATATTTTGCAGCTAAATATAGTTTAAAATAATGCTAAAAAAGATTCCAAAATGCTAAAATTTAAAATTTATATTTTTAATGAATTTATACATTATGAAGTATTTATTTTTGATAAAATTGCTTTTAAATATATCATTTTAATGAAAAAAAAAAAAACTGATTAAAAGTGAATAAGTGGTAAAAAGGGGCCCTAAAAGTAATAAGTCATAAAAATTAAAGGTTTTCAGGATTTAGCTATATACTATATTTTGTTTATACAAACTTTCAACCCATAATGAAGCATTTTTTGTTTTTTAACTGTTCAATTCAAAGTTTACTTTAAAACTGTACTTTGAGTGGCTTTTAATACCGGTATTTCATTTAATTCGGTTATTAAAATGCTGACGACGGATGTAGCGATCCAGAAAATGCATTACATTCTGCTGGTGTCTAATTTTTTTTTATCTCTTTATAATAAAGAACTTTATTTATTTTTATAACAACGGCTTTTAACTCCATATATTCATCATAATGCGATAGAAAATTTAACGCTGATTTTATTTAATATGTGAATAATTTTATATATATTTCTTCTTTTAGTGGCTTAATGGCCAAAAATAGACTTAAACCTTAGAAGTTACGCAATTTGATTATTTGCGTTTTGCAAGTGTTAGTTATGCAGTTCGATATCTATACATATCATAAAACTGTAACAGGACCATTTCTGTATACCTATGAAATATTTTTTTGAAAATTCTGTTGCTGATGCAGTTAATAATCGAAATGGAAAACAAAATTTGGAATTTTTGTCTGTCTGTGTTTGCATTACGTAAAAACTGCTGGATCCATTTTAATGAAATTTTGTGAGGAGGTATCTTGGTTAAAATAAAGGATATTTTTCTTCGCAAAAATATCTCATTTCCAAGAGAAAATATAGAAAAAGTAGTCAAAGTAGGCAAGTTTACCGATTTAAAGTTACTGCGCACTTGACAGCACCTTTTATTTTTGTTAGCAGAATATTTTAAACACTACAATAATTCTGGAATTTTATATTAATTTTTTAATATTATCCAGAGATGGGTAGCTCTATATAAATAAAATGCAAAAACCATAACTGATGTACTATAAAAGTGAGTCTTCAAATTTGTTGGGGATTACTGTTCATGAGCAAGAAGTCATACTCGAACACAAACTAGACTACTCAACACATGTCTACTCATACCACACTATTAGTAAGCAAACCATTTCTTCGTATAATGAACGGAATGAGCTGACCGCGTAAAACGAACTTTTTGTACTAGAGAGCGCCGTGTTTACTAGTCTCATGTACGAAGCAGTCAGTGTGTTTTGTTTAGTAGTTGTGTAGAACTTTTGGATAAGGCTTAGTGCTTTTTAGTTGCACTATTGGTTTTTTATATTACTTTAGAAATAAACCCTTAAATTGAACGTAAGTGATGTTGTTTAAAAATTCTGCAGTATGCCATTATTGGAACAATTGAAAAGTCAAAAACATGTCATAATTTGTAGTAATTCCCTATAATCGACAAAAAATTGTGGTACGATTTCTTAAATAAGACGAAAATGATTGTATGACTTTACTAAAATCAAATAATACCAAAAAAATGCTAACAAGAATGCTAACTGCTAAATTATAAAGCTGAAGGTATTTTTAAATTATGAAACAATTAATACATATAGTTACATATTTTTATAAAATAGTCGAAGTATACTTAGAGTATTTACATACTTGTATTTATTCCCATTCTATACTTACAAGTATGGGTATAGCCAATACTTTATCCAACTTTTACTTACATATACTTAGTTGTATTCCGAAAAATAATGAACAAGTATGCGCACACTTATTCTCTGCCTATAACACAATAGAATTCTACAAAAAACACAAACAGTATTAGGTTTAATATATTATTAACAAACTTGTACTTTCTTACATAGCTACAGAAAAATATAAATTTATTCCACATATTTTATGAAACACAATTAAATAAAGTTTATAATTCAAAATTTATGGGACAATATTATTGGCACACCTTCAAAAAGTTAGTATTTATAAGACAAAAAAATATAATATAAAAACATTACGCCACCACTACCATGTTTAACTGAACACAATGAGTTATTCTTATCATAGGCGGTGTTTGGTTTCCACCAAACTGATACTTCCCCATCTGACTGAAAGATATTAAATTTACTTTCATCAGAAAATAACACATCTGGAACAATGTGTTATTTTCTGATGATGTCTTCTCCCTTGCTTCCAAATTCCTGAGCATAACTTAACCTTTTTTTTTGTTTTCACCTTTAAGAGGTTTTCTTCTAGCTTTTTTTAATTATTTACCACAATTTCACACTTTATGACTTGCAATCGTTTTTATCTTCGTTTCAAAATAGAGAATACCGATATATTTACGATCTACTTTAAATTTTTAATACAGCGTCATTTAAAATATAACGGAACTTTTCAGCTGTCTACAACTTTAAGTGATGCCATATCGAAATGTTCTTAAAACTATAGCCACATTTTATGTTTTGTGCTAATAATTTTATCCCTTAAAATATGAGCTAAAAACTTAATATAACTATTTTTCTTAAAATATGCACCTACCCACTAAAACAAAGCTTTCGATTTTTTCTAAAGTCAGACTTGTCGTAAGGAATTCGTTAAGACATTTCGGTAGTTTGTCGGAAATCAGACTTGTCGTAACGAATTCGGTAAGACATTTCGGTAGTTTGTCTGAAAACTGAAAAAATAACGAATTTGTTAAGACATTTCGGTTGTTTGTCTGAACAAATAAAAAATAATTAAAACTTTGATTTATAGTAAGAAAATAAAAACCAAAATTTTATTAAACAGAAAAGAATTATAGTAAATACGAACAAATTTAATAAATAAATGCATGATGGATATTTGAAATCGAATGGATTACAGCAAAGTATTGAAATCATTAACTAATCATTATATTCAGAGAACGAAGTTCCAGCTTATACGGCGGTACCGACATAAAACATGTTTTGATTTTGTACCTATGTATATGTCGATGCGATTTCGTTACGATTTCGTAACTATTTATCGTAACGATTTCGTAACTATATATCGTTGCGAAGTTGTGTCAACCCTTTCATATAAAAATCGTTACGATTTCGCTAAAATTTCGGTTCCGAAATCGGAAGATTTTTTCGAACAGCCGTTACGAATTCTATCCGAAATCGGAACATTTGGTTTGGTGAGTATGTTATAAAGTACAAGTTTGTTGAGAATATATTAGAAAATAATAGAATTGTAGAATTCTATTGTTTTATTAAAAAATACTTAGTGTACCAAAAATATTGTCCGCGTCGTAGTTACATAATTTAAGAGAAATATACACAAAGTAATTGAATTGAATTAATGAAAAATATTCTCCATATAAAAAAGTATAAACAAAAATAAACATAATAAGAAGTAATATGTAAGAATTAGATTTAAACCAAATAAAAGATGCGCAAAAATTAGAAGAAAAAAAAATAAAGACTATTTGAATGTCAAGCCTCTAATTATTACTGTTCAAAAGTTAAGCTATTTTCACCAGCATCCGTCTTTTATGGGCACACCATTCAAGCCTCTGTCTATAACGGTTTCAAAGATACGGTCACATAGATCAAATAACATCACCCATTCGGACAACCTTTAATTTACAATTTTAAATTAAAGACCTGTTGTTATAGAGGACTTTCCCACAGTCTTTGTAAATTTAAACTATCTGTCTATAACGGTTAAAAAGTTTAGCTGACTAGCAATACAGGTTCTTTGTAAATTTCAGCTGTCTGTGTACTACTGTTCAAATTAAATTAAATGAACATTTTACATTTATTACATTTACATATTATAACGGTCATAGTAATGGACATTCTGTCAAATTTTCAAGGTTTTGTCTATACCGGTTCAAAAGATAGGGCCAAATAGATCACGTTAAATAAAACTCAAATCAAATGCCACAATTTATAGGTTGTTCCCCATATACTTCTTTATTGCTTAAACTGTATGAGGCAGACACTTGAAATTTACGCACGTTAAATAAAACTATGTTCGCTATATATACAAGTGTAAAAAATAAATCTAAAATTTAAAGGGTGTTACGACAGTGGTGGGATTTGCATGAATATGACATAACTTTTGAACCATAAAAGGTAGACTCATGAAATTTTAGAGACAATAGTAATTCACCATTACTATTGTCTCTGTCACAAATAGTAAAAATTAAAGGGTGATTTGCAGTATATGGCCTAATATTTGAACTATGATAGGTAGACTCTTAAAATTTACACAGAAGTAGTACACCTTTAATCACTATAACAAATATTAAAAAATAAAGGGTGCTCTGACAGTGACATGATTTGAACGTATTTGCCTTTTTTAACCGTAATAGGTAGACTCTTAACATTCTTACAGAAGAATTATTGTCACGGCCGCTATTACAGTTACTAAAAATTAAAGGGTATTCCGACAGTGAAATTTGCTTTATGTGTCCTTATTTATTTATTTATTAATTTATTTATTTATTCTGATTACAAGCCTTAAAAGCCAAATTAATCTAGATTTATATGGCTTAATAAATTTTATAACTAAAATAATTATACAGAAATTATAAAAAAAAAATTTATTACTTTTTCAAATTGCACACATGATGAAGCCAAACCAACATTAAAACATGTTATTAATACCAGTCCTTTATGTGATAACAGCTAAAATTATGCATTTTTATATGTATTGTTTTAGGATGCTTTTAAAGTCCTTAATGGGTTTAGTAAAATGTCGTTCTTCATTTGGAAGAAAGTTGTTCCATAATCTTGAAACTCTAACCACAAATGATCTAGTCATATAAAGAGTTGAGTGATTTGGACATACAATAGTGTTAGTTCTTGATGACCTTCCAAAGTTGAATTTGGTATGCCCCCATACCAAATTTAATTATCTTATAAAATTGAAGAAGCAATCTTTGGTTAACAAAACTATGAAAATCCGAATCTAATATGCTAATTAAATGACCAGACACATGTTCCCTTAATTTGAGATTACAAATATATCTCACAACTCTATTAAAACATAATCTTAGCTTCGTCATATTTTGTTGGGACGTTCCTGAGAATACTTCCATCCCATAGAGAAATAAAGGAAGGCATAATGAAAGAGCTACTCTTTTTACCCTCATAGGTAAGTATATCCTAAGGGAATACAGTTGCCTTAGTGTAAATGAAACTCGAGATATAATAAAATTAACGTGGAAAGTGAAATCTAATTTTGTGTCAATATAAAAACCCAAAATCTTATGATGAGATACAAAATCCAAACTTTTGTTCATTAAATATATATTTGGAAGCACAGGATTATGAGAAAAATACAAGGCTTTACTTTTAGTATCATTTAAATCCAAAAAGTTAAGTTTAGACCACTCTACAATGCGTTCTAAATTGTCATTGACTTTACCTTCTAGAAATCTGATACCAAAACCATAATCATTAGCTAGCAACTGTATATCATCCGCATATGTGTAACAGTTGCAAAATTTTAATATATTATAAATATCATTAATATATATTGAAAACAATAGAGGGCCCAATATAGAACCTTGCGGCACGCCTCTAAAAACTTCTCTGGTAGAAGATCTTTCGCCACTCAACTCAACATATTGAACTCTTTTAAGAAGAAATGACCATATTAAACGAGCAGAGGAGGAACTAAAATCAAAGTTCTTTCATTAATATGGGTAGGTAGGCTATTGTGCACTACTGATAGATTTGAGCGAAAGCAAAAGCTTCGCACAACGTCCGCCTTGGTAAATAAATCAGTGTTAAAATCTCCCATGAAAATTGAGTTTGTATATCTGTTGGATAAATTAATAATAATATCCTCATAAGAAGAGAAATTACTTTGAGGCATGTAAATAACTCCAACTAACAGTTTATCATTATTATTTAAATTTAACTCAACAAATAACGTCTCTATATTACCCTCATCTATGTAGTCACTAATTACTCGAACTTTGAATTTATTAGAAATATATAAACACACTCCACCACCTCGCCTCCAACATCTGTCATTTCTAAAAAGTTGGAAGCCGTTTATCGATATGCATCTGTCTTATATATAGCTCTTTAACCACGTTTCCGAAACTCCAATTACATCATATTTACAACTATCAAAAATATGTTTTATCTCATCAAATTTCGAATTGTTTCTTGGAACCATACTCTGAGCATTGAGATGACAAAAATTTAGCTCATTATTGCTTAGAGAAGAATTTAAGAAAGTGCTGTTATCTAATATAGGACCTAAATTGTTAAACATGTCCATACCAATCCAACCCCAAAACAAACGCAATAAGAAAAAACAATAAATAAAATTAATTTCAAATATTAAACTTTAACTATTTAATAAAAACGTTAAATTTAATTCCTTGCAATTAACTATAGCTGTGCTATTTTATTACTAAGTAAGTAGTAACAAATACAATACTTTAATTTTTATATTTGCAACTAAATTTTAAAATTGGTAAAAATTATTAACTTTTTAATTTAAATACAAAAGCATATTAGCTTTCTACACATGGAAATTTGTTTTTTACGTTCATTACTCCTACATAAACGTAGACGTATCGGTATAACATGTAATCAGTTATATCTATCAACTTCATAAAAAGAGTTATGATAATTAAAATACAATTTACTAAGACCGTATTAAGAAAGGGTTGATCGAAATTTTATTGGTTTAGTAATAATTATAATAACAATACATTGTAAAAAATAAGAAATTTAACAATACTATGTACGTCTATTCAACCCTTTGTGTGTTTGATAAGAAGCAAACAATTTTCCCAAGTGTAGCAATGCATAACAAAGAAGAAATAATTAAAATAAAGGGACCTCGTTTTACGGCGTCATACACTCCTTATTATATTATAAAATCATTTCTTAATGTCGGATATTTTATAGTAAATTAAAAGTTATATCTTCTATTGTCTCTTTTTATTTGTATATATTGAAATAATTTAAGAGCAATTATTTATATTGTTAGATAGCAATTTTTCTCCATAAAACTAACAAAGAGTGTAAAGAGCGCAACGAGTAAAAGTATTATTA
The DNA here is from genome assembly GCA_949628195.1 of Phasia obesa. Lineage (NCBI taxonomy): Eukaryota > Metazoa > Arthropoda > Insecta > Diptera > Tachinidae > Phasia > Phasia obesa. The sequence continues at coordinate 147,422,891 of OX451215.1, forward strand.
AAAATAGAATTATAACTTCTTCTTTAAAAGACGCATTTAAGCATATATATATATACATATATACACATATACATATATATATATACATATATACACATATACATATATATATATATATATATATATATATATATATATATATATACATAAACATACATACACATGCATACATATATATGTACATATATAAACCTACATATTTCGTAATAATATTTTTATAGATTCTCCTGAAAATAAGAGACATTTTTGAACGAAACAAAGTGAAATATTAAAGGGTGTGAAGATAAATTCGTCAGTTAAATACGTCCCACACCTCTGTTAACTGCGTTCCACAAACTGTAACAAAAATTTTTTACAAATTGAAGCGTAAAACTAGTAGATTCCAGCAGTATAATTTCTACGTCTAGATTGTGGCCAGTATCGGAGATATATATATTTTAAAATTTTGATTTTTCGATACTGGCCACAATCTGGACGTAGAAATTATACTGCTGGAATCTACTAGTCTTAGGCTAATTTCAATTTTCCGGTGACCCGATTCATGTCTTCTCTAAATACCCATTGGATCCACTTAAAAATTTCATATTTTTTCAGATTTTTTTTCGAAAAATCAAAATTTTAAAATATATATATCTCCGATACTGGCCACAATCTGGACGTAGAAATTATACTGCTGGAATCTACTAGTCTTAGGCTAATTTCAATTTTCCGGTGACCCGATTATGTCTTCTCTAAATACCCATTGGATCCACTTAAACATTTCATATTTTTTCAGATTTTTTTTCGAAAAATCAAAATTTTAAAATATATATATCTCCGATACTGGCCACAATCTGGACGTAGAAATTATACTGCTGGAATCTACTAGTCTTAGGCTAATTTCAATTTTCCGGTGACCCGATTCATGTCTTCTCTAAATACCCATTGCATCCACTTAAAAATTTCATATTTTTTCATATTTTTTTTCGAAAAATCAAAATTTTAAAATATATATATCTCCGATACTGGCCACAATCTGGACGTAGAAATTATACTGCTGGAATCTACTAGTCTTAGGCTAATTTCAATTTTCCGGTGACCCGATTCATGTCTTCTCTAAATACCCATTGGATCCACTTAAAAATTTCATATTTTTTCAGATTTTTTTTCGAAAAATTAAAATTTTAAAATATATATATCTCCGATACTGGCCACAATCTGGACGTAGAAATTGTACTGCTGGAATCTACTAGTCTTAGGCTAATTTCAATTTTCCGGTGACCCGATTCATGTCTTCTCTAAATACCCATTGGATCCACTTAAAAATTTCATATTTTTTCAGATTTTTTTTCGAAAAATCAAAATTTTAAAATATATAATGGGTGATTTTTTTGAGGTTAGGATTTTCATGCATTAGTATTTGACAGATCACGTGAGATTTCAGACATGGTGCCAAAGAGAAAGATGCTCAGTATGCTTTGACATTTCATCATGAATAGACTTACTAACGAGCAACGCTTGCAAATCATTGAATTTTATTACCAAAATCAGTGTTCGGTTCGAAATGTGTTTTATCGACAAATTTTGTTCAGCGATGAGGCTCATTTCTGGTTGAATGGCTACGTAAATAAGCAAAATTGCCGCATTTGGAGTGAAGAGCAACCAGAAGCCGTTCAAGAACTGCCCATGCATCCCGAAAAATGCACTGTTTGGTGTGGTTTGTACGCTGGTGGAATCATTGGACCGTATTTTTTCAAAGATGCTGTTGGACGCAACGTTACGGTGAATGGCGATCGCTATCGTTCGATGCTAACAAACTTTTTGTTGCCAAAAATGGAACAACTGAACTTGGTTGACATGTGGTTTCAACAAGATGGCGCTACATGCCACACAGCTCGCGATTCTATGGCCATTTTGAGGGAAAACTTCGGAGAACAATTCATCTCAAGAAATGGACCGGTAAGTTGGCCACCAAGATCATGCGATTTGACGCCTTTAGACTATTTTTTGTGGGGCTACGTCAAGTCTAAAGTCTACAGAAATAAGCCAGCAACTATTCCAGCTTTGGAAGACAACATTTCCGAAGAAATTCGGGCTATTCCGGCCGAAATGCTCGAAAAAGTTGCCCAAAATTGGACTTTCCGAATGGACCACCTAAGACGCAGCCGCGGTCAACATTTAAATGAAATTATCTTCAAAAAGTAAATGTCATGGACCAATCTAACGTTTCAAATAAAGAACCGATGAGATATATATATATATATATATATATATATATATATATATATATATATATATATATATATATATATATATATATATATATATATATATATGTCCTTATTTTTTATGGTATTAGGTAGACTCTTGATATTTTCATATAAAGTTTATTACCATGGTCGCTATGAGAACAGCTACTAAAATTTAAAGGGTGATTTTCGCGAATATGACTTTTTTAGCCGTAAAATTATGTCCGCTATAAAAAAAATTAATGATACTGTGTTACGAAAGTGACTCAATGAACAAAAAAATATAAATTAATTGAACAATGCAAAACCTTCTTACGTGCTGTTTATAGCCATAAACAGCTTCAAGTTAGCACAGTGAAAAAATAAGCATCAAAGAAAATCAAAAAGAGCTAAGTTGACATTACTGCAAGCCATGCACACGAATTTGTTTGTTGTTGGAATCAAGCATTTTTCATAACAAAAAATACACAAACGTAAGCAAAGTTTGACAGCTATATAACAAAACAAACGAAGGAAAAAAATAGTCGGCTGTTTAACTAACACTACCTTGTTTATTGTGCCATGGTTGGGTCTTAGTAGCACTTTTCCATGGAGCCCAACATTCATTCATTCAATCATGTTTGAATCAACGTGCTTCGCCACACAAAATTTTAAGAGCGAAGCACTTTGTTGTGAGATGCTTCACATTGAATCTACTTGCGAAGCATGAATAATTTGTCTCTTCTCTAATTTTTACGGCAAGTTTATCTGAACTAGCTCTCTTTGTTAGCATAAAAATGTAAACAAAGAACAAAATAAATGTAAGTGTTGTTTATAAGTATATAAATAAATAAGCAAATAATTAAAATACAACTTAAAATAGATAAATAAAACATAAGCAAAAATATATCAATATCTTTAGTTTATTGGCCAATCCTATGTTTTATTATTTTATTTGTTATAATGAGCTAATTGGGCCTAATGTTGCTTAATGTAAATAAAACAAATTTATTACATTTTTTATCCCGACGTTTCGTCACTTTTTTGGTGACTTTTTCAAGGGATTTTCGTCTATATTTGATAAAAAATAAAACTATTATATTAATTTATATAAATACATAAACAACAATACAACTTACAATAAATTATAACTTGTTACATTTATAATTAAAACAATGAAAACAACACTTAACAAACATTTAGATTATTGCACTAATTATTACATTAATCACAATTTGTCGTTACATTAGTGAAACACTATATGTGGCGCTTAAGTTATCCGTGTCTTCTTTGTGGTTCATTGTTTTGCTAATTTTTTGTTGTATGTATAAGCTCTCAATTATGAAACGCTTTTTCTCAACTTTTTCTTTGTCCAATATTTTAATATGGTCAAAATCAGCTGTGTGACCTGTCTCCATTATATGTTGCGCTAATGCAGTGGATCTTTTTCCTCTCTCTATGTCCATCTTATGTTCACTCATTCGTGTGTGTAATGTTCTCTTTGTTGTTCCTATGTATATGAGATCGCAAGTTTGTTCTTTTGTTCCTTTGCATCCTATTTCATAAATAATGTTGTTTTGTTGTAATTTGTTTATTGGTGTTTTTACATTTGTAAATATTGTCTTTAGAACTTTGTTCGGTTTGTACGCGAGGCTAACTTTGTCATTTTTTATTGTTGTCATCATGCTTTTATTATCAGTAAGCCCTGGTATATATTGCACACTAAAGAAAATTTTTGAATCTTTATTTTTATTATTTGATGAAGTATTTTTTTCCCATTCTATTTTATTATATGTCGTTTCAATTAGTTTTTTAATTAATTTTGTGGGGAAACTATTGTCTTTAAGTATTTTTGTTATACGTTTAATATTCTCATTATGAAACTGGCTATCGCTTATGTGTTGTTGTTTTCAGTGTTGTTTTCATTGTTTTAATTATAAATGTAACAAGTTATAATTTATTGTAAGTTGTATTGTTGTTTATGTATTTATATAAATTAATATGTTTTTTTTTTACCAAATATAGACGAAAATCCCTTGAAAAAGTCACCAAAAAAGTGACGAAACGTCGGGATAAAAAATGTAATAAATTTGTTTTATTTACATTAAGCAACATTAGGCCCAATTAGCTCATTATAACAAATAAAATAATAAAAATATATCAAGTTGTAAAAAACAAAATAAATTTTAAAATCCAAACTAAAGGGCAGTTTAGACAGTAAGACTTTACGTACGTAAAATCTAAGAGAAAATAAAATGAAAATCAATTCCGTATGAAAAAATAGAGATTAAAAATCGTATGGTTTTTTTCTTACGTTTACACCATTGGTGTTAAATAAAATGAAGTAAAATTGAAACAGCTGTTGTTAAAACAATAAAAAAGTGAAAACAAATAAATAGAGTGCGTACTTGTGAAAAATATGCCAAATTTAAAAAAAATAACAAGCAAAGGTTCTTGGTATTGTACTAGCCATTGCCATAATAAAAAAACTGAAAACCAACAACTAAAACAAAATTAAAAAATGTTCACGTTCCTTTGCCAAAAGTTTTTTATTGTTTATAAACTTATTTGTGATGCCAACTGGATCTATTTTGCACTATATTCAGCGGTTTTCTGTTATTTTGACGAGTTTTGTCTTTGAAAAGTTAGCATTAATAAGAAAAACGCAACCCTGATCTAATGAAGTAGAATAGTTTTTGAAAAATTTCAAAACATAAAGAGAGCCGTAAGACTGTCAAATTTCCATCCGTATTTTCTCTCAATGTCGGATAGTTTCATTACATATTATGTTTAGACTATACTACTTGTACTCTTCTACACAAAAATTTGACATGTCGTATTACTTGTAGTATAATGTAAACCGCCCTTAAACGAAGCACGTATGTATGCGTCGTGGAAACCAGGGATGCCAACTTTTCAAAGACCAAACGCGTCGTCCTAGCGGTCAAAAAGAGCTAAAAAGCACAATTTTTAGAAGAACGATTTTTCTGTATATTTTATTGTTTTATTTGTACTTTAAAGGTACATTTTTTACATTTATAAAAATATTGACTTAGGTTTTATAGAAATATACTAATATTTTCATAAGTACATATTTAAATTATAATCACCCTCACCCCTGTTCTGTAAACGGAATCCGAACTTTTTCTATTATGACTCGAATTTACTTTTTTTATTGTTCCGTAAACCGAAATCCATTATTACTTCATTTCGAAAGTAAATCTAGTAAAATTTTCATTTATTTCATTAAATATTTATTTATGTAATACTAGCTATTCCCGGTGCGCTTCGCTACACCCATCCACAAAAAACACAATAAACACTTGGAAGAAAAGTGTGACCAAATTTTAACGCGAAAACGTACGCTATTCTCAAGTCAAAAATGTTCCCATCCAACCTGTTTTTTGCTAGACTATACGTATTAACACGATAACAATTTTTTTACTTTTAATGTTATGTGCCAATCTTAGTATTCTTATCCAGTCTGTATTTTGCTAGTCTATGCACATTAGTATGAGGGTTACTTGTGCAAAGTTTCAAGACTATACCTAATGTAGTTCTCTAGGTACGCGATAATAATTTTTCACTTTGTATAGGAGGTACCACGCCGACCATTCAAATTCAGTCTGTGTTTCTCTACACAATGTATCTTAATATGGGGGTTACTGATGCAAAATTCCAAGGCGCTACCTAGTGCAGTTCTCTAGATACAGGATAATAATTTTTTACTTTGTATGGGGGGTACCACGCTCACTGTCCCAATTCAGCCTATGTTTTTCTAGAGTATCCGCATGGGTATGGGGTTTACTTTTACCCACTTTGAAGACCATACTTATTATAGTTCTCTAATACACAATAATAATTTTTCACTTTGTATGGGAGGTACCACGCCCACTGTCTCAATTCATTCTGTATTTTGGCAGAATATGCGCCTTAGCACAAAGGGTACTTTTGCAAAGTTTCTAGACGCTATATATTGCAGTTCGCCAGGAACACGATATTAATTTTTTACTTTGTATGGGCGGTACCAGGCCAACTATTCCGGCTATAACTCATGAACCAATACACATACAGACACCGTTTGTACATAAAAGCCTTGGTATTGACGTCACCTTTCATATAAACTTTGCAGAAACAAAATCGGTTCCCGCATTCCAGAGAACATCAATTTCTAACACAATGCAACTTTTTTTATATATATATAGAAGATTATTCTTATAATTGCAGGTATCTTTAATTTATTGACTTCTGAATTATATGTATATACTAAACGTGAGCATAAAACGTCTTGTTAGACTAACTTCATAATGTTCAGTAATGAATTGGTCTCTTTTTTCTTGCACTTGATTTCATGTGTATACAAATATTGTTGTGCTCTTAAATAAAAACATACAATAGCATTTGCTCTTCTTCCAACCAATGCAATATTTGTTGTTGTTTGAAATAAAATTTCAGTAGTGAATATTTTGTTTCAATAGTGTCTCTTGATATGAAATACTGTTATAGCAGACAACATGTATGTAAATGTATGATGTTAAAAGCAAGGGTTTGTACTTTGTATTTTAGTTATTTTATATTAATTTGCGCGTTGAGTGGTTGAAAATAGAAAACTGTAGTAGCTTGAATTTTTTTAACTTTTATTGATGAATAAAAAAATCTAATACCAAATTTATACGATGCCATATTTGCATGCCATTTTTTTCATGTCTCTTTAAAAGTTGCATCGAATTTCATGGCACATTTTTACGATGAATTTTTTCATGCAATCGGCTTGAATTTGTTTTTGACATTTTCTTTTGATTTCATATTCGTAATTTTTATTGTTTATGCGTTATTTAAAAAAATATATATATGCACTGGTACTGAAATGCAAAATAAATAAAAATAAAACAAGCAAATAACGAAATTTTACAAGAAATTATTAAAATCATACCGAAATGTATACATAATTAAACAAAACAATTTAATTTTTTGAAATCAACTCTGAACGAACGAAAATTGTACAAAGCAAGTGTCAAAAAATCCCCTCAAAATTCAAGCCTTGCCATTTTGTTTACCCCGCTTGCTTCTCTACACCTCTTGCCCACAAACTAAAATTGCATGCAACCAGTTTCATGAAAAATATCATGGCGTAAGTTGGCTCTAATTTAATTTTTTCTCTCAAAAATCAGAGATTTTACTCTCAAGAAAATTTAAGTAAAATGAACTAGTGAACAATGTGAAATGCTCAGCATATTTATTGCACACTTAATAAAACTGTCCGGTCAAATCAGGTGCACTGATTTTTGCACTGTTTGCTCTCTTGTTCTCTGTATTTACTGTTTAGTAATATTCCACTACACATACAATCAATATTTGCGTTTCAAAAACATGCAATACTGTACACTTTTTAACATCTTGCGCTCACGTTTAGTATATACTGCTTTACAGTGAAACTTGTTAAAATTTGTATTGAATTTTTCTAGATTAATTAGGGAATGCTGATCCCAAAAAAGTATTTATTCATTTCGTCCATTGACAAGATATTGTTACACTGGTGATTCTCAATGTAATATGAAAATTAAAAATGCTAGATCAAAAAAGAAGACACTAGCTTTGAAATTTACCATCAAATCGAGCACGAACAAAAAATAAAATAAAATATGTATATAATTAAAGGATTTTATATAAAAATAAATCCTAATATTGTCTTTTTTATTAGAGTACTTTTTTTCGATATCGACCCATTGTGTCTTAAATTTATTTAAACCAAATATGAAAATTATAAAACTATAGTTATTGTTCTTATTTGTGATAAAAACAGCTTCTAAAATATCACAAATTTTTGAAAATCCTTAAAAACTTTTTGAAAATTTAAAATAGATCCACTACAATTCAGTCATAAACAAATTAGGCATCATTTCACGCTTAATTTAATAGGCTATGACTATGACTGACGCTCTAAAGATTAGTATTGTCGAAAAAATGAAACAATACATGGTCAATGGCCAAAATGAAATATATATAAATTGTTCGTGATCAGCAATTTTAAATATTAAAAAGAAAATTTTTAAACCAGTGTTATTCAAACTTAACTTCAAATGTAAGATATAGTACAGTCCAATTACAGATCGGGGCTGAATATAAAGTATTTAAAATCAGTCATTTTCAAATATAGTCAAATAATTATTTTTTTTTTCTGGCCTTATATTTGTTTTTATATAATACTTTGACTCGATAAATAAAACATACATTATTTAAATTTATTTTTAAAGGGTAAAAGGAAAAATTTTACTCAACAAAGCTGTTTATAAGAATGATTAGAGCTATGTTAGCTCTATTTTTTGAAAAGGTGCTAAAGGAAAAAATTTCGCGTCAGAGGTAGCCAAAAAGAGCTAAAAATAGCGCGAAAAGAGCCAAGTTGGCATCACTGGTGGAGACGGTATGATTCGCAATCATGATTCAGAAAGCGAAGCAAGTGCTTCGATTTGTCGAGGAAACATGGTATAAGGTGTTCATACTGAGTTTTTTGACATTTGAGTTAATTTCGCAAATAGCTAATCATGTTTAGTTACATCTGTATATATTTTCTTTTTTTTTTTTTTTTGCAAAAAGCTTTTGCACAACACTGTCGTATTAATTTAAAATATACCAGAATTTAAAAAAAATACAACAAAATATGTATAATTATGTATTTATTTTTATTTAGATTTAAAATTTTTTCTGACAAAAACGCACTTTTAAGGTAGTAGTAATATGTACATGGTTGCAAATAAAGTAGATTTTTCTACAAAACCAGCGTTGTCTATCATAATTTCAAGTTAATTTCGACGAAACTAAGTAGAATGAGTTAATTTTGGCAATAGTAAAATGTATGCGAAGTTACGTAATTTCAAGTTGATTTCGGTCGAACGGCTATAAATATGAGTATTTAAAAACAATATAATCAAGCCTGTTCTGAAAATCACTTTTTATCAAAGTGATTTGAAATCACATAAAAAACGTTTACTCTATTTTTAGCGTTGTCTTGTTAGTTATCATTCACTGGCGGATTTTTCTCTCCAATAATGACCATATGTGGGTGCTTTGGATTCATATTTGGAACATAAATGCGTTACTTACTTTTCATAAATTTGTTATTTAAATTTTTTTAATTTAATGCATTTGTTTTGAGCGTAGACTTTAAAACTATAAATAACATTGTCCAACAGCATTTTTGGAACAGAATAGCCACCCTATAATTCTGAAAGGGTATGTTGAGTAGATCATTTTTGTAGAACAAACTTATGGTCCAGCACGTCTGAGTTTTTTTTTTACAGTGGGTCAAAGTTTTAATTTTTTGGTCGAAGGGAGCATTATACTATATGAAAAAAATGCTGTAAGTTAATGTCAGAGAATTCTTATGTTCAGAGTTGTATTGTGGAATTGTATGAGGATTATTTTTGTGGAAGATCTTAACCCTCTAACTGGTCTCTTTATAGGTCAATTTGACCCTTTTTCGAGAAAATCAAAAAATATCCTTTAAAAAAGGACATTTAAGGATTAAAATATTCTACGAAAATGTTTGCCGGAAAATTTCAGTGGGGGTCACTAAAGTCACCAATGTTGTAAAGAAAGCTCTTTACGCTTAATTAGTAAAATTATACACCAACATTTACAAAACAACATATACTGCCAAACACTGAGTTCTCGCGTCTAGTCATCTGTGACTTACAAATCGGGTGTGATATTTATTAAAATTAATAATAAAAAATAAAAGAAAAAAATCGAGCATAATTGAGCTACTAGGCAGTACATATCGGGTGTGATTTTTACTAAAATTAAAAATAAAATAAATAGAAAACATCAAGCATAATTGAGTTGACTAAACAGTACATATTGGGTGCGATTTTTACTAAAATTAAAACAAAATAAATAGAAAAAAATCAAACATAATTGAGCTGAAACTAAGCAGTACATATATGTTGTTTTGTATATGTTGGTGTATAATTTTACTAATTAAGCGTAAAGAGCTTTATTTACAACATTGGTGTCTTTGGTGACCCCACTGAAATTTTCCGGCAAACATTTTCGTAGAATATTTTAATCCTTAAATGTCCTTTTTTAAAGGATATTTTTTGATTTTCTAGAAAAAAGGGTCAAATTGATCTATAAAGAGACCAGTTAGAGGGTTAAGATCTTCCACAAAAATAATCCTCATACAATTCCACAATACAACTCTGGCCATAAGAATTCTCTGACATTAACTTACAGCATTTTTTTCATATAGTATAATGCTCCCTTCGACCAATAAATGAAAACTTTGACCCACTGTAAAAAAAAAAACTCAGACGTGCTGGACCATAAGTTTGTTCTACAAAAATGATCTACTCCACATACCCTTTCAGAATTATGGGGTCTCTATTCTGTTCCATTCAAAAAGTCTTAATTTGTTGGACAGTGTAATTTATATATTTCCAAATGATGTGCTTTATCAAAGTGCCTGAAATAAAATATTAATTTTAATTAAAAAATATATATTGTTTTTGTGTTATTTTTTAACTTTAAAATGAACAACACAACAAATTTCTACGCAAGAACAAATATCCGATTCAGGGTATGTATTTTTTTCACCATGAATATTACATTTTTGTTCATTCTCTTATCATTTTCACTGAATGAAATTTTGTTTTGCGTTTGTTTTTTCACTGCACACAAATAAGTTTCACACACACATTTTTCATCTTCATAGGTGTGTGGTTTTCAAACTGTTCACATCTCTTTATCCATGAAGTAATTTTTGTCCAGCTTCTTTCTTTTTCATCGTCAATGAAAGAAGCAAAAATTTGTTTCAGAAATTGAACACCACCATTCGTAATTAAATATTCATGACGCATATTTCTTTCGTTTGTACGAAGTGTGAAACGAACATGAAAGAAAATTAATAAATGCGTCGTTCATTTCAAAGAATATATGTATTAATAGTAAATGTTCTATTGAAAAGGGTTATAATTTGACCTGCTCTCATGTTTTTACAATTAAAAATAAGGGGTCAATGCACATTTTCATTACACATCGTAAATATTTAGAATTGTATGTACATAACGCATAAATACATATGTATGTATGTAGGCAAAAACATACATTTTATAACCCTTTTCAATAAAACATTTACTATTGCTTTAAAATATATTCTTTGAAATAAACAACGCATTTTTTTATTTTCTTTCAATTTCGTTTCACACTTCGTACAAACGAAAGAAATCATACTCAATATTTAATGTATGGGGAAAAAAGAAGAAGAATGGTGGTGAACAATTTTTGAAACAAATTTTTGCTTCTTTCATGGACGATGAAAAAGAAAGAAGCTAAACAAAAATTACTTCATGGACAAAGAGATGTGAACAGTTTGAAAAGCAAACATCCATAAATATGAAAATTTTTTTGTCGTAATTTATTTATTGTATCTTCAATATTTTCGCACTAACAATAATTCTCGTATCTTAAGTCTAAAATAAAATATACTTTTAAGTCCAGCCAGAGCTAGACAAAAATAATGTTTGTTTCACGGATTTTGCAATCATTTGCGGGTCTTCCCTCTAATGTACGGCCAAGAAAAGCAGTATCTGTTCTTTTTAGTCGAATGTAACCAGGTTCATTCAGCATGTTACGCGCTAAAGGGTTTGGATGAGATTCAAGCCTCTTTAGATATGTGACTGCATGTTTCGCTATTTCTGCTTTAACTGATGGCATGTTTAGGTCTTTGTGGATGTTCGAATTTTTTATATACCAGGGAGCAGATGTAATAATACGTAAAATCTTATTTTGGCGTCTTTGAATTTTTTCTACATTGCTAGCTGAGGCAGTGCCCCATAACTGAATCCCATAACACCAAATTAGTTTGAGGATCGACTTGTACAGTAGAAGTTTACAATCTAAGCTCAGGGTGGAGTTTCTGCCAATAAGCCAATTTAGTTGTACTACTTTTAGTTTCATTTGTGTTAACTTGAAATCAATGTGGCTTTTCCAAGTAAGGCGACGGTCAAGATGTATACCCAGATATTTAACGTCTGAAAGCTGTATCATTTGGTTATTTAAGCGAATAGGAGGGCATGAGTCCCTACGCAGTGTGAAAGTTATGTGAGTACATTTTTGCTCATTCACTTTTATTCTCCATTTTTCTAGCCATTTTTCCAAATTGAGTATGTGGTCTTGTAAAAGTTGAGATGCTTCTTGGGCACTTTCATGAATACTTAAAAAAGCTGTGTCATCTGCAAAAGTTGATCTGTGGACTAGGGTGCTAATTGGCATATCTGATGTGTACAGTTAATATAAAATTGGTCCCAAAATACTACCTTGGGGAACTCCGACTTCAATGAGCTATGGCGAGCTTAAAAAGTTTTTAAGAGCTTATAAAAGTTTTCGGGCAAGTTCAGCTTTAACTTAAATATTAGGCCTTCGTGCCAAACCTTATCGAATGCTTGAGAAACGTCGATAAAAAGCGCAGAACAGTATTTTTTTTTCTTCAAAGGTCGTTTTAATTACATTTACTAATCTGTGTGTTTGTTGGATCGTACTATGTTGTTTTCTGAAGCGGAATTGATGGTTCGGAATACATCCTTTCGCGCTAAGAATTGGATTCAGCTTAGTTATTAATATTCTCTCAAACAACTATGACATATTTGATAAAAGGCTTATAGGTCTGTATGATTCTACTTTTGTGTGGTCTTTTCCTGGTTTAGGAATCATAGTAATTCAAGAAACCTTCCACTCTGTGGGAAAGTACTCAAGACGTAAGATGGCATTAAAAACAAACAGAATAATTCTGAAACCTATACGGGGCTACTCAACTAACATTTTGTTACTTGTTTTATCAACGCCAGGGGCTTTTTTGGTGTTTAAATCTGCTATTGCCATTTCAATGTCGCTAAATTCAAATCTTAGGGGAACTACGGCACTAGTCTCTACTGGTGGCAACGCAACTATATCAGTACACATATTTGGAGTGAAAACCTTTTCCAAATTATAAACAAATAAATTATTTTTTCGGTATTATTTCTTGCCCAGTCTCCACAAGAAGTTCGCAAGGGGGGCTTACGTACGACTAGCCTTTTAAGGTTTCTACATGCACGCCATAATGAATAATCTGATTGTGCAGTTGCGTCGAGGTCTTCCAAGTAATTTTTCAGAGACGCTACTCTTCGATATTCTAGAAGCTATCTTAGCCGTTTCGTGCAATCTTTAAGTTTAGATTTGAGTTCAGGAGATCTCTTCCTTTTTTCAGCCAAGAGCCGCTCGACATCTACAAAGTAAATTAGATTGTATCTAGCTGATTGTCGGGTTACTGTTGCATGTTGGGCAGCTGATTTAAGGATTTGGTCAAAATTAATAAGACTTTGATCCACGTCTTCTGGTGTTCTTAGCGGTATATTTTCCGAACAGTGAGTACTGAAATACTTTCTATATTTCAACCAATTAATGCTTGTGCTAGTTGTTGGTGACACAATATTTTGCTGGTTCCGTATATAGACAATAGTGGGTGAATTATCTGAGGATAATTCAAATGACGCTTCAACTTTAAGCATTTCTCTCGAAATACCCTTAATCACGCCAAAATTAATAACATCCGGTATTTTTTGCCGATCAGTAGGCCAATAGGTGGGTTGTCCACTCGATATCACATTCAGACGCATTTTTGAAATTGTATTAAACAAAATACGACCCTTTGTAGTTATGAGGCGTGATCCTCAAAATGTATTTTTAGCGTTGTAGTCGCCTGATGCTATGAAACAGGGACCTAATGATTTGAAGAAGTCACTATACTGACTATCTGAAACTTGAAATCTAGGAGGTGAATAAATCGATTCGATGAAATAACTAAGTTTTGATGAAATTCTTCCAGGCAGATATTTGTTGCTTGAAGGTAATCCTCACAAAAATGTGTCTGTGAAACTTATTTGTGTGCAGTGAATAAACAAACGCAATACAAAATTTCTTTTGTGGACAGTGAAGAAAACAGGGAAATCAACAGTTTCTTCATGAATATGGAAAACGAAAGAAGAGAGAAATACCTACTCTGATCCGATTTAATGACAAACCCCTTGCAGCTATCAAGATTGAAAATGCTTTGCTTAGAGTTGTGTATTTCGTGAATGAACTAGTTGATTTGAACTAGATGAAACGCTCTTTGTCCCCTTTCACAATAGGTCAGAAACAGGGCAGACATACGAGATTTGTAGGCATGACTATCGTAGTGGACATTTTTTCGTTTTTCTTTTCTGCTTTTCGCTTTTTTCTGTGTTGCTTCACATTATATTTCTCAAGTCGGCGTCTACTTGCTTAAAATTGTTAATACAATAACCACAGATTTTTAAACACACACACATGTGAAGTAAATAAATCCGAAAATATAATGTGCAAAAATCTGTCTGTCTTGTTCAAGGCGAATATATACAGGTGATTGCAGGGCTTCAACAAGTACAACAATAAGAAAAACAACAGGCAAATTGTTTTTACAAAATCTATGCCACTTGTCAAAAACATTCGTAGAAACAAAAAAATAAATAAACAAAAATAATAAAAATTTTTCGGGCTGCAATAATTAACATACCAAGGAAGTTATTTTAAATCCTCAAATTGCACCCACGTATCTCTATTGGCACCATCTTTGAGAAAAAGCAAATGCGTTATATCATAGCTTTTTTCAATTTCAACAAAAAATTTTGGAATTTGGTTGTTGAATTTAACAAACAAGCTATTATTTTTTACACTTTAACTTTTGCAATACCGTTTGCATGAAACACCGAACTCCGCTTATGAATATTGTTGTAAACAATTAAAAGAAAAATTTTAAATTTAATTTCAAAATTATTTTTGTTTTCATTGAATTTTTTGACATTTCTAAATTAAACAGATGATGAGAATTTTCGCCCGTGCAATCACCTGTTTAAATTCGCCTTGGTCTTGTTTAATACAGAGCAAAAGAGAATTCAAAAAATGTATGCCCTGTTTCTGTCTATTGTAAACCACGGTTGCCCTATTAGGGGATTTTCCCCTAGATTTAGGGGATTTTTTTCATTTAGGGGAGAATTAGGGGGTTAACATTTTTTAGGGGAAAAATTGGGGATTGGGGGATTTTTTTTGTTTTAACAGATGCTTAATTGGTATCCCCCTATTTTTTGAAATCAATAAATTAAAAATATGTAACAATCAACTTTCTGATAGGTTCTTCTAAACTATTTAAGCAACGTATTAGAAAGATGATTTTTGGGTTATGCGTGTAATACGTCATGAAATAAGTAATGACCCAGTGGTAAAATTAAAAAGGCCTTCTCACTTCAGGCCTTCTAAAAGGCATGCTTAGCCTTTTAAATGGCCTTGGCTCTTTCTTCTAAAAGATTCAGTGCACATTCCTACTTCGCTTTTTGTATGACAAATACATACATACATAATTTTCTATGTTTAGATTTTTTATTTATAAAACACTAAAGTTCATTGAATTGCCTTTATCTACTTCATTGCTGCATGAAATTGAGATGCTTCGATAGACTGATTGGCAGCGCAAATGTCTATCAGCCTAGAGGTTGACGGTTCGGATCCCAAAAAATTTTAATATTTCAATTAAAAATAAATTAAAAATTAGAACAATTTTTTTTTAGTTTTTGCTACAAAAACCCTTCCAAGAGATATTAAATTAAAGCAGACAATTTTCGGAAGACCTTTTGGAACGCTTGTTGGTAGAAGGGATAGTGGAAGGCGTACTCCGCAATGACAACCTGTGTAAAAAAGACGTGAGAATGGAATGCGAACGGAATAAAAACAGAGGGCTTGTGCCTCCAAAAGAAGGAGTAAAGAGCCCTTTTAGAAGGCCTTCATACTCCTTCTTTATACTACTGGGTATATTTGTATACACATACATATGTATATTTATAATACATATGTACTTTAATAAAATGATAACTTAAACACTTTTTTTGTTTTGTTTTGGGGGATTTTTGTTAAAATTGGGATTAATTTAGGGGATTTGCTTATTTAATAAAATTGGATTTTATTTTTTGAAAGTTAAGCCTGGTACTCTGTTCAAACTACATACAAATTACTACAAACTATTTTTATGAAAAAGTCATGAAAAAATGTTGCAGAACTAGTGCTCTATTTTTACTGTGGAAAAACATTGTAATGTTTCTGGCAACATTTTACCAAAGCTGTGAAATAAAGCCAATGTGCATTATTTCATGTGGAATTTTTAGTAAAATTTGTTGTGGAAAATTTTGTAAAACAATGTGGTATATTTAAAAGCAATAAAATCGTAAAATTTTATTAGTTGGCGAGAAGGCAGAGAGGAATTGAAAAGGGTGCACATATGCATGTACTCTTGAAATTCGTTTTGTACTCTCATTTGTAGTTTAAATTTTGAAGTTTAAAATGTAAACAAACGTATACACCCATACAAGTTGCTGAAATAAAAATTGCACGATATAAACTCAAATGCAACATTAAAGAAGAAACGAGAAAGATTGCAGCGACAAAAGTTACATGATGTAATTCGGGACTAAGATTTCGCCTTAGTCGCAATTTACATAGGACAGAAACAGGGCAGACATTTTTTGAATTCTCTTTTGCTCTTGCTTAAACAATTTAAATTGGACATAAACAAGACAGACAGATTTTTGCACATTTTATTTGAAACATTTATTATGAAAAATATACCTAATGTGTGGAAATTCCATTTTCCGCACATGCACATTCTACTAGAAACTCATTAAAATGAGGCCGACTTGAGAAATATAAAGTGAAGCAACAAAGAAAAAAGCGAAAAGCAGAAAAGAGAAACGAAAAAATGTCCAGTACACTAGTCATGAAATACACACTCTACCTCTTCAACCCCTTGCCTACAAATCTCGTCTGTCTGCCCATTTTTCTGTCTAATGTAAATTGCGACTTAGCCGGTTATATTCGCTTAGCCACCGCTTTTGGATATGCATTCCGCTTTTAGCCGCCCCCGGGTATATTCTTGTTTAGACTCCGCCGGTCGTCAATAATATCGGCTTCGTCCTTTGACTAGAACTCACGTAACAGACAGGGTTGTCAGATTTATTTTCACCTATTCGCCAAAATCGAAGTGAAAAGTCGCCAAAATCGCCAAAACAGTTTTTAGTTGAAATTTGCCTCTAAATGTACAATATTTTTTAATTTAATTTTTTTTAAATAATCACAAAAAATTAATTTAATCGAAATATTTAAATTTCGCCACAAATAGAAAAAAAATTCGCCAAAATATATAAATATTTTGTTTTTTATCTAAAATGATTAGTGAACATTAGAAAGGTAAAATTTTTACATAAACATAACCATCTATAAGGTATTTGTCACCGAGTTCTTATTTGGAATATGTTTTACAGGAATTACATTTATTTGACATTACTAAAGATCAGCAGATGAGTGTCATATGCCTTATTTCAATTCACAAAATGTATAGCATGTTTCGAAATCGATCTTATCCAGCATATAAATTTAAAAAAAACCAATATATATTCAAAATTACATTAAAGTAAAAAATATTCCTTTAAATTAGAGAGAATATAACGTACTTAATCCCTACTTCAAAACTTCCTTTGTATTTAAAAAATAATTATAAAAAATTCATTGGAATTACCACCACATCAAATACAAAACTAATGTAGCTGTACATAATTAGATAGAATATCATATCTTTTATAATCTTTCTAAAACAGAAGTTAATATTTTCTATTATGGTTAAAAAGTATGTTAGGATTTATAAAAATGTTTGAAAACAATAAATTTTATTTGGAATTGCAACATTTTAAACCAGAAAGATGTTTGCAAACTTTAAATGAAGTTTCTAGTTTCCAGAATAAAACCATATTTAGATATCAAAAACATTTACATATATGAAAATGGAAAGATGTTCGTGAACTTTAAATAAATTTATATTTTCCGAACGTTTCCGGTTTGCATAAGTAAAATCACATTGAAATATGAAAAATAATTTACTTTTAAAACTTAAATTTCTTTGTTATCCATTTTGATATTCCTTAATTCAGTTTTTATGTAGGGCAAAAGTCAGTGAAAAATCGCCAACAATATCGCCAACTATTTTAAAAATCGCCAAAAAGTCGCCATGTCGCTAAATCTAAAATTTGATCGCCAAATAAGATTGAAAATCGCCACGTTTGGCGAAAAATCGCCATATCTGACAACCCTGGTAACAAACGAAAAGGTTGAATGTGTTAAGATACCTTTTAAATTTGTTATATTTGTATTTTATGGGCCAAATTCATAAAAAATATTTTCGTTTTATAAAAGGTTTATGAAACAAATTTTCATACAAAATTTGTTCAATAAACGTTTCATAAACCAAAAATATTTTTTATGAATATGGCCCTATATATTTACATTTTCTCATATTTCTTTTCTAAATAAAACTTAGATCATAAAAATAATCACTTACCTGCAAGTAGTATTTGAAAAATTACTATAACAATAATCACTTTTGTAACATCGTTTCCAAATTTGTGATTTAATTTCATTGTGTTTGGATATATTTTGTTATAGTGTATGAAACCACCTATTTATTGTATATTTACATACACAGTTGTGAAAGTTTGCTATATGGAAATAATTTTCTTATAATACCAAAAACATTTCACGTAAAATTATGTTGTTCGACAATTTACACTGGAAATGGTAATAATGCATTAAATTTAATTAAACAGGCATATGGATATGTACTTATGTTCATGGCATATTTTACCGTGAAAGAACCGTAAACAATTTGAATATTTTAGATAAATGTATCCGTTAAATTTTACCTTTTTATATGAATATTA
Organism: Phasia obesa; assembly: GCA_949628195.1. Taxonomy (NCBI): domain Eukaryota; kingdom Metazoa; phylum Arthropoda; class Insecta; order Diptera; family Tachinidae; genus Phasia; species Phasia obesa. The sequence goes on from OX451215.1 coordinate 147,441,906, forward strand.
TTTATTTACTAGAAATATTCTCTATCTCAAAACGTTCTAAAGAAACCAATAAAAACAAAACAAGAATGTCTACCCAATGAATAAAGATTAATCCAATAATAATTAAACAACAGAAATCGAAAGAGGCCAGTGTCAATTGCTAATGATTTTTTACTAATTTATTTATGTATATACGTTTGACTTAATTTATTGAGTTTTGTTTATTAATATTTTTAGTGTTGGCTTATTTTTTAAGTCTATTCAACGGCACAAATAAACTGGAACAATATTATCATTTAACAAACTAAAATTAACACACTGCTTCATTTAATCGTACACAACTTAACTTGTTTTAGCAATGAGTAACTACTAAAGCAAATAAATCTTTTGATAAATCCCAGCCAGCGGGAAAGCAAAAATAATTATCAGAAATAAAATAAGAAATGTTTAATCTTATTTTCTTACAGCAGTGAGCAAGGCAGAGAGCAAGGCGTATTTAATTTATACGGTGGCAGCGCTAAAGTTACAAATAAAACAATGCAACAGCAACAGCCAGTTTAGTTTTTGTAATGTGTTAAAGAATGCCATAAAAATGCTGATATAAAATAAAGAAAACTAAAATACGAAATAAGATGTTGAAATTATAGCACAAAAATTAGACTTTTTTAACATAAAAACAAAAAACCTACCAAGGGAAATTCATACCAGGTAAACCAAGGCGAATTCATACCAGGTGGAGTTGATAGGCCAGCTGATTATGATGATTTTTGCTCTCGTTTTTTTTGCTAATGTCAAGGCATAATTAACTTAGTTAAATATGCCTTGGCTACTGTCTTGTCAAAAATACATTGTTTCATAGCTGCCATGGTATAATAATACAGGTATATGCAAGGCAAATTCAAAAAAAACTAAGCAACCTGTTTTTGCCCGACTGTGTCAAAATATTTTACTAAAATATAAAGAAAAACATAAATAATATGAGCTGTGTTCGCAAACACTTCTATGACGAATTATTTATTATAATAAAAATAATTAAACATCATTATAAATTGTTTGTATGTCTTCTGGTGCCTTGGCAAATGACATTTCAACCCGAACACGGACATCGCTTAATCAACTTCTCTATGTATAAGGATCCAGAATATATATATACTTTATGAGGTTGGAAATGAATATTGTGGAAATTACACACACAATGTCAAACTTATATATAGCCTTTCCACCTGTGGTGAAGGGTATAAAAATATGTTACTCTATATACATACATACATACATATATTCTTAATATTAAAATATCACCCCAATCACGAATAATTATTCCCATGAAAAACTCCCAAATTTTTATATCGTGAATGATTTCTTCCGTAAAATGCAAGTAAATTGTTATTGGAATCCTTCACGATAGAAAAATTTGGGAGTTTTTTCATGGGAATAATTATTCGTGGTGGGGTATATATGTATTATGATGATTTTCATTTTCACAGAAATATAAATTTTTTTTTAATTTTTCGAAAATTGTAAAAATTTTTTATTTGAAAATTTTTCTTTTTACAAACCGTTTTGGAAACGGTTTGTAAATGTGAAAAAAAAATTAAAAATTTATTGAATTTTTTTCACCCTATGGATCAATTGGCTACCTATATGTGTATTGCTTTCTATAAAGGTATTTAATAAAAATCAAAGCAGAAAACCCCTACCAACCTAAAAACAAACAAAAGTCACCCCTCGCAGGGGGTTATTCCCCCGAGATCTGTATGCACTCCTTGCGATCTACCTTTCGCGGTCTAATATTTAATTGACAAAAAAAGCAGGAGAATCATTAAGCTGAAAAAAATTAAAAAAAAAAACGTAAAAAAATAGAGGTGAGCGTGGTTTTTAGCCCGCAGCCTCCAAAGGAATGATCCGATGTTGAAATCCCAAAATTTTCGAAACTATGCCTGACAGATTGGTGTACTTAAATTTTTTGTATCTCTTCTGGTGCCTTGGCAAATGACATTTCAACCCAAACACGGACAGACGGACATCGCTTAATCAACTTCTCTATGTATAAGAATCCAGAATATATAAACTATATGGGGTCGGAAATGAATATTGTAGAAATTACACACGGAATGACAAACTTATTTATACTCTTTCCACCCGTGGTGAAGGGTATAACGAGGATGACATGCAAGAATCGTGAAGCATTCCACATTTCTGGGGAAATATGTGATAAAAACACGTTTATTATTTACATTAAACACTTCAGGCCTTATTAGCTTGTAATGGCCAAAAATACACAAGACCAATAAAAGAAATAATAATTTATCTTTAACGAATGGTTTAATTATATGAGCACCACAGTGCATATAGCCATCATGTATTTTCCCGTGGTTTTGAGCCTTATTCTAGCCAGCAAGTATCTCCTTTGATTTTCATCTTGCGCAAATGATATTTGTTCCCAACGCCAGCTTAAGGTACTTTTTCTTATATCAATACGTTTTTCTAGACTTCATGCCATGTAATGACTCAAGGAGCTACTTTAGAGATAAACTAGTTCACCTCCTGAGGGGGTGAATGAATGTCTTTAAACACATTCATGCAGACCTCTGGTGTCTATCTCTTTTGGCTAATAAAAACCGGAGTTTCATCAAAGACGGAACTTTACACTCTAACCAGGCTTCCTTGTCCATCGCTGTCGGATTATTAGGGTCCTGTTTGAGTTTATCAAAACCAGGGGGGTTATTGCGTATTTCGATTCGAAACGGAAATCATTCGAATTTGTATGACTTTAACATTGTGTTTCGAAAAAGATTTCTTTCGAATCGAAATACGTAATAACCACTCAGGGGTCTAATCGCCGCATTCTATATCGAGTAAAATCTCTCGTAATTTTTCCTTTTGGTATAATGGCACTAGATATCGAATAAAAAGTATCGTAATTTCATTCGAAAGGAAATGTTTTTAAACCGTGTTTTCTTGCTCACTTGTTGACTTATTATTAATCTATTACAATTTGATATAAATAACGATTCGATACATGTCAAATGGCATATTTTTCTTACTCGATATCGAATGCGGTGATTAGGCCCCTGAATTCACAAAATTCCCAGTAATGCAGATAAGATTTTCACCCACACAGATCTCTATAGGCACAGGTAATTGTACACTAAAACTCAAAGCTTACAGAAATCCAGAGTTCTATCGACTGATTTAGCCAGCCTCCTAGTATAGACAGGATCTAACTAAGAGCCTGTTACCGACTGCCAGTACGAGGTGTATGTTGAAACAAGTAATTACTGTGCATCTAATTCGGTACTTATCGAAAATGTCTACGTCAGAACTTTTTACGATTCAATAGTTAATTCTGTTATTAGGCTTTGGTAATATTCATAAGGAACAACTTAGCTTGAAAACATTTATAAGAAAGAAACTTCACTTTATTATGAACAACACTTGATTCCATTTAAACATTTGTTAAACTATTTTTTTTTTATCTTAATAAATCCAAAGCTTGATGTTACTATTTTATTTTAGCTTAGAAAAAAGACTGTGGGCTACACAATGATCCAGTTCGGAAACATAGTCAAAAAGTTCTTCCATACAATTTTCAGTTGTTTTCGAGCGGCTGTTGACGCGATCATTGCATGCTTGATATTTGTTGTATAGAGCTTCAATGTTTCCTTTAGATTGACATTGTTCCTTAAATGAAAAACAGGTAACAAACATGAGATTACACAACAAACGTTTTAAATTTCAAAGTTTTACCCTTAAAGAGGTCTGTGGATCAACCAACTCTTCTTCGTCGTCAGCATGAACAACGGGCATGGTAATCACGCCATTCAAAAATTTTCTGAAGGCCATTTCTATGCAAAAGAAATTCAAGAAGTTATTTAATTTTCAACCCATGTTTTTATGTATTATTTAGTTACCAACTTTTATTTTGGGAAAAATAATTTTCGCAAAACTGTGATGCAACCACGAATTTCTGAGAGCAACTTTATCTCTAGATATTGGTTGTAATTCAAGGGGAATTGATACCAGGGGAAGCACTAGGGCAATAAATGTCATCTTTGACATAATTACCAAGGCGAATTCATAATATATTATGCCATGATAATAACATATATAAACCACGTCTTCATTTGCTATTAACTTGCCTTATATGGCGTTAACACTTAGGTGTTTAAGCAGTTTTGAACTGTTTAAGCGCAAAACAAGTTGTTTTTGAGATGTTTTCCCATACATTGGCGTGTTTTGAAAACACTTCAAAATGAAGTGTTTTAGATTTAAGCACTTTGCAAAACACTTCAAAATCAGAGTTCGGATATAATCTTGAGCTGCGTTTAGTTATTTTTAGCATTTTTGTGTTAACTAATCATGTTTCATAACGGCGGCAAATATAAATTAAACGTTATGTGAAAAAGTGTAAACAAATTGTTTGTTGCAAAGGACTTCAAATGTTTGACGGTTTACACGAAAATTATTTTTAAATCCTTCATCATTTGGCAATCGACTTTCCAAAATGATTTTGTTCGGTCCTAAGAGAAATAAAATTAGTTTGTCTCTAATAATAGTAATTACAATAAATATTACCACTTGCCACAATCTTTTCTCATAGTTTAAACCGTTCAAATGCTCCTCCAACATTAATAAGAGTTGCAGTTGCAGTTGTTATAGTATCTTTTTTCTTGTCTAAATAGCTCATCAAAGTTTTTTACTGCATCGTTTATATGTAATTTAAAAAATATTCCACTACTTTTTTTTATCCATTTTTCTTAAATACGATTTCTTTTTCTCTACCAGCTGTGTGATCAGCTGAATAAATGTCAAACTAAAACACGATAATTGTAGTGTGAACACTTTGGTTTAGTTTGTAAAACAACTCGCTTAAACACGTTAAATTTTAGTAGTGTGAACGCCATATTAACAATGTCTAAACCACAAAATAATCAATAGTCTATGGTCTAAACCCCCGACTACATTAGTCACTATTATTTTTAATAGTGTTTTTTATAGACTTTTGTTAAGACATGTTAATTTTAAACCCCAGTCTTCATTTGCTATCAACATGTCTTAACAAAAGTCAAACTTCATATAAAAAAAAAAACAATTTTTTTAATACTGGTTTTTAAGACATGTTGATAGCAAATTAAGACGGTGTTTTAAGTTTATGTGTTCAAAAAACAAACATTGTTTGAATTTAAAAAGAAAAAGTTATTAGTCTTTATCCTTACGGTAGTAACACAATTTTGCAGGTATTCACAAATAAGATTTTTTAATTTTCCTATGTCTGACAAAAGTGTCTAAGTTCGCGTTTTCTTATTGAGTGCAACTTACCAAAGGAAAAATATGACATTCTCATAGACAAATATGACATTCTCATAGACATATGACATTCATTTTAAATTAAGTAAAAGTGCTTTTCCCGAGATATAAATTTAAAAATTATTTTATAAAAAATAAAATAACATAAAAATCTTTTTTTTTTTAATTTAAAGCTAACATTTCAAGAGTATCAAGAAAAATTGAAAGTTGCACAATCATAGGAACTACAAATAAAAAAGATTGATTAATTTTATTGTGAATAAGTTGGCTGTATGCAAAATGTGTCTATAAAAAATCGTTCAAAAGCAAAAATGAAAAAATAACCCAAGAAATACGCATACAGAATGGGGTAATAGTTTATATGAAAAGTAACACAAAAATATTGAGTGCTTTTCGTTACTAAAAATTTTCCAAATAGAAAATTATTCAAAATGTTTTAATGAATTCTCATCCATAGCGATTTTATATTTTTAAGAAATTAGGAACAAATCTAGTTTAGTGAAGCTTGACCAATTAAAAAAAAATTATATAGGGTGATAGAGAATTAAAAAATAATAAAAAAAAATGTGAAATAAAAAATTTGGCGGTCGCCGTTATTTTCCGAGTTATGGGCCTCTGAACTTTTCATATGGAACTATGATTTTACACTACATTTTTGAACAAATTATGTCAATATGGGTATCATTATAAAGCTTTTTGAAATATCTATCAGGTAATGCTAAACTTTAAAAAAAAAAATTAACCCATTAAGAGCCCACGCATTTTTTTAATTTTTAAAATTTTTACACTATTAAGTACAGTAATACGTAATAACAAATGTGATAAAAAGCAATTAAATGAATCAATAAAGAAAAATATAACAAATAAAACCCTCAAATCGAACACCTACACCGGCTTCGCTTACTAAAGTTTTCTGCGGAAACCGGACTTCGGCCGGACGCAAAGATTATCTCCTCTATGGTATGACCAACATCGGCTTCGCTTACTACAGGATTTTTGCACGGCCGCAAGGATTTTCTACTCTATGGTATGACTAACACCGGCTTCGCTTACTAAAGGTTTCCTACATAGCTGGCCTTCGGCCGGGCGCAAGGATTTTCTCCTCTATGGTATGACCAACACCGGCTTCGCTTACTAAAGGTTTCCTGCATAGCCAACCTTCGGCCGGGCGCAACGATTTTCTCCTCTATGGTATGACCAACACTGGCTTCGCTTACTAAAGGTTTTTTGCACAGCGGACCTTTGGCCGGGTTTTTTGCACAGCGGACCCCGGCTTCGCTTAATAAAGGTTTCCTGCATAGCCGGCCTTCGGCCGGGCGCAAGGATTTTCTCCTCTATGGTATGACCAACACCGGCTTCGCTTACTAAAGGTTTCCTGTATAGCCGGCCTTCAGCCGGGCGCAAGGATTTTCACCTCTATGGTATGACCAACACCGGCTTCGCTTACTAAAGGTTTCCTGCATAGCCGTGCTTCGGCCGGGCGCAAGGGTTTTCTCCTTTATGGTATGACCAACACCGGATTCGCTTACTAAAATTTTCCTACGTACTATGCATAAAATTTCATCAAAAAATGTCACCGATTCTTAATGGGTTAAATTTTTTTTTTAAATTTTAGCACCACCTGATACATAGATATTTCCAAAAGCTTTAAATTGATACCCATATTTATTTCAAAAATGCAGTACACAATCACAGTTTCATATGAAAAGTTCAGAGGCCCATAACTCTGAAAATAAGGGCGACCGTCAATTTTTTTATTTTACATTTTTTTATTATTTTTTAATTCTCTATCACCCTGTATAATTTTTTTTATTGGTCAAGCTTCACTAAACTAGATTTAAGCCAGAAATTCTTCAGAGTGTAATAACAACGTTTTGTGCAAGGCGAATTCATAACAAATAAACTCGAGAGTTTAGGTGACTATTATTTGTCTCCATCTTAAAGTGTCTAAATGTACTAACATTTTTTTGTTTTGACAGCCTAAAATGATTTATACCACCTGGTATGAATTCGCCTTGATTTATACCAAGGCATATTTATACAGGTATATGCAAGGCGAATTCAAAAAAACAAAGCAACCTTTTTTAGCCCGACTTTGTCAACATATTTAAATAAATTATAAAGAGAAATATAAAAGGCATGAGGTGTGTTCACGGCTTTTCTATAAAGTATTTTGTAAGTAGGAAATGAAGTTGTTAATCATTATACATATAATTAAAATATTTTAATAAAAGATTAGATAATATATCTTTTAGCGTCAATATTAATATTTCACACTAATTTTTTTTACACAAATTGCCAAGGTTAAATTTCTAAATTTATTCTGGTCGGCCACCCAAACTAGTCATATTATAAAGAAACCCACTATCGTTATTCTGAGTAGCTTTTGTTTATATATACAGGTGATGCCTAAGTAAAAATCCATATACCAAAAGTACATACTGAATTTCATTTTGATATGTCAAACGGTATGACCTGTAGAGCCTTAACAAAAAAAGTGGCATACACACCCAACCACAGACATCATAGCGAAAATAGTATAAATTAATTCAGGAGATCTCAAAACGTAAAGATTTATTAAAATCCAGACATTAACCAAAAAAAACATTTTTTTGTTTGGAAATTTTTACTAATTTTCAAGTGCGTGAGCAGAACTTCATACAAGGGTTGACATTTTCAGGCAAGCGAATTTAAACAGCTGTGCTAACAGAATTACCTGTATTATTTTAACATAATTTATACAAAAATAAAATGTAAATATTTTTATTACAGAGTTGTACTTTTTTTTCGCCGCGAGTCTACCTTGTTTATTGTTCCATAAGTTTGTGTCCTAAAAACTATCTAAAGGCCAGGCTTCACTATCCTACACAATCGTACGATTTTTTTAAGCTCGCATTAACAAAAAACAAAACATACATTGTGTGAATAATTTAAAACAAAAACAAAAAAAAACAAACCTTTTTTTTTTAATACAACAAAAAAGTTGTTTGAAAAATATTTCTTTTTCTTTCTCCTTATTTTTTACAACGGCATATTGAATTGCTACTTTAAAAATAAAATAAAAACAATAAAGGCTAATGAGCCTCTTTAATTTAAGTAATAAAAATGTTGACAATGTTGAAATAAATAAAAACAAAAAAACTAGTGACAATTTGTGTATAAATGCTACGCCAGTTTTACGTGCACAATCTTGTTCCTTGTTATGCGATGACAATAAAATAACTACAAACAAGTCGCAAGTAGGAATGGACAGATATATAACTGTATTGAAAAGACGTCGAAGCCCTAAATCTTCGCAGATTGCACCAATGCCTAAAGTACAAAAAGACAAGGACTCTAACGGAATAAATTCCCATAATGGTTTTGCTATTTTAGATAGCGAAATAAGTGAAATAAAAACGGCACCCAGGTCGTTCAAACCACCTCCAATTTATTTAAGGGAGAAAAACTCCAGCGACTTAATAAAGAAGTTAATTTCAGTTATTGGTGAGAACACATTTTATGTAATTCCCATCAAGCGTGGCAACATCGATGAAACAAAAATACAATTTATCGATGAAAACAGTTATCGTAAAGTAGTAACCGAGTTTAAAAGCTGCAAAAAGAACTTTTATACCTATCAGCTGAAGTGTAGTAAAGGTCTACAGGTAGTTATAAAAGGTGTAGACTCGAAATTAGAGATGGCCTCCAAAAAGCGGGATTTAAGGTAAAAAGTGTAGACGATCTCAGAAATCGAGAACGTGTCCCTCAACCTCTATTTCGCGTTGAACTGGAACTTGGAGTTATGAGATTGAAAAAGAACGAAACGCACTCTATTTATAATTTGAGATATCTGTTGCACCGCAAAATAAGCGTTGAGGAACCGCATAAGCGATCAGGACCCGTACAGTGTCTAAATTGCCAAGAATATGGTCATACTAGGGCTTACTGCAAGTTGCCTTCGGTTTGCGTTGTGTGTAGAGATCTAAATTGTTCCGCCCAATGCGACAATCAAGGGATGACTCGAAAGTTAAAAAATGTAGCAATTGCGGTGGAAACCACACTGCTAACTACAGAGGCTGTCCAGTTTTTTCCATGGTAAGGAAAACCACTCAAAAATTAAATACTCCTGCTAAGCACCCACAATATCGAACAAATGCTCATTATCCTCAGTTATCCCAACCAACAACACAACATGTTTAGTAGTGTGAACGCCATATTAACAATGTCTAAACCACAAAATAATCAATAGTCTATGGTCTAAACCCCCGACTACATTAGTCACTATTATTTTTAATAGTGTTTTTTATAGACTTTTGTTAAGACATGTTAATTTTAAACCCCAGTCTTCATTTGTTATCAACATGTCTTAACAAAAGTCAAACTTCATATAAAAAAAAAACAATTTTTTTAATACTGGTTTTTAAGACATGTTGATAGCAAATTAAGACGGTGTTTTAAGTTTATGTGTTCAAAAAACAAACATTGTTTGAATTTAAAAAGAAAAAGTTATTAGTCTTTATCCTTACGGTAGTAACACAATTTTGCAGGTATTCACAAATAAGATTTTTTAATTTTCCTATGTCTGACAAAAGTGTCTAAGTTCGCGTTTTCTTATTGAGTGCAACTTACCAAAGAAAAAATATGACATTCTCATAGACAAATATGACATTCTCATAGACATATGACATTCATTTTAAATTAAGTAAAAGTGCTTTTCCCGAGATATAAATTTAAAAATTATTTTATAAAAAATAAAATAACATAAAAATCTTTTTTTTTTTAATTTAAAGCTAACATTTCAAGAGTATCAAGAAAAATTGAAAGTTGCACAATCATAGGAACTACAAATAAAAAAGATTGATTAATTTTATTGTGAATAAGTTGGCTGTATGCAAAATGTGTCTATAAAAAATCGTTCAAAAGCAAAAATGAAAAAATAACCCAAGAAATACGCATACAGAATGGGGTAATAGTTTATATGAAAAGTAACACAAAAATATTGAGTGCTTTTCGTTACTAAAAATTTTCCAAATAGAAAATTATTCAAAATGTTTTAATGAATTCTCATCCATAGCGATTTTATATTTTTAAGAAATTAGGAACAAATCTAGTTTAGTGAAGCTTGACCAATTAAAAAAAAATTATATAGGGTGATAGAGAATTAAAAAATAATAAAAAAAAAATGTGAAATAAAAAATTTGGCGGTCGCCGTTATTTTCCGAGTTATGGGCCTCTGAACTTTTCATATGGAACTATGATTTTACACTACATTTTTGAACAAATTATGTCAATATGGGTATCATTATAAAGCTTTTTGAAATATCTATCAGGTAATGCTAAACTTTAAAAAAAAAAATTAACCCATTAAGAGCCCACGCATTTTTTTAATTTTTAAAATTTTTACACTATTAAGTACAGTAATACGTAATAACAAATGTGATAAAAAGCAATTAAATGAATCAATAAAGAAAAATATAAGAAATAAAACCCTCAAATCGAACACCTACACCGGCTTCGCTTACTAAAGTTTTCTGCGGAAACCGGACTTCGGCCGGACGCAAAGATTATCTCCTCTATGGTATGACCAACATCGGCTTCGCTTACTACAGGATTTTTGCACGGCCGCAAGGATTTTCTACTCTATGGTATGACTAACACCGGCTTCGCTTACTAAAGGTTTCCTACATAGCTGGCCTTCGGCCGGGCGCAAGGATTTTCTCCTCTATGGTATGACCAACACCGGCTTCGCTTACTAAAGGTTTCCTGCATAGCCGACCTTCGGCCGGGCGCAACGATTTTCTCCTCTATGGTATGACCAACACTGGCTTCGCTTACTAAAGGTTTTTTGCACAGCGGACCTTTGGCCGGGTTTTTTGCACAGCGGACCCCGGCTTCGCTTAATAAAGGTTTCCTGCATAGCCGGCCTTCGGCCGGGCGCAAGGATTTTCTCCTCTATGGTATGACCAACACCGGCTTCGCTTACTAAAGGTTTCCTGTATAGCCGGCCTTCAGCCGGGCGCAAGGATTTCACCTCTATGGTATGACCAACACCGGCTTCGCTTACTAAAGGTTTCCTGCATAGCCGTGCTTCGGCCGGGCGCAAGGGTTTTCTCCTTTATGGTATGACCAACACCGGATTCGCTTACTAAAATTTTCCTACGTACTATGCATAAAATTTCATCAAAAAATGTCACCGATTCTTAATGGGTTAAATTTTTTTTTTAAATTTTAGCACCACCTGATACATAGATATTTCCAAAAGCTTTAAATTGATACCCATATTTATTTCAAAAATGCAGTACACAATCACAGTTTCATATGAAAAGTTCAGAGGCCCATAACTCTGAAAATAAGGGCGACCGTCAATTTTTTTATTTTACATTTTTTTATTATTTTTTAATTCTCTATCACCCTGTATAATTTTTTTATTGGTCAAGCTTCACTAAACTAGATTTAAGCCAGAAATTCTTCAGAGTGTAATAACAACGTTTTGTGCAAGGCGAATTCATAACAAATAAACTCGAGAGCTCAGGTGACTATTATTTGTCTCCATCTTAAAGTGTCTAAATGTACTAACATTTTTTTGTTTTGACAGCCTAAAATGATTTATACCACCTGGTATGAATTCGCCTTGAAGGCATATTTATACAGGTATATGCAAGGCGAATTCAAAAAAACAAAGCAACCTTTTTTAGCCCGACTTTGTCAACATATTTAAATAAATTATAAAGAGAAATATAAAAGGCATGAGGTGTGTTCACGGCTTTTCTATAAAATATTTTGTAAGTAGGAAATGAAGTTGTTAATCATTATACATATAATTAAAATATTTTAATAAAAGATTAGATAATATAGCTTTTAGCGTCAATATTAATATTTCACACTAATTTTTTTTACACAAATTGCCAAGGTTAAATTTCTAAATTTATTCTGGTCGGCCACCCAAACTAGTCATATTATAAAGAAACCCACTATCGTTATTCTGAGTAGCTTTTGTTTATATATACAGGTGATGCCTAAGTAAAAATCCATATACCAAAAGTACATACTGAATTTCATTTTGATATGTCAAACGGTATGACCTGTAGAGCCTTAACAAAAAAAGTGGCATACACACCCAACCACAGACATCATAGCGAAAATAGTATAAATTAATTCAGGAGATCTCAAAACGTAAAGATTTATTAAAATCCAGACATTAACCAAAAAAAACATTTTTTTGTTTGGAAATTTTTACTAATTTTCAAGTGCGTGAGCAGAACTTCATACAAGGGTTGACATTTTCAGGCAAGCGAATTTAAACAGCTGTGCTAACAGAATTACCTGTATTATTTTAACATAATTTATACAAAAATAAAATGTAAATATTTTTATTACAGAGTTGTACTTTTTTTTCGCCGCGAGTCTACCTTGTTTATTGTTCCATAAGTTTGTGTCCTAAAAACTATCTAAAGGCCAGGCTTCACTATCCTACACAATCGTACGATTTTTTTAAGCTCGCATTAACAAAAAACAAAACATACATTGTGTGAATAATTTAAAACAAAAACAAAAAAAAACAAACCTTTTTTTTTAATACAACAAAAAAGTTGTTTGAAAAATATTTCTTTTTCTTTCTCCTTATTTTTTACAACGGCATATTGAATTGCTACTTTAAAAATAAAATAAAAACAATAAAGGCTAATGAGCCTCTTTAATTTAAGTAATAAAAATGTTGACAATGTTGAAATAAATAAAAACAAAAAAACTAGTGACAATTTGTGTATAAATGCTACGCCAGTTTTACGTGCACAATCTTGTTCCTTGTTATGCGATGACAATAAAATAACTACAAACAAGTCGCAAGTAGGAATGGACAGATATATAACTGTATTGAAAAGACGTCGAAGCCCTAAATCTTCGCAGATTGCACCAATGCCTAAAGTACAAAAAGACAAGGACTCTAACGGAATAAATTCCCATAATGGTTTTGCTATTTTAGATAGCGAAATAAGTGAAATAAAAACGGCACCCAGGTCGTTCAAACCACCTCCAATTTATTTAAGGGAGAAAAACTCCAGCGACTTAATAAAGAAGTTAATTTCAGTTATTGGTGAGAACACATTTTATGTAATTCCCATCAAGCGTGGCAACATCGATGAAACAAAAATACAATTTATCGATGAAAACAGTTATCGTAAAGTAGTAACCGAGTTTAAAAGCTGCAAAAAGAACTTTTATACCTATCAGCTGAAGTGTAGTAAAGGTCTACAGGTAGTTATAAAAGGTGTAGACTCGAAATTAGAGATGGCCTCCAAAAAGCGGGATTTAAGGTAAAAAGTGTAGACAATCTCAGAAATCGAGAACGTGTCCCTCAACCTCTATTTCGCGTTGAACTGGAACTTGGAGTTATGAGATTGAAAAAGAACGAAACGCACTCTATTTATAATTTGAGATATCTGTTGCACCGCAAAATAAGCGTTGAGGAACCGCATAAGCGATCAGGACCCGTACAGTGTCTAAATTGCCAAGAATATGGTCATACTAGGGCTTACTGCAAGTTGCCTTCGGTTTGCGTTGTGTGTAGAGATCTACATTATTCCGCCCAATGCGACAATCAAGGGATGACTCGAAAGTTAAAAAATGTAGCAATTGCGGTGGAAACCACACTGCTAACTACAGAGGCTGTCCAGTTTTTTCCATGGTAAGGAAAACCACTCAAAAATTAAATACTCCTGCTAAGCACCCACAATATCGAACAAATGCTCATTATCCTCAGTTATCCCAACCAACAACACAACATGTTTCATACGCAGATATGGTAAAAACCAATCATACCTTAGTATATAAAGCGACACCAACAACTAATTCTACATCAAACTTGCACCCAGAACCTAAAGAACAAACACCATCTGGTAACTATAAACGTCTCAAAATAAGTATCGAGACATTAGTGCATTCGTTAAACAGTTTTATGAGCTCTATGAGCAGCATAATGCAAGAAATGGTACGCATGCAATCTATGATGTTGCAGGCGGTACTAAACAAACCATGAACTGTTTAAAAATATGTTTCTGGAACCCAAACGGCTTACGCTAACATAAAAATGAAGTCGAATACTTCCTCAAGAACCAACAAATTGATGTCATGCTGATTTCCGAGACACACTTAACAACAAATAGCCTTTTTAAAATCAATGGCTATATTTTATATGATACTAAAGACCCCCGTGGAAGAGCATGTGGACGCTCGGCAATACTTATTAAGGCCCGAATCAAACATTATTTAATGCGTGACTTTTGTGAGGATTACCTTCAAGCAACAAATATCTGTCTTGAAGAATTTCATCAAAGCTTTGTTATTTCTTCGATTTATTCACCTCCTAGATTTCAAATATCGGAAAGTCAGTATAGTGACTTCTACAAATCACTTGGTACCTGTTTCATAGCATCAGGCGACTACAACGCTAAACATACGTTTTGGGGATCACGCCTAATAACTCCAAAAGGTCGTATTTTGTTTGACCCGATTTCAAAATTGCGTCTAAATGTGATTTGGCGTGATTAAGGGTATTCCGAGAGAAATGATTAAAGCTGAAGCGTCACTTGGATTATCCTCAGACCCACTATCGTCTACATATATATGGGACAAACAAAACATCATATCACCAACGAATAGCACAAGCATTAATTGGTTGAAATATAGAAAGTATCTTAGTACTCATTGTTCGGAAAACATCCCGCTAAGAACACCTGAAGACGTAGAGCGGAGTCTTATTGATTTTGACCAAAATCTCAAATCAGCTGCCTAACATTGAACAATAACCCGACAATTAGGTAGATACAATCAAATTTATTCTGCAGATATCGAACGGCTCTTGGGTGAAAAATTCGAAGAGAATGGCAATCACAGAAATCTCCTCAACTCAGACTTAAAGAATGCACGAACCGGCTAAGAGACATGCTGGAATCTAGAAGAGTAGCATCCCTGAAAAACTATTTGGGAGGCCTAGACGCAACTCCTCAATCAGATTATTCATTATGGCGTGCTTGTAGAAACCTTAAAAGGCCAGTCTTACATAAGCCTCCCCTGCGAACTACATCTGGAGGCTGGGCAAGGAGTGATGCCGAAAAGGGCAATTTATTTGTAGGATATTTGAAAAGGCTTTTACCCCAAATATATCGACTGATATAGCTGAGTTGCCAATTGTCGAGGTTAGTGCTGCAGTACCGATAAGATTTGAATTTGGTGATATTGAAAAAGCAATAACGGATTTAAACACCAAAAAAGCCCCTGGCGTTGATAAAACCAGTAACAAGAAGTTATTTGAGTTGCCCCGTATAGCTCGCAGAATCATTCTTTTTATTTTTAATGCCATTTTACGTCTTCAGTACTTCCCCACAGAGTGGAAGGTGTCCTTGGTTACCATGATTCCTAAGCCAGGAAAAGACCACACAAAAATTGAATCATACAGACCTATTAGCCTTTTATCAAATATGTCAAAGCTGTTTAAGAGGATGTTTATAACTAAGCTTAACCCTATTCTAAGCGACAAATGATGTATTCCAAACCATCAATTCGGAAAAAACATAGTACGATCGAACAAACTCACAGGTTAGTCAATGTTGTTAAGAAGACATTTGAAGAGAGAAAATACTGCTCTGCGCTTTTTATCGACGTTTCTCAAGCATTCGATAAGGTATGGCATGAAGGCCTAATATATAAGCTAAAACTGAATTAGCCCGTAAACCTATATAAGTTACTAGATTTAACCGAACGAAAATTTATTGTGAAAGAAGGAGATTTTTTGAGCTGACCCCAGTCAATCGAAGCTGGAGTTCCCCAAGGTAGTATATTGGGGCCCTTTTTATACTTATTGTATACTTCAGACATGCCAACTAGTAACCGAGTTCACACATCGACATTTGCTGACGACACAGCTTTTTTGAGCATTCACGAAAGACCCGAAGTAGCATCACGATATTTACAAGACCACATATCCAATTTAAAAAAATGGTTGAAGAAATGGAGAATAAAAATTAATGAACAAAAATGTACTCACATAACTTTCACACTGCGTAGAGAATCTTGCCCCCCCTATTCAGATAAATCACCAAACGATACCTCAGCTTTCAGACGTCAAAAATCTCGGCATACATCTTGACCGGCGCCTTACATGGAAACGCCACATAGAAACAAAGTTAACACAAACACTGGCTTATTGGCAGAAATTCTACTCTAGCTTTAGACTGCAAACTTTTATTATACAAGTCAATTCTAAAACCAATATGGTGTTATGGCATTCAATTATAAGGCACTTCCTCAGCTACCAACGTAGAAAAATTTCAAAGGCGCCAAAATAAAATTCTTCGTATAATTATATCTGCTCCTTGGTATATAAAAAACTCGAACATTCATAAAGATCTAAACGTACCATCAGTTAAAGCAGAAATAGCGAAACTTGCCATAAGGTATTTAAAGAAGCTTTAAACTCATCCGAATCCATTGGCCCGTAACATACTAAAAGATCCTGGTTATTTTCGACTAAGAAGGAGGGACACTGCTTCTCTCATCCGAACATTAGAGGGATAACCCGCAAATTACAGTAACGGTGAAACATACATTTTTTTTTGTCCAGCACTGGTTGGACTTAACAAGTATATTTATATTTTAGACTTAAGATATGAGTAATTATTGATAGTTCAAAGTTTATGACTTTTTTCAAAAGATTATCAAATCGTACGACTTGTCAAAAAGTGTGTAACACACATACATTTCTAAGTCACACTATCATACTTTTTGAGCATACATGTAGTTTTTGACAGATCGTACTGTCATCATGTGGTTTGTACTGAATCATGGTCTTAAGTACCCTACAAGAACAGTGACCGTCAATTGAGCAATCATTTGAGTGTCACTGATGAGAGAATTTTTCTCAATGTGTATAAGAAAGTTAGGTTCACTTTATTAAGTGCATATGACAAAAGTTATTAAAAAAAATTTTGTACGTGAATTGTGAATTCGCCATGCGTGTATCAACTATGAGTTAAAAATTAATCAACAATGAATACTCAAACTGGATGAATAAACCCCTCACACCTGACTAAGCAAAATTGTCAGAAACAGATTTAATATTTTTATATTTATTAAAATACATTTTAAAATTAGTTAAACATATTTATTTAATATATAATTTTACATATTTAAATATTTTTATTCGCTCAATAATAACTGCGTTCTACTGCCATTCGTCGGATTTTTTTGAAATTCAATCGCTCCCTACTACTGTAAAACATCTGAAATATGAAGAAATATATAAGTTATAAAATATTTTTAGATAGATCAAAGTATATATATACCTCGAGGATGATTATAGACTCACATAAGCTACCCGGAAGCATATTTTTCTGATCTACCTTCCTCATTTTACTTCTACAGCAGGTCTTTCGAACAGATTGCGCGGATGTCAGCAGTATTACCCGAAGTTGATTTTAGCTTATGCAAATATGTATGTAGTCTGTGAAAAATAAAATAATAAAGTAAAAATTTGAATTAGTTACTATTGCTTGAGTGAAATTTTCTGTCCTTAATTTAAGGTCTACCTCTTCCGCAGCAACAAGGGTCTTCAAGGAAAGAATGCTGGCTACTCCATGTTAACACATTCTATATTTTTAATAACTTTTTTACGCACCAAACTACTTTTTACATTTATTTTCTTTTCATATTTATTTTAATATTTTAAAAACACGCGGATATATTTTACAATTTACGACTCAATATACAGAGGCAGAGTTGTATTTTACAAAAAATTCAACTCTGCTACTCAAATCCTTTTTTTTTATTTTTGTTTATGTATAAGTTTTCATTGTTCATGTGTTAGTTTCAATCATCAATTTCTTGCAGGATAGTTTACCTTAAACTACAGAATTTTTAACATAAAAGGTTTATTAGAATTAAAACACTATTGACCTTTTTATATCTCTTTTGACAATTTACATTATCCCAACTTTTTATTTTTTACCGTAATTATTCATTTGGCATTTTTAATTTTTGTTTTGTAGCAATTTTTCATAGAGTTAAATAACATGCAGCTTAAAGGCCAGTACGCAGCTCGCCTGAATTTCAGTTTCCCATAAGAAGTATGTGTAAAAAAGCAGTCTGAAATTCAGGTTTGAAAATTTTCAGGCAACTTCCTGTTTGGCAGTTCGCACCTAAAAAGAAAACTAAACGGAATTTTTGACTATTACAGGGATGTTCTAACAAAAAGTGTAGACTTTTTTCTTCAACTGAAACAAAAAAATAGTGTTCAGGCAATTGTTTGGTAACGGAATTTATGACATTACATATTTTTTATACTTTTAAAATATGTTTTGTTCATTTCTGTGTTGATATAATGTTATTGTGTGCAATACACAATAAACTTTTATAGACACAACCAAAGTATATCTATATAAAGTACATGCAGTTCTACAACAAATACAACATTACAAAAAC
Source organism: Phasia obesa (assembly GCA_949628195.1). NCBI lineage: Eukaryota > Metazoa > Arthropoda > Insecta > Diptera > Tachinidae > Phasia > Phasia obesa. Next base: position 147,460,647 of record OX451215.1, read on the forward strand.
CACAGGAAATTTGTTTGTGTAAAATTCGTTCTAAAAGTCAAAAACAGCTGACTAAAACAAAAAAATGTGTATATTAAATGTATTGAAACTGGTATATAAATTGAAAACAAAACTAAAATTGTTATTTTGTGCGCATAAAAGCTTTGAATAATTTCTGCAAAAAAAGATACTAATAATAAAATGTTTTTAGTACCGTTGTTAAGTGAATTTGTGGCTTTTGATGATGTGATACTGTTACAACGATACGTTTTGTCATAACTTTGGCTCCAGAAGAATTCGGCCGTATAGCGCAAGAGGATGGTGGATTGACTTCATTGATTGATTGGTTGAATTAAACGCTTTAAAAGCCAAAACTGTTCAAATGTTGTGGTTAGATGATTTGGATGAATTAGAAAAGAAACTGAATGAGGTGGAAGAGAAAGAACGCCTCGATGAATTGGGCATCAATAAGAAGCAAGCCAAAGCTATGGCCAAAAAACAAAGCAACAGCTAATGTCGCCTTGAAAAAGCGTAGCAGCTACAAGGACGATAATGCTGACGTATTTCCTGATCACCAGGGCGTTAAGGTCGAATTCAAAGTTACAGAAGAAATTCTAAAAAATTTCTAATGAAGAATCAGATGATTGTCAAATGCAAGATGAAGTGGTGTAAGAGTCGCCACCACCCAAGAAAAAGCCTGTTACCAAAAGACCACGCAAAAATAAATCCTCCAGTGATAGTGAAGAAGACAAAAAGTTATGTTTCCGCATAAGAAACTCATAAAAGTAAAATTCAATCATTTTATTTTTGCAGAAGAAGAAGAAAATTGTAATTGAAAGTGCAGAAATTAAAGTTGCTTTACCCGGTTTTCCTTTGCCGGTGCAACAGTTTATCTCAAAACCTAATGCTGACGAGGCCGTTAGAGAATATGCAGAACAGTTCAACTGTAGTGTTGTCTTATTACTTGGCATGTTTGTTAAACCTGAAGACAAAAACACCTGTTATTACTTAATGAGCTTAAATTATCTATGGAATATTATAAAGATTGTAATTTTATGGCTGGATCATTTTATAAACAATATAATGTTAAAGTTACAAGAACACATATACTTCCAATTGTTAAAAGTTTAATAGATAAATAAAGTCTGTATGAAAAATACTCAAAATATTATGTATTATGCACCTTATTTATCTTTGGAAAGAAAAAAAAAATTTTTATTCTTTTGCAAAAAATATACAAAGCATTTTTAACTTTTTAAAATTTTATTTTTTAAAACATTAGATACAAATGTTAACACTTCAGTAGAAAAATATTTACTCAGCATCCTCATCTTCATAGGCTTTTGAGAAGTGGACATCGGAGTTGACGTATAACTTCATTTTAACCCGCTCGAAGGTAACGTTGTTACCCAAGTTGTTAACTTTACCGTGAATTACCTGTTCACCAAATATTTTGTTTATTTTGTTCTTGAACTGAATATGTAAAAAAGAATAATTAAATAACTTAATACATATTTCTAAAACAGTTTAAAGTATTTACTTGTATAAAAGGAGTTTTCAAAGATTTATTTTTATCATTTTCTTATGCCCCATTATCTTTTGTTTTGCTTTTTGAATTTTTAATCTTTTGTTTAAATGCCGCACTCTAAAATAAATATGACATTTATAAAACGTTTCTTTTACAGAGTCCAACAGATCGACAGATTTGCTCTCATTTAGGAGGACTTGTAGCAACTTTTGGCAGTGGGAAATTTCTTTCCCATTAACTTTATTTAAAATGGCTTCCAACTGTTTAAGTTTATCCATAAAGATCTTAGTGGGATTTTTCATTGATCCTTTCGAAACCTGGTCAACCCATGTGAACGAAGTTCTATCACGTTCGAATTCTTCTTCAGTAAATATTTTGCGCATACCATCGACAGCCGCGTTTGCCAGTGCAAGCTTCAACTTTAGCTCCTTATTTTCTGCTTCTAACACACGAACTCTTTCGTAATATTTCTTATTTGAGTTTAATTCACAAATATCTTTCTTTTCAAAAATTGATGAACTTATAATAAAAAAGAAGTTTAATAAGGACGTGAATAAAATCGCATTGTAATGAATTCAAAATACCAAGCTATGCACGCATTAAGACCGATTTATGAAAATAAAAAAACTTACCCTGTTTGAGTTTCCTGGTCCCTGGAAAGTTCTTTGCCGGGTTTTGTTTTGGATGCAAACTGCTCCCACATAAAAAAAGAAAAGGGCATATCGCTTACTTTATCGTTGTTAACCAACGTTTTAATCGCTTTGAACCCGAGACGCTCATTACTTTGGTTAAGGCTTGTACTAAAAGATTATATTTATTTTTACACATTTATGCAACCAATTACTTTTTACCTTCTGGGTGAATTTTCTTCCACTTCACTTTCTTTCGCGCTCATCTCAACATCTTTCAGTTGCACAACAAACGGCTCAGCATTTGGCAAAAGATATGCTTTTGTTCCCGAGTGTATGACGCTTGACTTCAAGAAATGATCCTGACATATTAAACTCCTTTGTACCAATCTTTTATCACAAATTTCTTCCCATGCTTGCTTCTTTAGAAGGTCTTTTGGCACACCAAACAAGCTGCCACTTCCACTTACATATTTTTTGTTGCATAAACAACAAACACGCATTTTCCTTTTTATATTTTTAAAAAAGTAATTTATTTATAGGGTTTTATATTTTTTGCTTTTTTTTAAACACTTTTGTCCACTTTTTATTTCACTTTTGAAAAATTCTTTGAATTTAATAAAAACAAACACAATGGCGCTTTAAAAATGAAAACAAATTTTGACATTTCAGAACAATAATAAATATTCACAGCTGTGGACTTGCATGTACTTTATATAGATATACTTTGGACACAACTATATGATTTTTATTTCTACAAACGACCACATGATGAATTTTACTACGGAATTTCAGTTTTGATTTTTTTGCCTTTATTTCTACAAAACTAAAATTCATCATGTGGTTTGTAGAAATAAAAATCGTCTAGTCGTGTTTTTAAAATTTTATTGTATATTGTACGCAATAACATTATGTAAACATAGAAATGAAAAAAAAAATAATATTTTAAAAGTGTAAAAAACATGAAATGTCATAAATTCTGATACCAAACGATTGCCTGAACGAAAATTTTTGTTTCAGTTGAATGAAAAAACTCTACAATTTTTTTTTTAACATTCCTGTAATAGTTCGAAATTCCGTTTTGTTTTCTTTTTAGCTGCGTAAAGCCCAGTACGCAGCTCTACAGAATTTCAGGTTTGATTTTTGATGTACTCGTGTTTGTGAAATTTTATTTTTATTCTACACAATAACATTTTATAAACACAGAAATAAAAACAATATATTGTCAAACATTTTGTCACCAAACAATTCCCGGAACGTTAATATTTGTTTCAGTTGAAGGAAAAAAGTCTATACTTTTTGTTATAACATCCCTGTAATTGTCAAAAATTACGTTTAGTTTCCTTTTTAGCTGCATACTACCAAACGGAAAGTTGTCTGAAAATTTTCAAACCTAAATTTCAGGCTGTTTTTTTTTTTTACACATACTTCTTATGGCAAACTGAAATTCAGGCGAGCTGCGTACTGGCCTTAATACCAAACAGAAAATCGCCTGAAAATTTACAAACCTAAATTTTAGGCTGTTTTTTACACACACTTATGGCAAACTGAATTTCAGTCGAGCTGCGTAAATAAGATTTCAATATATTTTTTTAAATTTATAATTTGGGTATTAAACATTTATAATTTTAATTTTTCATTAATAGCGTTCATTATTTCTCAATACAAAAGTGTATCTAAATACAAAAGTGTATCTCCAATATATTACTCAAGGCGAATTCATACCAGGTGGAGTCGATAGCCCAGCTGATTGTTTTTTGCTCTCGTTTTTTTGCTAATGTCTTGTCAAAAAATACATTGTTTCATATCTGCTAATCTAATGTCAAAGTTGTTATTTTGTTGTAGTTGTTGTCCTACTGCTCACACCTGGTATGAATTCGCCTTGATATTACTAGATAGTGTCGTTCCCCCAGCTGATTTAGTAGTTCGACATGTCAAAAGTTGTATGTGTTTAGAAATTTTATAGTGTAGAAGTGAGAAAGGTATAAACCATATACGCCTTCTCAACTTTCTTCTATGATTTTCCGCATTTCGAACTACAAAGCAACAACAAAATGCCATGTTGTTCTTGTATTGTTGTATTTTTAGATAAATACACCTTGGGAATTACCTTGTATTATTAAATCATGCCTGATTCAATATGCTGGAGTCACAAAGTACACAGAGATGTAAATAGTGATTGATGAAAATGGCCATAATCAGACTTTCCTAAGCTTGTCAAGAAAGAGACAAATATAGTACCAAATTTTTACGAACATCGGAAAAATAAACAAAACAAAAACTAAAAATTTTGAAAAATTTCCTTTAAAGCGTGTTCATTGTTTAAAACTTTGTACTTTGTAAAGCTAATTTGTACATTAAAATATTAATTTAACAACAAAGTATAATTAAAACAAACAATCAAAACTCTTTGGTGGTGTGAAATAAGCTTGAGAAATATATTTACTGAAAGTTACGCAAGTTTACAAAAATAAGAAAATAATTAATAAGAAAACAGCACAAAAGAAAACCAATGTTTACGAAATAACACAAAAGAAAACTAATTAACTTGAGAAAGAGACGGGTAGAATTCGTATTTTTGCCGTCATTTTTATTCGCCAATTATTATTTGAATAAAAATAAAAAAAACACTTAGTAAATTTAATATACATTTTCAATATTTTTTAACCTTTTCTTTTTAATTGCCTAGAATAATTTAAAATATGAATTGTTAACTCGATGTCCATACGTCCATACGTGATGAATTTTCATCACAAGCAGGGCTGTCAGGTCAGTTTAAGAAAAAATCGTTAGTTTCCCGATAAATTTAAAAATCGTCTTTTCAGCTTTAAAAAACCGTCAAAGAAATCGGACAACAAGGTATGTCTTTAACTATATTTTGTTTATATTTTTGTTTAAATGCAATCAAAAAATCATAAGGCATACATATTTAATGTATACTGAAATCAAAACATTTGATTATGCTTTAAACACATAGACGTCAGCGGCTATACAACTAGAACTTCCGTTGGCTCAAATGTCGCAGTGTAGTCAGCTACTGATATTGAAGACGACAGCTACTTCGTAAACTCTGAGATTGTTGTAGAAATAAATACATATTTTACTGCTATAAAATAACTTTTTCAAAAAATAATAAATATTTCTTCAAAACCTTTGGCATGTAAATGAATTTGTAATTTTGTCACATTTTGTTTTGTTGAAAAAATAAAATTTTCGCATACAAAAATAGAAAATATCCTAATTTGACTACAGTCATAACGGTGGTTGTGTAGCTTTTATGACTTCAAAATAATTGTTTTACTATAAATGTGTAAATTTTATGGACATGTCTATGTGTTTAATGCATTCAATTAAATTCAAAACTTTGTATTTTAAAACACATATTTTTTGTGTTGCTAAAAATCGTAATTTTTGATGAAAAAATCGTCAAATCGGAATTTTGACCTTTTTTGGACAAAAATCGTCAAAATGACGATAAATAGTCAAAATGACGATACATCTGGCAGCCGTGATCACAACTTGTAATATAACGTCGGCAGAGCAACTGTCAAATTTTTATCAGGCGAACTCAGGCTTTTTCGCCTCCTTTGCAGTTGTCAAATTTCATATAGAAAAAATTTATCTCCGTGAAAATAACAAACTTTTTTTGGTTTTGCAGTGAGAGCGAGAAAATTTCTCTCTTTTACAGATAGAAATGAGCATTTTCGGTCTTGCAGACTGAAATTTAAGTGCTACCAAATTTAAATATGCCAATTTAGTACAAATCCGTGTAATATCATCTAGTACCACCTGCATATATTTTCTTCTTTTTCGGCCTTCAACAAACCTGCACGAATTTTTAACAAACTTTCAGTAATTTTAAAAAAAGTATTATTATATATTTTTTTTATTAAAAATACAAAAAATTGTATTGAAAAAAAATTTTTTATTATTCTTTTTATTAAAATAACACAAAAAAAATGTTTTGAAGAAAAACACTTCAACACAAAAAACTGTTTTGAGACAAGCCACTCTAGTCACTTTTTGCACTCAAGGCAATAATGGGGACTTGTGCCAAAATTCCGCAAATGGGGGATGATGTGCCAAGGTCTTGGCTACATTTTGGCATCATTGCTTTTTCTCAGACCAGTTACTGTTTCGAACTAAATTTTCGAAAAACTGTTTTGAGACAAGTCAATTTAGTCACTTTTTGCCCACTAGGGGAAAAATGGGGACTTGTGCCAAAATTCTGCAAATGGGGGATGATGTGCCAAGGTCTTGGCAACATTTTGGCATCATTGCTTTTTCTCAGACCAGTTACTGTTTCAAACAAAATTTTCGAAAAACTGTTTTAAGACAAGTCAATTTAGTCACTTTTTGCCCTCTAGGGGAAAAATGGGGACTTGTGCCAAAATTCCGCAAATGGGGGATGATGTGCCAAGGTCTTGGCTACATTGTGGCATCATTGCTTTTTCCCAGACCAGTTACTGTTTCGAACTAAATTTTCGAAAAACTGTTTTGAGACAAGTCAATTTAGTCACTTTTTGAACTCTAGGGGAAACACGGGGACTTGTGCCAAAATTCCGAAAATGGGGGATGATGTGCCAAGGTCTTGGCTACATTTTGGCATCATTGCCTTTTCTCAGACCAGTTACTGTTTCGAACTAAATTTTCAAAAAACTGTTTTGAGACAAGTCAATTTAGTCACTTTTTGCCCTCTAGGGGAAAAATGGGGACTTGTGCCAAAATTCCGCAAATGGGGGATGATGTGCCAAGGTCTTGGCTACATTTTGGCATCATTGCTTTTTCTCAGACCAGTTACTGTTTCGATCTAAATTTTCGAAAAAACTTTTTTGAGACAAGTCAATTTAGTCACTTTTTGCCCTCTAGGGGAAAAATGGGGACTTGTGCCAAAATTCCGCAAATGGGGGATGATGTGCCAAGGTCTTGGCTACATTTTGGCATCATTGCTTTTTCTCAGACCAGTTACTGTTTTGAACTAAATTTTCGAAAAACTGTTTTGAGACAAGTCAATTTAGTCACTTTTTGCCCTCTAGGGGAAAAATGGGGACTTGTGCCAAAATTCCGCAAATGGGGGATGATGTGCCAAGGTCTTGGCTACATTTTGGCATCATTGCTTTTTCTCAGACCTATTTTTTTATATGCTAATAGTTATTCCCTTCCCTACTCCTCGATATGTATGTCGTTTAATTCCCCTTGAGACTTTTCATCCACCAGGCTATCAACATTTTTAGCACGATTGTTCGTTTTCATTCAGAAATTAAACTTTTTAAATAATTACATGATCAATTTTAGGTGATAATGAATTGAAAATACAACCCTGGTATTGATGTTGCCAGTATAGATCAGTTTTACTACTATTATACAAACAATACCGTATTAACTGTATTTTGCCAAAAATCAAAACAAATCAAGTTAAGTAAAAGAAGAGATAAAAACAGCACATTTTATATTTATTGTTAAAAATCTTTGTGAACCGGGAATCAAACAAAAATAAAACTGGAGTGGCCTACACTTAACTTCACCATACACAATGGCAACATATTTTTATGGATATATTACATCTATATAAACAAAAATCAATGCTGTGCGTCGGTCATCGCTTCAGTTGAAAAAGGCTGGACCAGTTTTGACGATTTTTTCCTTCTAATCATCGTTTTGATCCAACTTAGGTCTATACGGAAAAAATGTTTGCCCCGCCTACTTTTACGCCTACTATTTTAATTTACCTAAAATCAGAAAACAGCTTCATCGATATGACTAAGTTTTCTTTCAAATGTTTGTATTAATCCATTTTAACTTTTCATCGAAGTAAAAAATTGCCACGTCTACTTTTACGCCCACTTTTTTCTATTTATCTTAAATCGGATAACAGTTGACTCGATTTAGCTAATTTCTTCTTCAAATATTCGATGCAATCCAATTTAAGTTTTCAGTAATTTTAATCCCGCGATATCGTTCTGCATCGACGAAATAATCACCGGCAACGAGTGTACGAAACGCATCGATCATATGAAGTGTTGCAATTTCCCATAATTTTTTGGCAAGGTGAAGACGGTTATCATTTCTCGATTAAAATGATAAATCCCCTAACAGGTTAATACCAAATCTCTATAAAAGATTATATAAAAGTATATATCATCATTTTACTGACAAATTTATAGGCGCTGAAACAAACAAAAAAGTAAGTTCAATGAACTATTATTCATATGGACTTATGGTTCGCGAAAATGAGGACAATCACATCTTGAAATGTTGTAGTGTGACTGATCGGTTAGTATAACCATCACACATGTACTGTAACAAACAGTCTTAATTACCAACACACTTGGTATGGTAAATAAATATTAATGTTCAAGTGGAGAAACAAACAAAGAATACATTGTTGTTGTTGCATTGCATTAACAATAATAAATTCCCACACACAGTTTAAGTAAACAACAGTCAAATTAATGCACCACTAAAATGCCCTTGACTTTGTTGTCCGCACACGCCGATCAGCACGCTTCATATTACACCCCAAAATATTTCAGTTTTAAATAAAAATTATTAAAATAAAAACTGTTAATAAATAGATCATATTTCCCATATGGTTCCCATAGATTTAAACACTTTAAATTTTAAAGTTTTACTCAATCATGAATTTTGGAAATCACTCAAAATTCATGATTGCCTGGTATTTTATTATGTTAAGGTATAGACTAATTAGGATAAGAATAGAATTACGAGGTTGAGTGTGATTTGTAAAAACACTCAACCAAATAGTATATAAGCAGAAGACTTTTGTAAAAATAATAAGAATAATAAAAAGTCACTTGGTAGCTCTAACCGCGGAGCACCAAGAATAAAATAAGTAAAAAGTCTAAATTATTTAAAATTATAAAGATAGACTTTCTACAATGTCGTCGACTTTTCCACCAATATGCAGTCGATATGTATTTAAAAATTGAAACAGACCGACTGACATTCATCAGATTGAATCACAGAAAACTGCGGTCTGAGGAGTACATACACTTTCGAGATGCCATAAATGCAGATGGAAATTTACAGAATGTCGGCTGGATGACTATTCTCAGCAACGTACATCGGAAGTTCTCGACATATGCATGAATATACTCAAGATGCAATGTCGTGTGTTCGTCACTACGGCACACCGGATTTATTTATAACTTTTACATGCAATCCGCAGTGGGTAGAATTTCGCCAAGAGTTATTCTCTGGCCAATCACCCATCGATCGTCATGACATCACTGCAAGAGTCTTCAAACAAATATTAAAATCTCTGATGGATTACATTGTAAAATATCGCGTGTTCGGCGAAACGCGTTGCTGGATGTATTCTGTGGAGTGGCAAAAACGCGGATTGCCACACGCACTTATTCTTATTTGGTTGATAATGTGATATCAGCTGAAATTCCTGATGAAGTGGAAGATCCAGGCTTGCATGATGTCGTTACTAAGAACATGATTCATGATCCCTGTGGATCATTAAATATTAATTCCCCATGCATGGTTGACGGCAAATATTCGAAGCGATTTCCACGGCCATTAGTACCAACAACAATTACTGGAAATGACGGTTATCCACTGTATCGTCGTCGTTCACCTGCAGAAAATGAATGAACAAAAATAGTGAAAGTTAATCACCAGGACATTCAAATTGACAACCGTTGGATAGTTCCGTATTCCCCACTACTTTCTAAGACATTCAAAGCACATATCAACGTCGAATATTGCCATTCAGTGAAATCCATTAAATACATCTGCAAATATGTGACGAAAGCAGTGATGTGGCAGTGATTGGAGTCAGTGCGGAGAATTCCAATGATGAAGTCACTCAATTCCAAATGGGTCGCTATGTCAATAGTAATGAAGCAATTTGGCTGATTTTTTCTTTTGCCATTCATGAAAGACATCCAACATTCTGATGTATACCTGATTTATTCTCCACTGACGCATTAGGTCGCATTTACACAGTCCATCTAAAAAGTGATGAGTGCTTTCATTTGCGTTTGCTATTAGTCAATGTTCGTGGACCAGTATCATTCCAAGATTTGCGAACTAATAATGGTGAATTGTGTGACAAGAATAGAGAAGCGTGCCAACGTCTGTGTTTGTTAGAGAAAGGCATTCATTGGCAACACACTCTGAGATGCTGTAATTTCGTCAAATACTTATCAAATACGAACATTGTTTTCCATAATTATTTCAACATCCTTCCCATCCAAACCAACTGATTTGTGGAGGAAATTCAAAGATGCCATGTGTGCTGATATTCTGCATCAGATGCGTAATAGAACATCAAATCCAAATTTGCTACTCAACGAGGAAATTTACAACGAGGCTTTGATACTAATAGAGGATATGTCCTTGATGATGTCGAACAAAGTATTATCAGAGTTAGGTATGATAGCTGCCAATCGTTCGATGCACGACGCATTTAATCAAGAGTTGCAACGCGAAAAACAGTACAATTGCGATGCCTTAAGGGAATCAGTTCGAACAAATGTTCCAATGTTGAATCGAAAACAAAAATATGCCTACGACACTCTGATGAAAGCTGTGTAAGATGAAGCTGGAAGGTTTTTTTTTAGACGCTCCAGGTGGAACTGGGAAATCTTTTTTAATCGCGTTGATTTTGGCAACGATACGCTCGCAGAATGATATTGTACTTGCACTCGCATCGTCAGGAATTGGAAGGCGGTCGAACTGCTCATTCAGCACTTAAGTTACCAAATATGCAAACAAATGAAAATCCAACATGCAACATATCGAAGAACAGTGCGATGGCCAAAGTTTTGCAGCAAAGCAAACTGATCGTTTGGGATGAATGTACAATGGCGCATAAAAAATCTTTGGAGGCATTAGACAAAGCGTTACAAGATTTAAGAAGCAATCAAAGCCGATTTGGAGGTACGATGATTCTGTTGGCAAGTGATTTTCGGCAAACACTGCCAGTGATACCACGATCAACGCCCGCCGATGAACTTAATGCATGTTTGAAGTCGTCTGCCTTATGGAAACACGTCAGGAAGCTCAAGTTGACTCAGAACATGCGGGTTGAGCTGCAGAACAGTCAATCTCGAAACGTATTTTCCAAACAATTGCTGGACATAGGAAACGGCAAAATCCCGGTGGATATTTCGACCGGCTGTATTCAATATATTGGCTGCGAAAAACGTTGATGTTGACTAATTGAATTTTAAGATTCAAGGTGAAATCCCTGGCGAATTTAAGACGTACAAATCGATGGATTCCGTTACTTCTGAGAACGATGTCGTCAACTATCCTATCGAATTTTTAAACTCCCTGGAATTACCCGGATTACCGCCACATAATCTCCAACTAAAAGTTGGATCAGTAATCATAATTTTACGAAATATAAACCAACCACGTTTTTGTAATGGCACCCGACTTTCGGTAATAAAACTATTGAATAACGTCATCGAAGCAACAATACTTAAAGGAAAGTACAAAGGAGAGAATGTTTTGATACCTCGGATCACCAATGATTCCAATCAACATGCAATACGATTTTAAACGCTTGCAGTTAACAGTAAGGCTCGCATATGCAATAACAATCAACAAATCACAAGGGCAATCATTGCGTGTTTGCGGCACTAACCTTGAGAATCCATGCTTCTCGCATGGTCAATTATATGTCGCCTGTTCCCGCGTCGGAAATCCATTAGCATTATTTGTTTATGTGCCAGACAATAAAACAAAAAATATCGTATACCACAATGCATTGCATTAAACAAAATTTTTGTATCCTAGCAAAGCAATTGAATAAGTTTTATTTATTTTTTTTTTTTGTACTGGTAATCTAAATATTGATTTTATCAACTAAAATGTAAATAGAATACTATTAGATATCACAGCATACATACATACAAACATACCCCAAACCTACATACATATGTATATGAATAAAATTTTAAACTAAAAAACAGTTTTTTTTCCTCTTTTTAACGCATTTTAAAAATCGAACCCAAACATTTTTTCTACTTTGGATAGGACAGCGTCTGTCGGGTCAGCTAGTAAAGAATAAAAGGTCAAAGTATATTCGAAACGAAAAATTAATTATTTTCCGTTTGGGGTGTTAAGTAAACTACCCCTTGCCCCTTCCCGATTAAGCCCGAAATTTATACAGCTCTTCATCTCCATATACCAAAAGAACATACTATATTTCGTTTTAATATGTCATACAGTATGACCTGTAGAGCGTTTACAAAATTTGGAGGTAAGAAAACTACCCCTTAGTTATATATTCTATAATACCCATATCTTTATTATGTCAAACAACTTTATTAATATTTCCTTTTCATAAATAAATACTGTTATTTTTATTTTCTTATTAGAAATTATTGTCAACTAATAGAAAAACATTATTCAATTATTGATTTAAGTTTTTTATAATCAATTTGATATTTTCATTGAAAAGATATCTGTTTTAAAAATAATATAAATATTTAAAAATAAAAGAAAATTTTAAAAAAAATATAACAATAGTATTTATTTATTATCATCATTTTATTGGCGCAGTCGAATAACGGACCAAACCTAAAAGCAATTTTTTTTTTTAAGAAAATAAAAATTTAACATATCTACAAATTTGAAAAATAGTATATTATATGAAATAAAAATCAAACGCTAAAAATATAGTGAATTATTTGAAGAAAAATTGGATACGTGTTTTTCTTAAAAAATCGTTTATTTTCAACATTTTACACAAGAAAGAAAGAAAGAAAGAAGTGTCAATCTTGAAACTGAAGAAATATATTCAAGAAACATATTCAAGCAATCAAAAAGTGATCGAGGTATCAGTAAGCTATCAATAACATGGCTTCAATAACAATGATTCCTTTCGAGCTACTCGCTGATGTTCCTAAGTTTGATGGAAAACCAGAAGAACTGAACATGTTTGTTAAGAATGTTGAAGCAGTTCATAGTATTGTTGAGCCAGCATTCATTGAATTGTTTGATTTAAGTATACGCAACAAAATTATAGGAGAGGCAAACATCTCGCTGATAAATAACAACAACTCAACTAAATGGGAAGAAATTAAGGTAATATTAAGAATTTATTTTAGTATATCAGATAGTATAGAGAGTATTATTAACAAAATTAAGACAGCAGAATTAAAAACCACTGTAAACCAATTTTATGATTATATAGAAAGATTAGTAGTATTGATCAAAGTAATGAGCAATGGTTTAGTTGTGCAAACAATGAAAAAATGGTTTTAAAGATTTTCATTAGCAAATTGCCTAATGAACCAAAATTAATATTACATTCAAGAAATCCACATTCACTATTAAAAGCGAAGGAAATTCTTGTTGACACAAATTATTTTTATATAAGTAAATCTCAAAGTTCATAATTTTTACAATCTTCTTCATCCAATGTTTATAGTAATCGAAATAAATTTTTTAATAATAATCCTAACAAAAATTAATTGCAATATTCATGTCCAAATAATGACCAATATAATTCAAGAAGTTTTGGTGGAAATAATTTCATTTATAATAACGATGATTGTATGAATCTTGCTCGTAATAGTAGTTTTGACAATAGTGGTAACTTTGTAAATCAAAATTTAAGAAGACATTTTAATAACAATGGAAATTTTAACAGAGGAAATAACAATAGAAACTGTATTTAAAACTTTAACAACAGTGGACATTTAAATCAAAGTGGAAAGTTTTAACAGAGAAGGAAACTATAATAGTAAAGGTAACATAAATCAAAATAGTAACATAACTTCGAATAACAGTGCACGAAATAGTGTAAATAAAACCCTTTCGATGGATGTTGATTGTACTGAAATGTCAAATTTTCAGTTATAAACCGAAAAAATTTACTCTACATAATAGTTAAATCAAAATCTATTGCTAATAGATACAGGTTCAGCAACAACTCTCAAAAAAAGGACTATTTCATAATACTTTTAGATCAGATTTAGAAAAGCCTGTTATTTTAAACAGTATTTGTTCTAAAACAATTGCTAATACAAAGGTTGCGATTCCATTCTTCAAAGAATTTAATTTACCAAACTGTAAAATTGAAATGCTAGAAACAGAAATTTTTACTGATTTTGATGGTATTTTAGGTTGTAATATTTTGAGACCCCTTGGTGCAAAAATTGATTTTAAAGAAAACGTATTGTTGACCGAAAATGCGAAAATTCCACTAATATTTGAAAAAGCTGCAGTACCATACAGTGAAAGTGATGTATCCTATTTCAATGATATAACTCTAGATATAAATTTCAATGAGGCACGAATGAAGTATTTAACTGACAAATTAAAATCAGGAAATTTAAATAATGAGGAAATAGTAGAGTTAACAAGACTTATTAGAGAATTTAAATCGGTATTTAATATTGAGGGTGAAAATTTATCTTCCTACGATAAATGATATTCCAGTGTATCGTAAAACATACCGTTTTCCCGAAATCCATAAGGTTGAAGTGGAAAAACAAGTAACTGAGATGTTAAAGTCAGGTATTATAACGAAGTCATCAAGTCCATATAATGCCCCAATATGGGTTGTTCCTAAAAAATAGACAAATCTGAAAAACAGAAATGGAGAGTTGTGGTAGATTACAGGAAATTAAATGATGTAACAATCGAAGATAAATGCCCAATTCCTAATATTGAAGATCTATTTACGAAGTTAGGAAGTGGTCAATATTTTAGTACACTGGATTTGGCAAAGGGATTTCATCAAATTCCAATTCTACTTGAAGATAGACATAAAACGGTATTTTCCACTGCAACAGGACACTATGAATTTATACGCATGCCTTTTGGATTAAAAAATGCACCCGCATCTTTTCAAAGAATGATGAACGAGGTACTTCATGATTTCATAAATAACATTTGCGTTGTATATCTAGACGATATTTTGGTATTTTCCACGTCACTTCAAAAACATATCGTATTTTTGAAGAAAACTTTTAAAAGGTTATCCGACTACAACCTTAAAGTACAGGTTGATAAATGTAATTTTTTTTAGAAGATAATCTGAATATTTAGATCATATAATTACGTCAGATGGTATTAAACCAAATCCTGATAAAATTAAGGCGATTCAAAAAATCTCATTACCAAAAACAGTAAAAGAAATCAGATCATTTTTGGGCTTGTCTGGTTTTTATCGAACATTTATCAAGGACTATAGTAGAATAGCTCTTCCAATTATATCGTATTAAAAAAAGGATCTGTTATTGATATTAATAATCAGAACTACATCGATTCTTTTAACAAATTAATGACAATTTTATGCACAAGTCCAGTTTTAGCATATCCTAATTTTAATAAATTGTTTGTCTTAACTACAGATGCTAGCAATGGAGCCTTAGGTGCAGTGTTTTCACAAAATGGACATCCTATTTCCTATACGCGAACATTAAATAAACACGAACTTAATTATAGTGCAATCCAAAAGGAATTGCTAGCAATTGTTTGGTCGATTAAATATTTTAGGCCCTACTTATTTGGTAGAAAATTTAAAATTCAAACTGATCATCGACCACTGGTATGGCTAAATTCCTTAAAAGAACCCAATATAAAGCTATAAAGATGGAAGATACAACTTAATGAATATGATTTTGAAATGGAATATATTAAAGGGAAAACAAATGTATAGCAGATTATCTTAGTCGCTTAGAAGTTAACATTTTAGAAGAAGAACAAAACCCCAGTTCTGATTTAGCTACAATTCATAGCGGGAAGGAAAATTTAAATGATCATATTTTTATTTCAGAAGCAGCTATAAACTTATATAAGAACCAAATTATAATTTCGTTAGGAAATACTTATAAATACGAAACTCAAACCTTATTTGATAAAAATAGAAGGCACATAATAACATTAAAGAACTACTTTGAAGAAAAGTTACTAGAGTTTTTAACAAAAATTTTTCCAATAAACGGCACGGTTGGAATATTTTGTGACAATTTTGAAATATATAAAAATTTGCAAGAAACTTTGATACATTTTTTTTCTAATCTACCTGACATGAAGCTTGTACGATGTACCAAATTTATAAAAGATGTTTTTGATAAAGAAAATCCCTTGAATATAGTAGAAAAATATCATAATGATAAGAATCACAGAGGTATTGAGGAAACATTCATGGAATTGAAAAATATTATATATTATGCAAACTTGAAGAAAGAAATTCATAAATTTATTAACAACTGCGTTTTGTGCAATATGTGCAAATTTTGTGTAACTGAAACTCCAATAACATCTAATGAAATAATTCATATAGATATATGGTTCTTAAATAAAAATTTAACTTTTTTAACTTGTATAGATAAACTTACAAAACATGTATCCATACATTATTTGAGTGATAAAAATTCGTTGAGTATTGTCGAAAAAATCAGGGAAAGGTTTGCTATTTTAGGTAAACCAAATAAAATTGTGTTAGACAATGAATTCAATGCGACTATGATTAGAGAATTTTTAAGATCAGAGAATATAGATTATCATTTTACATCTCCAAACACGCACACGGGCAATGCAGATATTGAGCGTTTCCATCTTACGTTCAATGAACACATACGATTGTTTAAATTAGGGAAAGGTGCTCAAGACCTGGACAATAAAGCTCTAGTATATAAAACAGTTGAAATATATAACGATACAATTCACAGTACTACGGGTTTTAAACCTAACGAATTATTAAACAATAAGGTTGATAAGTCAATTTGGCAAAAGTTACATGAAAGGATTACAAAAATAAACAATGGCAGAGAAGATTATCATAAATATAAAGAAAGGGAACTTGTAAAGAATTTAGGCTTTTATAATTAAAAGAAAAGCCTAGATATATAGTTAATGAAAAAAATTGCAAGAGAGATAGACAAGTTGTTAAGAGAATATTTAAATACCAAAATCAAATACCAGATATAAAATTTGATCGAAAAATTACGGATAAAATAATTCAATAAAATAAATATTACTAAAAAATATAAATGTAAATTTTAATCCTAAAAATGTGGGGATAAGGGTAGCTTCCAAACAGCATCCTCTGAAAATTGGAACGCCAAGCACTAAGTTTCGAGCACAAGTAGCTCACAAAAAGAATAAAACACAAAAAGGTTAAGTGTTTTCAAAATTATTAAAAGTACAATTTACTTTCCTTTTATTTTTCACAAATCATTCTCTTAAAAACTAACCGACGCACTGTGGTCAATATTTTGAGATAGCGGCCAAAACTCCTTTTGGTTTTTGTTCTCCGATTTTAAAGTTATTATACTCATATGAAAGTAAACAGTAGTAAACCTCGGGAGCCAAAAAATTAGAACTCTATTTCAACTATTTCACTGAGAACAGGGTGGTCCAAAATGGGCTTTTTCAGAATTTAGTAAATTTATGATATTTTTAGTTAATTTTTAAAGTTTAAATGATCATAACTTTTTTGTTTTTCAAGATTTTTGGACGAAATAAATTTTGTGTTGTAACTTATTCCTATTACTGGTAAAAAAAATTGAAGCTCTACTGATTTCAGAACAATTTAAATATTTTTTTTTAAAAAGGTCAAATTTCTCGAAAATTTCCTACTTCATAGAGCACAACTCCTGTGAGTCAAGCTGAGTCAAAACACAAATTTACTATTTTGTAGTCCCAACTCTCCCCTACATTCCTATATATACATATCCATGCATCGGGACTGCACTTTTTGAGCTACAGCAATTTTTCTGACCCAAGGTAAGATATTCGGTACAAATGCACGTCATATTTTTTGAGAAGTTATTTGTATGTGAAAGTGGCTATTATGCATATATTTTGATGAAATTTTGTACAAGAGTTCTTATTGACCCAAAAAATAATTCTGTTGAAATTAGGAGAAGTTGGCCCATATTTGGACCTAGTCCACATAGAAGGGTGTATCAAAATTTTGACAAAAATGACAATAGAACTCTCAAATTATGTGGTATCTGGCAATTTATTTCGAAAAGGTAAAAAATGATTTTATTGCCATCTAATATTACACAACTTAAATACCTGAAAATTGCAAATAAATTTATAACTAATGGAAATAACTGGTAAAACCAACTACCTGTTATATTATTGCCAGTACCTGTTAACTCTAAATTTATGTGGTATCTAGCAATTCATTTGGAAAAGGTAAAAAATGATTTTATTGCCATCTAATATTACACAACTTAAATACCTGAAAATTACAAATAAATTTAAAACCAATGGAAACAACTGGTAAAACCAAGTACCTGTTATATTATGTTTCAAAGAGGTAAAATAGATCATGTTGAAACTTCGAGCAATAGTATATTAATCCATGCATTCATTTTTTTTCTTCATTATTGTTTAAACAATGGCTAAATTCAGTTATAGTGTTCTATCTGATATATATTTTGAACGGAAAGATGAAAACGACATTATTTTACATATAATGAATAATCCATTCTTCAAAATATGCGACAAACAAGAAATTAAAATTCATAACTTAAAAATAAAAAACTTTTTAAATACTTTAAGAAAACGGTACAATCAATGTTCCAGAAACAAGAAATTGTTTTACTCACGCAACCAAGAATGGCTAAGAAATAAACTTATTTTTAAAAAGCCATCAGTAACTACCACGGAAACTGGAAAAGGTGGTCGACCAGCAAAGCCAATTGATAATTGTAGTGAAAGATCACGAAGACGCAAGCTTAAACATATCAATGAAGAAGTTTCTTGTAGCATCATAAAGGATTCATTTCTGCATCAAATTCAACCATCGAAAACTAAAATGAGTAAAATTGCTATCATTGAAAAAATAGTGGAAGCAAGCCCCAGACGCACAAAAAGGATTTTAGAAAGTATGCCGACACCAACTGAAGAAAATAAATTTACTCCAGAAGAAGCATTTGCACTATTTTTGGATTTGAAAATGACTAAAAACCAATATACAGAATTGCGGAAGCGAACCAATGAAAAAAATTGTGGAATTTTTCCATCATATCGAGATATAGTTTCTGCCAAAAAAGATTGCTTACCTTCACCAACTGCTATTAGTGCAACTTCAAGTTCAGCAGAAATAAAATTGCAGGATCTTCTTGAACACACTGCAGAACGATTACTAAAGACATTTGATGCTGATTATTTAAAGAAGTTTAAAAATTGCAGCATGACTTTAATTTCTAAATGGGGATGTGATGGGTCCTCTGGCCAGAAACAATACAAACAATGTAATGCGGAAAATTCATCAGATGCCAATTTATTCATGATTTCTTTCGTTCCATTACGTTTAACAAAAACTTATATTGGTTCAGAGCCGTCAACTAGTAGAGCTGCAGAGATAGATGTATGGAAGAATGAAATTCCCTCGTCAACAAAATTTTGTAGACCAATAAAGTTTGCTTACAAAAAAGAAACTAAAGATGTCATAACTGAAGAAGTTGGCAAAATAAGAGATGAAATTAAAGAACTTCAACCAGTGATATTTGAATTTAATGACCAATGCATCGAAGTTAACTTTAAAATGTCACTTACAATGATCGATGGAAAAGTTGCACAAGCTTTAACCGAAACAAAGTCTTCGTCAAGCTGCACCATATGCCAAAAAACAACAAGTCAATTGAGCCAACCACCAACACAAGACGATAGTTTTAATGAAGCATATGAATTTGGAATGTCACCTCTTCATGCTAGAATTCGTTTTATGGAGCATATTCTTAAATTGGGATACGATTTGGAATTTGGCCCGTTAGGCGAAACAGTGAGAAACAACAAAGAAAATTTGGAAAAAAGAAAGCAAAAAAAAAAAGATATTCAAGAAAAATACCGTGAGATAGGCCTTATAGTTGACCAGCCAAAGCAAGGAGAAGGAAATTCTAATGATGGAAACACAGCAAGGAGATTTTTTTCCGATCCAGAAACTGCAGCTTCTATAACTGGAGTAGATTATGATTTAATACGACGATTCCAAATCATATTAGAAGTTATAGCATGTAGCAAAAAGATAGATGCAAAAAAATTTGGTCAGTATGCTAATGAGACAGCAACACTTTATAACC
Source organism: Phasia obesa (assembly GCA_949628195.1). Classification (NCBI taxonomy): domain Eukaryota; kingdom Metazoa; phylum Arthropoda; class Insecta; order Diptera; family Tachinidae; genus Phasia; species Phasia obesa. The sequence goes on from OX451215.1 coordinate 147,480,821, forward strand.
AAAAATATTCTTGGAGACATATGCCAACCACAGTTCACAAAATTTTGTTCCATGGGGAACAAATAATTCAGCACAATATGCTTCCAATTGGAGATCTCTCAGAAGAAGCGCAAGAAAAAAGGAACAAAGACTACAGATTCTTTCGCGAGCACAATACAAGAAAAATTTCCAGATATTGTACTAATGAAGATCTAATTAATATTTTGTTGTGCACATCAGACCCATATATGTCCAGTATTCGACAAAAATGGAAATCAACCTCATTGGAGTTAGATAAAGAAGCTAAACAACTACTGCAAAATGAAAATCAAAGCTATTTGGAAGACATTTTTACTAATATTGTTTAATTAATACTAGTTTAAAGATTATAATTTGTTTCTAATTTTAGTATAAATTTTTATTAATACACAATTAAAAAAAAAAAAAAAAAATATAAAACTTTTTCCATTTCCTGATGATGCTACCCAATGGTGTAGCGAAATATCGAATATAAAAATAAAAGTAAATTGAAATATTTTTATAAAAAGACCTAGAGCATAAAAACTTAATTATAAAATTTTTATTAATACATTTAAATAAAATATATGTGCACTTTAAATCAATAGTAAAAGTTTACTTAAAATTTTATCGATGTTGTGTTCTGTATATAATATATCCAAATGGTATTGATATTGTTGGGAATTTCAGTATTATTTTTCAGTTTAATCCACACAAGAGTTAGCTTTCTTCCAAAAAAAACAACCTTTGGCCCCTGTGAATATTGAGACTAAATAAATGTCAGGGGCCAAATGTTGGCATTTTCTGACACAAATTAAGTTTAAGAATAATAAATAAGTATTGGTTGCAAAATACGATTGAAGAAAATAAGAAATTATAAAAAAAAATACCTATTTAAAATGTCAAAATATTCAACTTTTACATGGAAACTCAACAAAAAATTAAAATGCATTTTTAACTCCACATTACTTACGTTCCTATCAGTCGATTTTTACGTTTGAACACGCAAATTGAAGCTTAAAGTCCCTCCTATTGAACAAAAAAAATCGCGTAAAAAAATACCAATCCGGTCAAAAGTTATAGAGTTTTGACCGCTATCTCGCGAAATTGACCACTGTGCGACGAACATTATTGAAAAATTATAATTTAAACGAATGCCTACGATATGGCGCAAAGAATTATAATAAAGTTAATAAATTAAGGCCAACGATATGGCGCAAATAATTATTAATAAAATATGAAAAACAATTCAAATGAAGCGACTTCAACCACGAAAAAAGAAAACTATATAAAGCCCAGGATGATGAGCAAACAGCCATTGAAGATAGACGTCAAAAAACTTCTACTAGCTTTGGCTTCACTTAACCATGAACCAGGGATGGAAATTCATCATTGTTCAGACGTGAACATCCCGGCCGCCTTGCAGTACTGCAACCAAAAAATGAAAAAAAAAATATATATATATATATATAAAGAAAAAATATATAAAATAAAAAATTTTGTTGATCGCCTTCAACATCTTGTCCGCTGCAACATGCTCCATATTTCGTTGATTAAACGGGTGTCTATATACTTCGAGAACATATGACCTTAAGCTTGAACTAGGTTTCTTTCGCTACAAGGTATCGATATTTTCGGTCATTTTGTGGAGTACTTCTACATTTTGTAATTGACTTATGGTTTCTCGAAATAGTAGGAATCAAGGCTCAAGACGTACTTGGTCTCTCACCCTTATGACCGTCGGACGAACGAGGCCCCCTGGCTGAGTTTTGGGACGAACTAGGTCCTTTACTCTAAGGGCAGTTAAACGAACTAGGTTGACAGCGCTATGATTTTCTTTCTTATCGAGCTAGACGAACTAAGTCTCCGCAGCGCTTAACCTGCTTATATCTAATAAGCGTGCCAGGTACGGTCATAACATAAGCAAAGCTTCCACATTCCAACCATTATGCTCTGATGAAAATTTTCTGTAGTTATCCTAGAACTATGATGATGTTGTGTTTAGAGGGATTTTTAACACTGCAAAAAAAAATTAAAAATAGAAAAAAGACTAAAATTTTAAAGTTTTTTCTTTCCACTTAGAGAACGCTTTTAATTGCCTCCAACGTTAATAACTTGATTTACTCCATTGTGATTTAGTCGAAATTTTTATTTTTTGCAAATCACCTTGTCCGCAAATATTTTTCGGTTTTCCCTTAAGGTAAGGTTTTCGGAAAAGAGATTTATCGGAAAAATCTTCTATTAAATTTGGCGGAACGAAACTAGGCGTATAAAAACTTAAGTGTCCATTTGGAAGAAACTCTGCAATATCGCCATCAGGAATGGTAAAATCCGTTTCAAATATTTCCGTTATTGTTGTACTTGTGTCTGTATCGAGATTTCCTGTTTTTTCCTCTAAAGATGAATAATCATTTTCCATAGACAAAAATTGGTTACGTATTACTCTAGCATCAAGTTTGACTAGAATTTTGCGATTTAAAACTATTGTTCGACGATAGCAACTGAACATCTAAATGCTTCGGATATACTGCTGTTGAGCTTGCGGATTTATTATCAAACTTATATAATAGTCGATCCAAAAGAGCAACAAGAATTAAACGTACGCTGATCGACATTTTCCATACAGATTTTGGGCTAGGGTGTAATCTTCAGCTGTGTTGGCGATAGCAAGAATCTTGTAGGCATCTCTTACCTTATACCACAAATTTTCAAATTCTTCTTTCTGTAGATCTATAGAAAAGCGGTTTTGTGGTAAACCGACGCAGTCGCTTTCAAACTCTAACAGTAGAGCGGCCAATTTTTTAAATCTGAATATATTATCAGATTGAACCATTTTAAATTTATAAAGATAAATAAGAGTCACCTGTTTGTTATAGTTTTTCAAAAAGGCTACGAGATTATGTGCAAAAACAAAAAACCATATAACTTTTAAAACCTTTAAATAAAATTTTAGTTTTTACGTGAAATCTTATTTTACAATTTAAATTTCTATGGCAACACTGATTGTAATCAACCAAATAAAATATTTACCAAAGAATCTACGAACAAATCGTGAATTTCATAATTAATCAAAGAAACCAAACCTAATAACAAATTAGTATCACTATTAACTTTTTCCTTGACGTACAAAGTCAGTCAAAAACTTTTTCTGTAATAAAAAACACTCATTCAAGACACTTCTGTATATATTTCAAGCTAATCGCCATCGGTAAAAATTCATTTGTGTTGCACTTGATATTTATTTAATTATTTTTAAACTAAAATAGAAAATCCGAACGAGAGTTTGGTTTTTATTAATTATAGAAAGACCAATATTAATTTTAGCGTCAAATTAATTTCACTTAATAGGTATGTATTTTCTCAAACAAAAAATTTATTTGCTATCTGTTTTGTTTACCAAACAAGAAGCTGAAGAATGAAACAAAACAAACAAACGAACAGCTGTGCATTAAAACTACAACAAAACGCCTCTGATATGATCAAGTTGAAGAACAAAAAAGGCCAAACAAAAGTAAATCAAAAATATCACCTTAAAACGTTTGAATCTCCAATTAAAAGTTTCGAGCACAAGTAGCTCACAAAAAGAATAAAACACAAAAAGGTTAAGTGTTTTCAAAATTATCAAAAAGTACAATTTACTTTCCTTTTATTTTTCACAAATCATTCTCTTAAAAACTAACCGACGAACATTATTGAAAAATTATAATTTAAACGAATGCCAACGATATGGCGCAAAGAATTATATTACAGTTAATAAATTAAGGCCAACGATATGGCGCAAATAATTATTAATAAAATATAAAAAACAATTCAAATGAAGCGACTTCAACAAATAAAACTAATTTTGTAAACTAGTAAACATACATGTTAATTTATTATATTTTAATTAATGATTACCATTGTTATTTTATATTTATCGTTATGTTAAATGATAAGAAAATATTTATATTTATAAAAAGATTTAACATTCCAGGAGTAATGTATACTCAAACGATGGGGGAGTTATATATTCTATAATATCCATATCTTTATTATATAAAACAACTTTAATATTAATATTTCCTTTTCATAAATAAATACTGTTATTTTTATTTTCTTATTAGAAATTATTGTCAACTAATAGAAAAACATTATTCAATTATTGATTTAAGTTTTATATAATCAATTTGATATTTTCATTGAAAAGATATCTGTTTTAAAAATAATTTAAATATTTTAAAATAAAGGAAAATTTTTAAAAAATATAACAATAGTATTTATTTATTATCATCATTTTATTCCTTGCCTTCTCCCGATTATGCCCAAAAACTATACAGCTCTTCATCTCGATATACCAAAGGCACATAATAAATTTCAGCAAAACTCCACAAAAGAGAAACAGGTATGTGACTATTAAATGCTTAGAGTTTTCCTGCGTACAATATAAGTTTGTTTACGTACTATATTCAAGAGCTGGAAACCGAACCGACATCATTAAAGAGCCAGGGCCAACCACTAAACTTTCATAGTGGCTACCCATAATAAAATATTTTTCATTTATACAAATATAATTTCTTGTAATTGGTGCAATTATAAATAAATTTATCTTGAGGCAAAATTTTTACTAAATTGTAAATCACGTTTTCTACATTGTTATATACATATAAGAATTATTAATAATGTATATATAACGTCAAAACCTTAGGTTCAGTTCCTTACAACACCTCGGTCAAAATCAACTCTCTTAAAAACAAGTCCATTTTCGACTTTTAGATCTGGCAGTCTTTCTTTATTATTGATATGTTTTATAAGCTTCAGATACTCGTCGCCCTGAAATTCGGTTGTTTCGAAATCGAATAAATCATCTACTATAAGCTCATCTACGTTTGCTTCTTCTTCCTGCAGTCTTGAAAGCATATCAGCCATAATATTCTCCGAACCTTTCCTATGTTGTATGTACTTATATAGAAATCAAATGCCTGTAACTGGAGTGAACACCTTACAAGTCTTCCCGTTAATTCCTTGAGTCATAAACCATTTCAGACTAGTGCGGTCTCTGACTATTGTAAAAGGCTGTACTGGACCTGACGTTAAGGCTTTTTTCAGGTTTTCAAAGACTTCATTTGATTCAGAAGTCATCTCAAATTTCTTCATCTTTTTAACCTGTCAGTTAAAGAGCAGCTATGGACGCAAAATCGTTGTTCCAAAAAAAGCTGCGTACCTCACAAGGCGATTTAGGTACCCTTAATTCTCTTATGGCTCACATTTTCTCTGGGTCAGTTTTAAGACTTCCTCCGCCTATTATAAAACCAAGGTATCTCAACTCCTTGAAGCAATACTTTGACTTTTGTAAGGTTTGCTCGCCTTAAACAAGAAGCAACTTCTTCTAATATTTTCAAATTCTTTTCAAAGCTGTCAGTTATTACCAAGAGATCTTCCAAATAGAGAAAAATATGTTCTTCAAGTCTCTGCGATATTACTTTATCCATGAATCTGCAAAGACGCTGGGTCGCATTGCAGAGACCGAATGGCATAACTCTAAATTGGTAAAGTGATCCATCCGATACAGTAAAAGCTGTGTACGGCTTAAACTCTTCTTTTAGCACTATCTGCCAAAAATCAAACTTTAAGTCGACGCTACTGTAAAAAAATTATCAGTTTGGCTTAAAATCCCATCTATGTTTTGTAGAGGGTAAGCGTCTTTGATGGCAATTTCATTAAACTTTCTCGCATCAATGCAGAATCTATTTTTGTCTGGCTTCCTAACCACTGTTATGCTATTTGATCAGGGCCTTTGGCTCTCTTCAATAACATTAACATCTAGCATTGTGTCAATCTCCTTATAAACTATTTCCTGCATGGCTGGAGATAAAGGAACCGAACCTTCTACTAACTCAATGGCAACCTAAGCCTTCTTTTTCGAATTCCGGAAATAGTTCTATAACCTTATCTTTGTTATTTTGTTATTCCGGAGTTAAAACTATAGGTTTCTATTTATGATATTTTACAGAAAAATCTTCTTGTAATTTTTCGAGATTTATCTCCTCTACACGAAGATAAGAAGCTTATCCAAAGCTTATTCCAAATCTGGACACAAGTAGAATGTTATGCTTCGAGTTGTGTCCCTAAATGTCACATCTAGGTCTGTTCTTTCCCAGCTGCAGTTGGCACTACTGAAAATACGGGCTTAAATTTAATTTCTAATTTTTCTATCAGCTCTCTACATCCCTTACCTAACAAGCTGATTAATGCTCCTCTGTCTATTAAACCTCTTATTCAAATATTTTCCTAATATTTCCTGATTTGGGCAAAAGCGCGAGCATCATTTTTTTCTATCTACATATTTAATTGTTTCTAAAAATCATTTTAGAGCTTTTCGTTTTTCGTCGAATTTCTTTAAGTATCCTGTTCGATGCAGTTTTCGTGACCCTAAAGCTCCGTTAAAATTCCCATCCCGGACTTTAATTTAATTTCGATTTCTTCTAAAGAATATTTATGCCTTAATTGAGGAATAAATTTATTAAAATTCCTAACCGTTTTTGCTAAATTAATACTTTTTGTGATTTTAGAGCAGTTTTGACAGTGATGCTTCCTTGGACGCAATGTTCGCCAACTCGTTAATGTGAAAATTTTTTGCTTTTACAATTTGTACAGTTTGGCGACTTCACGTCTGGTTAGCCACCTAAAAAAAGTGATCTTTCAGTCGGGGGACTGTCCATACACATTATGCCGTTTTCATGGCAATTCCAGCAAACTAGTGGATTTCTAAAATATTGATTTCTGGCATCTTAAATTTGCGGCGCTGCTATTTTTTTTAATTTTTCGTTAGAATTTATGCTAAGCAATCGACTGGCTTTTTATAAATTTCGTTTACCTGTCTGGTGTAGCGGTTTACAGGAATAAATGACTGTGTATTCATCGAACCTTTGTGGCCAAATACCTATTCAGCTTCTACACTCTCCTGTCGTAATTCTTCTACGGTATTTACAGCAATTGGGTAAACTTTACTTCTTCTTATGTCCTCACTCAAATTCTTCTTTATTATCTCATTTTCAGATACGGAAATATTTAGTCTCGATCTCATTTGTATCATGACGAAGAAAAACCCATCAATGCCTTCCCCGGGCTGCTGCTTTCGCCCGACCATGTCACTCATGAGTTCGAAACTATACCTGGTGGATTGGTACTGTTTCAATAAGGCATATTTTAATGTGGACCACTCTGTGATGTAGTTAATTTGTTTAAATAAACAGCCAAACTCCCTTTTCTGATCCCCAGATACCTCTTACTGACGTTGTAAGCGTTCTCGAGAAATTTAGATATTTCTCGAGAAATATACAAATAAAATAATTAATTGAATTTTTTGAATAAATTTTTGTTATTTTGTGAAATTCTGAAACGTTTATCAACTTGCCGTTCTGTTCATATTCCTAAGCGCTGTTTAGACACAACGATTTTGCTTATATTTTCATATAAAACAAAATCCATCCAATATTGAATCAATATCCACAAACTGAAGCAATTTGCGTTTACACACACTAATTTCCTTTCGATATATACGCAATGTCCATATAAAATCGTTGTGTCTAAACAGCGCTTTATTCATCACTGTCATAAAATTTTTTTTAAAAAACAACGTTAGTTTTCTATTTGTTATGTGGAAAGCGAAAAGGGCCTTAAGTCATAAATTTTGAAAATAGAGTTATTGTTACAACGTAGTAGAGCATAAAATTCTGAACATTTTGACACCAAAAATACTGTGATACAAGCTCTGTTCAGTAACTGAAAGTTAGTACTAATTGTTACTGGAAAAGCCTTCTTTAACTCGAAAAACTAGCAGCGAGAGAGTAAAACAAGAGTATAAAAATGTGAAAGAAAAAAAATTACTTACAAGCTTTTGCTAAGTCCCGTTCCACACTTGCAATTTTTGTTTCTGCAACACATGTATTTGTTGTTGGGAGAGGAAATAAAAATGGCTGCGGTAAAATGTTTCATGTACTTGAAACTCTGCTGCGACTCTCTATTTTTGTTGTTGTTTGCTCTTTTCGTCATGAGAATGACTGTATAAAAGTATACTGTCGTCAGAAACACAATTTTAAAAGTATGGACACGAATGCAACTTCAAAAGAGAATATAAAAAATGTTTCAGAAACAAAAATTGCAAGTGTGGAACGGGACTAAGAAAATTTTTACTAGCAAGAATTTGTCAATCAGCTGTTCGGGATTTTGTGTTCAACATATTTTTTTTGGAAAAATGGTATGAAAAAAGAAATTTTTGCAATATTAAGGAAAACATCAATATTTAGTAGTTAAAATAATATAAAAGCGAATAAAATTTTGTTGGTGTATTGTTTTTCTTTAATTTAGCAAAGGTATTAAACGATAAAATTTAGTTTTTCCATTTTAAATTAAAGTTTTCATTTTAGGTCTTTTTTTAAATAATAAACAGTAAACAAATCAGGGATGATACATTTATTGCAATCCTATTTTTTCGGTACAATTATGATTTTAAAATTGGTATTATACAGATTTTAATATATTATATGAATTTTTAGTTTGAACTATTTTTAAATTAATAAATTTTTATTTAGGTTTAAGTTCTTAATTATAAAGAGATAAAGAAAAATTAGACACCAGCAGAGCAGAATGCATTTTCTAGACAGCTACGTCCGGCATCAGTACTCTTCGTATCTATCTATAAAGTAGTTTCAATTGTTATTAATTAAATAAACTTATCAAAGAAATAGAATAAGAGAAATTTTTTTTTACTTTTACATTATATTTCATAGGAGATTGAGCTTTTTGAAATCGTTTTATACTTTTAAACACTATTTCTTTATATTATACTACCAAGCAAACATTTTTCTTTATTTTTATTCTCTTTATATATTTTCTTTTATTTGAAAATGGTCTTGCTATTAGCCAACCTTTGGTTAGCAATTAAAACAATTAGATATTTTTTTAAAGTAAAAAAAATGCTCATATTCTATTTCTTTGATAAGTTTGAGTCAGTAAAAAACAGAAATTGCAGATATTTTACTTTAACATCGAACTTTGCTTGTACTCACAATTTTACTTTACCGACATAAGGGCCCTTTTCGCTTTCCTCATCACATTTTTAACCGACTTCAGAAAAAAAGGATGTTATCAATTCGTCTGAATGTTAAAAAAAATCTGTATTACTATAGCTGCCAATAACAGAAAGTAATAAAAAAATAAACTTAAAAATTAAACGGTGTCCCCATAGGTGACGTCAATTGACCTATATGGCCTAAATTTACAAAGAACCTGTATTGCTAAGTCCGCTATAATAAATATAAAATTTGAATTCGGAAACTAAAGGGTGTCCCCATAATTGATGTAATTTGACCTATCTCGCTTATCTTTTGAACCGTTATATACAAACACTTGGAAATTAGACAGAATCTTCACTACTATGTCCAGTATAATAACATGTATAAATATTTAAAATTATAAATTAAAGGGTTTTTCATTAGTTGTAAATTGATGCATATTGATGCTTTTGAACCGTTATAGAAAGACTGTATAAATTTACAAAGAATCTCTATGGAAAATTCCTTTATAATAAAAGTTTAATTTAAAATTTTACATTAAAGGGTGTCCCAATAGGTGATGTTATTTAACCTATACGGCTCTATCTTTGGAACCATCAGCTTTTATTACTGTGTCAGTAGTAATAAGTGTAAAAAAATAACGGTTGTCCTCATATCTGACGTAATTTGTCGTATATGGCTTTATCTCTTGAACTTCCTCTTCAATTTTTAGTTTTGAATTGATGCCTATACGTCTGTTTTGAAGTCGGTTTTTTGCAAGAATTATGTTATTTAAAATTGTGTCAAACGTCAGTATCAAAGGGCAAAGCCGATGTAAAATGACGACAGACGGCGGCTAAACAAGAATATACTCATAGACGGCTAAAATCGGATATAAGCCTAATGTATATCGGAGGTAAAATTGGAAATATTGAAGAATATCCAGATCGAGAAGTAGAAGCAAGTCTACAGCAACAACTAAATTTGTAATTACTAAAACTTTAAAAGTATATGAAAGTCGAAATACTGACAAATTTCAATCATTAACAGACGAATTTAAAATATTTGAAGCAAATAAATAAGCTCAAATATATAGAATCTTTTATATGCATTTCTGAACATTAAACGAACTTTTTTGCATAGTGAGTGGAATTTTTCTATTACAACAGCTTATGCCAAAAAAAGAACAAGGATAGGATATTCAACTTCGGATGCTCTGTGTTTCTTAAAACATTATTTTAAATCACAAAAAATATAAAAAATATTATATTTTTATTTGAAGAATTTATTTTTATTTATTTTTACTATTTTTTATTTTTTTTTTTTTTTGTATAATAAAAACATGAATTTCAGTATACCTTCTGTTTCGATTAAGATTATAGGTTTTCCGGAAAAGTCATTTTCTGTTGGTTTTCGAGAAAGTTGAAATGAATGATGGATTTTTAAATTGTTGTACGAAAACCCGCTTATCTCCTATATTATAGGGTACATAAGATTTTTATTTTAATAAGTTATTTTCTCAAGAAATCTCGAGAAAAAAACACACATTTCAAATTAAAAAGGGTGAGAAATGTGAAACACTAATTGCATCCCTCAGTTTTTTGTTTTGTAACTGGTTGTGCTGTAAAACCAGTCTTAATATACCTACAGACGCGGTTAATTCAGCCATCACCTTCGCATTTCATGAAATTGAGCAGAAACATCTAAGGCTACCAATAGAAGACTTCAAGAAATTTTTGAAGCTATTAATAAGCGAGTTGACTTCATCGAAACGAAAGTAAGCATATTTAGAAGTGCAACTGTACGGCTTAGAAAGAAATGTTGACATGAAGCTACACGAGCTAGAGCACAAAATTAATAACCTTGAAATGAGAAGGTCCAGTGCAAATAGTTGCTTAAAACACAAATAAGATAAAAGCTCCCGGTTTCGACGGCAGCATACCGTTCAACGTTTAAATTCCATTTCGAAACAGCGGCCAGTAAAAATATGTGAAATAACGAAGAGAAAGCCATTGAGTTGATTCCGGCACTTAAAGAATCTGCTGCAGAAGTCCTCGAAATCCTACCGACAAGCTTTAGAAATAATTATGAGGACATAATGGTGGCATTGCAGAGCAAATATGAAGTAGAGCGCTTGGTGCATCTGAGTTACCCTGGGAAAAACCATCCACTTCTAGAGCAGTTTAAAGTGAAGACATTTGTGGATGGCATCCGAGATCCTGGCGCTAAGTATACGGTGTGTGCTGAGCCAAAGTAATCGTTGCGCTCGCGCAAGAGACAGCGAAAATTATTTCTAGACCACACCTTATAGTGTGCGAAAACTGGAAGTTCCTGCTGCGGGAAAGAGCACAGTGGAGCGCATTGTGGAAGCACTTAGCACAAAAGCTAAATTCTTCAACTGCGGGAGGCTTGGCCATTTACACATAAAATGCAAGGCCCCAAGAAACTCTAGATCTGCTTCGCCTCGACACAAATGGACACAAGCTGGATGTTTCAACTGCGGCAAGATGGGCCATTTGCAGCGAAACTATAAAGCACCAGAAAGAAGAATGAGACCTGCCTCGCCACTAGAAAACAACAAGTGGATTAATCATCAGGCATCGCAGGAGTCACCGTTGGAAGAAAAGAGTGCTAGCATCATGGAGAACGAGCAAAAATCCGCAGGAATATAAAAATCTGACTGCTATGGGTTACATAAACGGTAAAAAGCACATTCTCACGATATGAAGTAGAGCGCTTGGTGCATCTGAGTTACCCTGGGAAAAACCATCCACTTCTAGAGCAGTTTAAAGTGAAGACATTTGTGGATGGCATCCGAGATCCTGGCGCTAAGTATACGGTGTGTGCTGAGCCAAAGTCATCGTTGCGCTCGCGCAAGAGACAACGAAAATTATTTCTAGACCACACCTTATAGTGTGCGAAAACTGGAAGTTCCTGCTGCGGGAAAGAGCACAGTGGAGCGCATTGTGGAAGCACTTAGCACAAAAGCTAAATTCTTCAACTGCGGGAGGGTTGGCCATTTACACATAAAATGCAAGGCCCCAAGAAACTCTAGATCTGCTTCGCCTCGACACAAATGGACACAAGCTAGATGTTTCAACTGCGGCAAGATGGGCCATTTGCAGCGAAACTATAAAGCACCAGAAAGAAGAATGAGACCTGCCTCGCCACTAGAAAACAACAAGTGGATTAATCATCAGGCATCGCAGGAGTCACCGTTGGAAGAAAAGAGTGCTAGCATTATGGAGAACGAGCAAAAATCCGCAGGAATATAAAAATCTGACTGCTATGGGTTACATAAACGGTAAAAAGCACATTCTCACGATAGACACAGGAGCGTCAATAATCAGGCGTGATTAGGTAAAGGGAAAAATGGAACCCCTTAGTTATGTAAGACTTCTTACTACCACTGGGGAGTTTGCAACTGTGTGCGGCGAGATAAAACTCAGGTTATATATCGGCAGGCTAAGCGTGGATCACGTATTAATCGTTGCCGATATCATGGATGAAGTAATTATTGGAGTGGACTTTATGGCATCGATTTGGGTATGAGGCAGCGAACCATGATTTGCAAAAATGTTAAAATACCCCTTGGCATCGGATACAAGGACAAGGTTGCAGTAAGATGCCTCAACTGCAGTAAACAAGGCCATCTAGCTCGTAACTGTAGAGCGCCGAGAAAGATAGAAGAATTACGGCATCAGAAAATCAGACACCGTATGTTCGACGGGTACATGTTGATACGAACATAGATGGTCTAAAGTGTTAAAGAGACATTAGAAATTATCAAAAGAGTTATTGCGTAAAGAGAACAGCGAAATATCTCCCCAGAGATGAATACAACTAGAGAAGCTCCCTGAATTCGTGCGTAACCGGATTGATCTGTCAACTGGTAAACTGAAGGCCACAACGGAAGAAGGGATTATCACCAAAACTACAAACTCATTGGGATGGACCTTATAAAGTAATAAATCGGCTTAACGACGTGGTTTACAGAATGCAAAAGTTCCAGAGCCCAAGATCAGAAATGAAAGTTGTGCACTTGGAGCGGCCAGAGACGAAAACAACTAGAGAAGCTCCTTGAATTCGTGCATAACCGCATTGATCTGTCAAGTGGTAAACTGAATGCCAGAACGGAAGAAAGGATTATCACCCAAACTACAAACTCATTGGGATGTACCTTATAAAGTAATAAAGCGGCTTAACGACATGGTTTGCAGAATACAAAGTTCCAGAGCCAAGATCAGAAATGAAAATTGTTACAGAAGAAGAATTTATTCTTTAAAAGCTCTCAAAAGAAATACGCTATAATTTGGTATGTAGCAACAACATTAATGTTCATTTTCTAACAATAATAAATGAAAGGAACAAAGAACATCGCTAAGCCGGTATTAGTTGTTGACGATCATTCTAGAAATAAATCATATGCAAACATTCATAAAAAACACCCATAAAATGAGTAGCGCATACACACAAGTACAAAAGACAGCAAAGATACACACACGTATTTACATAAATCAGGGATAGTAAATGAAATTTTCAAATTGTACCAACCTGCTTTTTAATTTTACTTTTTACACTGAAATTATACTAAACAAATTTTGGTTGTGAATTTAAATTTATACTTTTATCGGATGTCGAGTCATTCGGAAATCACAATCATTTGTGTGCATAGATAGGGAAACAGTACCGGTAGCTACTTAACTGATATAATTAGTCTTAGCATGCAAGTGTTAAACATAGGTTAGCACCAACGTTCTGAAGTATTCTGAGATTTTACTGAATCTAAAACAAAAAAGAAAAGATTTTTCATTTGCCAATGTTTTTCTGGATATCGCTCCCCTAGTAGAATCTCTAAACTGTCGATAGAAGGGTTGGATAATTAAAAATATTTTCTGCGTTTGATCACAATAAATTTAATTATAACTGGTTCTAGAAAGGGTTTTTGGCATAAAATACATTTTAAGGTTTTGCACGGTTACCTATATGTACGTATCTTCGATAGATTCGGTATTATTTTCATTTCTTTCTACAGGCATATAGAACTAGCGTAGGACTTATTTCTAAGCTATTTGGAATCCCGACCTTAATTTAAGAATTTGAATTATTTATTTAAAACTTAAAGGATTTGTGTAATTACAAATGAGACAAAGTTGATTAAACTTGACATTCCAAACCGTCTAAAACATATAGCTTTTAAATTGTACCAAATAAGCCATTGGTGTACCACTGTACTTTTCAGGTCTAAAATGTACCAAAAAAGTACAATTGTACCAACTTTAACAACCCTGACATAAATACAAGAATAAAAAAATAAACCTGCCAGATTGTTCTAGTATGGAACATTCTATGCGTTTTTGCTCGTCTATAAATATAATTACTGGTCTCGATCAGGATGGCAGTATCGTTTAAAACGTCTAAGAGATCAGTTATCGTGTTCGTAAGAGAGTGCACAAATCAGACCAGATAAGACACCAAAATTGGAGTGTTACCAGATCACAGCTTTCGTTGGAAAGGGATAGCAAGAGTTAATGCTTTTTTTTATATTACTATCTCTTTCTGGTTATAGCTGCAATTTGATTGACATTTTATTGTTTACAAAATAATTTGTGAAACTGGTGGAAAATTTTAATAAAATTTGATTTATGTGTAAAATTAATTGTTTTATAAATAGCTTTAAAATAATTTGTGGCAAAAATAAAATTTGAACAAATATCATCCGAAGTCAGCCAAATAAATAAAAGGAAACAAACAACAGGAATCCAACAGGAAAAAATGTAAGTATAACAAAGGTTTTCTATTTAAATTAATTTGTTTTTAATTAAATTATTTAGCTATTTCAGGAGTCGCCGATGCATAATGGGCTGTCCAAAAGGGGAGAAATTTCTTCAGTTCCTGAAAAATCCAACCAAGTGTACATATAACGATTGTTAAATTTTAAAGTGAATTAAAAACAATTGGAATTATTTACTTTGCTTTATGTAAAATGATATGTTACAAAAATATGGTCTTGCTGGATTAAAATATGTCTTATTTAAGCAGGTTCTTACATTGGATAGATAATTACCCTGTATTGGCAGGTCTGTTTTGTTAATGATGACTAAAATCTCAAGGTAAATAAATATGTTACAAGTTTCCTTTTAGTTTTTTAATATATGTATGCAACTTGTTTTTTCTAATTTCAGTCGTATTTAAGTTTACCCAAATTACTTATTGGTGACATTCTCTTAAAAAAAAAACTGGTGCTGGAAACGATGACATGTATCTTTTCATTGTAATCTTCTTCCTAAACTATCTACTTATCCTAATAAATTGAAAAAGATGCTACAAATATCTCTAACAACTGCAAACTATTTGTATTACGTTCACCATTTTCTGCTGTTAACGTTACTTGAAATTAGAAACAAAACATTAATAAGATCAGAAAATAAAAATACATAAATTACTTTATTTAAAATGTTTACTTAAAATCCAAAACTAAATATGAAAATTTTCTATTTAAATTCAATTAAACTAAAAATATATATTTTTATGTAATTAAGTGCAGCATCATTTAATATTAATGATTACGTGGTGGAGCAAGCTTTCGTGTTGACCGAATGTTGGTACGAATGCAACGTGAACCAATCCTTTGGCATTTTCGCTCCTGCTTTTTTCACAAACGATACGAAGGCGTATTTGATATCATATTTTGAGAATAGCGTATAATGGGCCAATTAAGTAAAGCTTTCGGTTTCTATTTCAGGACTTAGATTTCCCGCAAGAACATTATGTGAACTAGTTATCGGAACTAGTAGATGCAGATGATTTAGTTCGTTTGCTGACAAACACTCTTATTTATATTTATGAAATATAGTTGTATACTTTTTTAGGTTTTCGTTTCTTAGGTCCTCAATTCCACGCGAATCTCTTAAAACCTTAGATTTGGTTTGAAATAATATTACAAAGTATCATTATAAAGGGCATCGACGGAATAATCTTTTTATTTCTCACCGCCATTATCATGTACAAGAACATTTCCTTATGTTCTGGTTGCTAACGTGCACTTCGCCGGAGAACCATTAATGTAATGCACATAAGAATCTATGTATGTATACTGCACAACCCTTATGAAGTCACATACATGTATAAAATTGTTTACCATAAGGAATCAAATAATTTACTTTCGCCTTACGGTTACAAATTTTCACCGAATCAAGACAACAGGGCAACCAACATTTTGCCGTCCTAGACGACTACCGTCTGAAAAACTCATCGCGGTTAAGAACGAGTTAAAATTTCTTATTAAAGCTGGAATATATCAGCCTTCGAAAAGCAATTGGTGTAGTCCGTTGCACATGGTAAAGAAAAACGATGGGACTAGATACCAAGGAGTTTTATATATATATATATATATATATATATATATATATATATATATATATATATATATATATATATACGTATATATTTATTTATATATATATTTATGCTCTGTACTTTTTTTAAGCTCGCAATTGACAAAAAACAAATAGTGTGAATAAATTCAAACAAAAGCAAAAAAACAAACTTGTTTTTAATACAACAACAAAGTTGTTTGTACAATTTTTTCTCTTTCTTTTTTTTTGCAACGGTATTATCGCTTTGCTACTTTAAAAATAAAAACAATATGGGCCAATGAGCCTCTTTAATTTAAGTCAAAAAAATGTGGACAATACTGAAATTTGTGCATCGCTTTTGTTAAGTGATGACAATAATATAACTACAAACAAGTCGCCTTCTGAACACAGTATTACCAAAAGTAATATGGATATTGTAGAAAAACCCAAGACGCAAGTGGGAATGGACAGATACATAACTGTATTAAAAAGAAATCGAAGACCTAAATCTTCACAGCTTGCACCAATGTCTAAAGTACATAAAGACAAGGACTCTAACGGATAAATTCCCATATTCGTTTTGATATCTTAGGTAGCGAAACAAACGAACCTGAAGCGCACTTAAGTCGTTCAAACCACCTCCAATTTATTTAAGGGAGAAAAATTCGAACGACTTAATAAAAAAGTAATTTCAGTTATTGGCGAGAACTCATTTTATGTAATTCCCCATCAAACTTAGTAACATTGAAGAGACAAAAATACAATTTATTGATCTGTAAAGCAGTAAACGAGTTTGAAAGCTGCAAAAAGAACTTTTATACCTATCAGCTGAAAAGTCCAGTGTATAAATTGTCAAGAATATGGTCATACTGGCTTACTGTAAGTTGCCTTTGGTTTGCGTTGTATGTGGCGAGCTACCTTGTTCCGCCCAATGCGACAAAGCAAGAGATGACTCGAAAGTTAAAAAATGTAGCAATTGTAGTGGAACCACACTGCTATCTATAGAGGCTGTCCAGTTTTTTTCATGGTAAGGAAAACCTCTCAAAAATTAAATAGTCCTGCTAAGCACCCACAATATCGAGCAAATGCTCTTATCCTCAGTTAGCCCAACTAACAACTCAACATATTTCATACGCAGAAATGTTAAAAACCAACAATACATCAGTACAAAAAGCAACACCGACTAATTCTACTCCTAATTTGTAGCCAGAACCCAAAGAACAAACACCATCTGGTAACTATTATCGCCTCGAAGCAAGTATCGAGACATTATTGCAGTCGTTTTACACTGCCTTTACACATGCAAGTACTTGCATGCACGTACCAAATAATAAAATGGCTGATTGTTTACACAAGCAAGTGCAAGTTCATTTTCAAAATGTTCACGAGGCGTAAACATCTATTGAAAGTAGCTTTAATTTTTAGAATTAAAAAAGCTAGAAATGCAAAATAAAGGAAAAAAAAACGAAAACGACAGTGAGGGAGGAAGTATTGGGTCAAGCCTCTTTTAATGAAAAGGTGCGATTTCGATTAGGAAGCGCATTTGTTTAAAGATTTGCTTTGGGAAGATGATGACTTGCACTTTAACAATTTTTGTCGGCTGCACATAGAGCAATTTGAGGAAATTCTAAATCTGGTAAGTACATAAATAAATTTTGTGTCCAAATCCGTCAACACACTTAAAATGTGCATTTGACCAAACCCATCTACCTAAATATATTTAGATTTAGTGAATCTGAATCTGTAGGTAAGTGGGAGTTGTTGAAAATACTATTAACTTTTTTGTGGTTGTATTATTTATTCATCATTGTAGGTTGAAAAAAATTACAAAAAATGATACTCATATGCGGTTAGCGATTTTCTTCTCAAAGCCATAGCTTTGAGATACTTGACTACAGGAGATTCTTTCAGCTCCCTGGAGTTTTTAACGAGAGTTTCCAGAAGCACAATTTCTGTTTTTATGCCAGACGTCCTTCGTGCTATGTATGATACCCTTAAAGGTGATTATTTAAAGGAAAGCATATTCCAAGCATAAATTTACCTGCAATTATTGTGTTAAATATATACATATACTACATATATGTTTTCGTAAGATTTAAAATATATAAATTAAAAAATGGGTTAATTTTTTACAGATTCCAAATACTGAAGAAATACCCAGTTATATAATTGTCAGTACATTCCTTGTTTTATTCATATGTACATACATAGTAATTAACTTTTGTTTATGACCGGTTTCAGAATTAAAGCAACATTTTCATTTGATGTCAACAGCAAAGCAACAATTTCATTCAGAAACATTTACAAATTCTGTAGAAATTTTTGAACTGTTTAATTATTAATTCATTTTTTATAAAAATTTTAATTTTTATTCATTACATTAAATAAATTGAAAAAAATTTTAATTCATTTCTAAAAAGATATACAACGACTGTATTGTAAAAATTATTATAGAATTATTAAGGGCTTATTTGACAATTATTTCATAGAAAAAATACGTCAAATGCACATACAACAAGTATGAATATAAATTTTAATTTAAAATAACATTCATATCGTCATCCAAATGCAAAAGGCCCTAGTTGACAAAAAAATTCGAAATCAATCAAAAAACTGATTTCGATTTTTTTGTCAACTAGGGTCTTTTGTATTTAGGCGACGATATGTATGTTATTTTTTCACTTAAGGCCTTTGCATTTAGGTGCCGATATGTATGTAATGTACATTAATTTATAGTTAAATAATAATACAAAGAAAACATATATTTACAAAAGGTACTTATTCAAATTTAAACTCTGCATTAGAAATTGCACAACTTAATATATCAGAAAACACTGTAGGACTACATGTGGTTGAGCTTCTCAAAGGCGTGGAGGTACGATTGATTAAACAATAGGGAACAGCTGAGCTAGAAGCGTTATCTTCAATTGAGCTTAATGATTGCGGATAACAATTGCTTTCTTCTTCAGGTATTGGACGAAATCTGCGTTCTCTCATATTTTTTAATTTTCTTTGCACCAATAAGTTTTGCATCTCTCCCATCAATTCATAAGCATCCTCCTCAGGAAGCTTGTGCAGTTTAAATGCTAAGCTTGTTGCAAATACGGTGAATTCGTTCTCTTTTTCAGTCAGGTCCATCAATTTTGTTAAAGCAATATCAAACTTTGAATTCTCTTCTTCCCTTGGAACACACACGCGTTTGTTTCTCGTTTTATTTGAGAAGCTTTCATCTTGTGTGTTATCCTCAATGAATTCTTCAAAGTTGTGCGAAAGCACTTGAATGAAAGAATATGCTCTTATTACAAAAAATCCACTGGGATTTCAATGAAACAGCGACACTTGCCTTTTCTGAGTTGTCCGATGTGGATCTTACGGCAATATTGTTGCCCAAAAATTTCTTGGAACCAGAATAAGGAGGGCTGATATAATTCTTCCGTACCTGACCCAGACTTCTGATGCATTTTATTCTTTTCTCCTGTGTACGTAGCTCGTATGGAACGTATTTTTTTTTAACAATGTCAGCCGGCATCTCCATTTGCGAACCAATATCTTCATAAGCTTTTACTTTTAAGTCATTTCGTCTATACAATTTGCTGTTCATGTTCCACAACACTTCTTTTGATCGATATAAGGAAATTAGTTTAATAATTTCCTCCTTTGTAAGTTTTTGTTTCATTTTTTTGGAAAATGACTTTATTTTTACCAATGTTTATGTTTTGGAAATCAGTATTGCCGTGTTTCCACTTTCGTTAAATAACTGCAAAAATATTTTAACAAAAATGTATGAAATATATCTCTAATATATCTCTAAACACTTTTTAACAGTCGTTGTTCGACAGTTCTATTCTTTTTTATTTATAATTTTGTTTAAATAAAGTGAAAAGCAGCTATAAATTTATGCAAAACTTAACCTTGGTAACACTGTTTCTTTATTTGTCATTTTACTTGCTGCAAGTGCCAAAAATTCACTTACAAGCAAAATCTCTTGCAAGCTGAGCTGTAAGTTCGAAATGTTTGAGTGTATTAGTGAAAAAGTGTGAGTGTATTGAGTTTTTCGCACTTGCACTTGCATGTGTAAATGCCGTGTTATGAGCTCTATGAGCAGCATGATGCAAGAAATGGTATTGTTTATAAATATGTTTCTGGAACACAAACGGCTTACGCCAAAACTAAAATGAACTCGAATACTTCCTGAAGAACCAACAAATTGATGTTATGATGGTTTCAGAGACTCATTTAACAATAAATAGCTTTTTTAAAATCAATGGCTATATATTATATGACACTAAAGACCCCCGTGGCAGAGCATGTAGTAGTTCAGCAATACTAAAAAAGGCTCGAATTAAAACACCATCTACTGTGTGATTTTTGTGAGGACTACCTTCAATCAACAAATATCTGTCTTGAAGAATTTCATCAAAGCTTAGTTATTTTTTCGATCTATTCACCTCTTAGATTTTAAATATCAGAGAGTCAATATAGCGACTTCTACAAATCACTAGGTCCCTGTTTCATAGCATCAGGCGACTACAACGCTAAACATACGTTTTGGAGATCACTCCTAATAACTCTAAAAGGTAGTGTTTTGTTTGACACAATTTCAAAAATGCGTCTGAATGTGATTTCGAGTGGACAACCCACCTATTGGCCTACTGATCGGCAAAAAATTCCTGATGTTATTGATTTTGGTATGATTAAAGGTATTCCAAGAGAAACGATTAAAGGTGAAGCGTCACTTGAATTATCCTCAGATCATTCACCCACTATCGTCTATATATGGGACAAACAAAATATCGTATCACCAACGACTAGCACAAGCATTAATTGGTTGAATTATAGAAAGTATCTCAGTACTCATTTTTCGGAAAACATCCCGCTAAGAACACCTTATTAATATTGATCAAAACCCCAAATCAGCTACATAACATTCAACAATAACCCGACAACTAGCTAGATACAATCAAATTTATTCTGTAGATGTTGAACGGCTCTTGTCTGAAAAAAAAGAAAATTCGTAGAGAATAGCAATCAAAGAGATCTCCGCAACTCAAAAGCAGACTTAAAGAATGCACTAACCGGCTAAGAGAGAAGCTGGTATCTCGAAGAGCATCCCTGAAAAACTATTTGGGAGACTTAGACGCAACTCCACAATCAGATTATTCATTATGGCGCTTGTAGAAATCTTAAAAGGCCAGTCTTACGTAAACCTCCTTTGCGAATTTCATCTGGAGGCTGGGAGAGGAGTGATACCGAAAAAGGCATTTTATTTGCTGGACATTTGAAAAGGATTTTTACTTCATATATACCGACTGATATAGTTGAGTTGCAAATTGTCGAGGATTGGCCGCTAAGATTTGAATTCGGTGATATTGAAAAGGCAATAATGGATTTTAACACCAAAAAACCGCTGGCGGTGATAAAACCAGTAACAAGATGTTATTTGAGTTGCGCCGTATGGACAATTTTTTTAATGCACAAAGTGGAAGGTGTCCTTGACTACCATGATTCCTAAACCAGAAAAAAACCAAACAAAAATTGAATCATACAGATCTATGAGCCTTTTATCTAAAATGTCAAAGCTGTTTGAGAGGATGATAATAAGCTAAACCCTATTTTAAGCGCCAAATGATGTATTCCAAGCCATCAATTCGACTTCATGAAAAAATATAGTACGATCGAACAAACTCACAGGTTAGTCAATGTTGTTAAGAAGGCATTTGAAGAGAGAAAATACTGTTCTGCGCTTTTTACCGACGTTTCACAAGCATTCGATAAGGTATGGCATGAAAGCCTAATTTATAAGCTAAAACTAAATTTGCCCGTAAACCTATATAAGCTACTAGTTAGTTATTTAACCGAACGAAAATTTATTGTGAAAGAAGGAGATTTTTTGAGCTCACCCCAGCCAATCGAAGCCGGAGTTCCCCAAGGTAGTATCTTGGGGCCCTTTTTATACTTATGGTATACTTCAGACATACCAACTAGTAACCGAGTCCACACATCGACATTTGCTGAGCATTCACGAAAGACCCGAAGTAGCATCACAATATTTACAAGACCACATATTCAATTTAGAAAAATGGTTGAAGAAATGGAGAATAAAGGTGAATGAACAAAAATGCACTCATATAACTTTCACACTGCGTAGGTTCTAAAACCAATTTGGTGTTATGGCAAAATAGAAAAAGTACAAAGGCGCCAAAATAAGATTCTTCGTATGATTACATCTGCTGCTTGGTATATAAAAAACGCGAACATACATAAAGATCTAAACGTGCCATCAGTTAAAGCAGAAATAGCGAAACTTGCCACAAGGTATTTAAAGAAGCTTGAAACTCGCCCGAATCCGCTGGCCCGTAACATACTAAATGAACCTGGTTACATTCGACTAAGAAGGAGGAACACGGCTTCTCTCATCCGTATATCAGAGGGATGACAGTAACCGTGAAACATACATTTTTTGGACTAGCACTGATTGGACTTAAGAAGTATATTTATTTTTTTTTTTTTGACTTAAGATATGAGTAATTATTGTTGGTTCAAAATATATTGAAGTTACAATAAATAAAAAATTAAAAATAATCTATAAGGGTTTAAAAGATACGATGCCCCCTTTAATTCCCAACTTTATACTTCTTGCTATAGAGAACATAATACTATACGTCTATGCAAATATCAATCGTCTGTCTATAACGGTTCAAAAGATAAGGCTATGGGTATACCCTTTAATTTCCAATTTAATACTTGGTGCTATAGAGAACTTCGCAATACAAACTCGTTGTAAATTTCAACTGTCTGAATATAACGCTTCAAAAGTTTGGCCATATACATCAACTATTGGGACCCACATTAATTTCTAATTTTAAATATTTATACATTTTATTATAACGAATATAGAAATGGACATGTTGTCTAATTTTACATTGTTTGTCTAAAACGGTTCAAAAGATCGGGCCATATAGGACAAATTACGTCATTATAAGGACAACCCTTTAATTTTCAAATTATATACTTGTTAAAGCGGGCTTTGGCAATTTCAACTGTTCGTCTAAAAACCCCCGTCTACATTAGTCACTAACATTTTTTAACAAAAGTCAAATTTCATGTTAAAAAACAATATTATTAACGGTCCCTTTCACAATCTATGATTATAAATTAACATGAACATTAACCGCGAGTTAAGTTATATTGTATTTCACGAAGTATGATTAAGTTTTTATTGACAACATTTAACGAAAAAGTCACTGTTAAATATAACCGAAGAAAATGTGCCGGTTAGTATTTTAATTGTCAATAAAGAAAGTAATATTCTATGAAGACTAATAAATTTTGAAAGTTGGTACTTTCCATGATTCAATAAAGCCTCTTTTATACAGCTTAAAAACAATTTCTTTGTTTTATTTGTTACGTTACCTTTTTAGGATAAACTGTTTGCCAGCCCTGCTAGTTCTTGCGGCTTCTTCACTGGGCGGAGTTCTCAACCCTTAGCTTACCTAGGTACGTCACAAAATAAAAATATCTACAGGTCACTACACAAAAACTACACTACACTCACAAAAAAAAAACCCATCGAAACCTCAAAAATCGGGAGATAGATGTTAATCTCCAAAAGCCCATTCCCAACCATGTCTGTAATATCACCATCATAAAAACTATCTTTACAGAACCCAAAATCCGTCCTTCAACACCCTATCTGACTCAACAATCCCAATAAAACGATTTACTCACATTCCATTTTTATACTTAAAATTTATACATCAAAATTTATTAATATAAAATTATAAAATTCCTTACACATATACATATATCTATACATATACTTATTCTCTAACCTTTTAACTAACAATTTCCTTTTTATTAAAATTTACTATCTTAATCAATAAAAAGCTAAAACAAAAATTCTCTTTAAATTTTTATAAATATAAATATCTTATCTTTTTCTTAATCTTTTCAGGCCCAAACTACTATTTAGATCCTTTTCTTTTTGGAACGAATGAAGCTAAATAACACGCCTTAAGGAGCTCCCTGAGGATGTTTTGCGGAATATCTTCTAACCTATTCCTGGATAAAATCTTCAACACGCCTAGTTTGTGCCCTACGTTCACTATATATATTTATATTTAATTAATATTTTTCTATTTTTAGTTTTCTTCTATTTTTCAGGTTTTCTTCCCTAAATGATATTTAACACTTAAAATTAAACACTCACGAAAGCACACAATATTGTTCACAAAAACACACACAATCTTAACTCTAATTTATTCTATCTAGAATTATTAATATAAAATTAACTTCTATGTTTTAATATTAATATTTTACACTATTTTTTTATTCTTATTCTTTTATCTTTCTTAATTTTCGAATAAAGCAATTAATTTTTCTTTATTTTAGATAATAAAATATTTTCCTTTTCTTTTCTTATTGGGTTGAATAAAATACGTAAGATTTTTTTTTGGACTTATCATACACAAAGGCACAGAGTAGATTTTGTTCTCGATTTTTTTAATTATAAAATTTACGGCCTACCTGGCTTCACCACTCGGGCTTACCCCACTAGCTTCCAAGGATTTTCTTGAATTTTTCCCTTCTATCTAATCGGATGTATTCCAAGACACAGACTTTTGTTGCTTTATAGTCCTTTTGCCGACTATAGAATTCAAGGATCCACCAGCTATTAGAAAAAAAACAACACAAACTAATCAAATATCCTGCCACTTTCCGAGGCTCTAATTAAACTTACATAGACGTTATTTTTTTATTTTTTATATTTTTAAATATCCTTATTTGATTTAACACCACTTTATAAATTTTTATCAACTTAAACAAAAAATTGAACGATTTTAACAATACTCTCTCACTTTGTATAAGTTTCAACCAGAAAATAAAGCGATTTTCTCATATTTTGAAGTATTTATACCCATGAAATATTGCGGCATTTATTTACTCCTGAGAATGCATATAAGGATTCTCCCTCCAAATCCTTTACTCGCTAAAATTTACATAAGGATTTTCCCTCTAAATTCTTATTCGCTGAAATTTACATAAGGATTCTCCCTCCAAATCCTTAATCCCTATTTAACTACATATAAAAAAAAACGCTCTTAACACCTCTTACTCTACCTACTCCCTCTCCTAAATTATCCTTTTTATCCTTTTTCAGCTACAAATCCAATATATCGCCGATTCCTTAACAAAAACTTATACTGTGTTCCTTTCAGCAACTAGGGTCTCAGCAATTTCAGCAATATAATATTTTCATTCATAATCTCTACATAAAAAGGATATTCAAAATAAACCGCTAATTTGCAATTTTGCATATTATTTTATTTGTTTACCTCTGGCATTCTACACATAATTACCGCGTTGCCAATACAAAAACAATCTTACTACGAAACACCCTCTTATACAAACACGTTTATAAAAACCATCATTGATAGTTGCAAAGCAAAACAAAACAGATGGTAAGAACAATTTTTAATTCTTAGCTTTTTCTTTTATTTCTTTTCAGATTATTTATTGGACAATTAAATAAAACTAGACAGGACAACTAAAAAAAACGCAAACAAAAAAAAACAATAGTAGAAACATAAAAAAAATTCAACGACAAAAATATAAAAGAACCAATCGTCGGCAAACAGCACTGGGACATTGGCCGGAGTTAGTGCCTCCATGACTTTCGTAGCCACTCCCTATCAATGATATATTTTATTAAGGGAAATGAGGAAATTGCATGTTCTTCCTCTTCCCGAAGCATAATTCCTAGGTGAATCCACGCCAAAATTTTGTTCAGCCATTGACTTAGCCTACACTGCAACATATTTTGTAATTTAACTGCGGGGTCTATTCTGATTGATGTTTTATATGTGTCCTTGCCATCCAGTGTTTTTTTTTTTGTTAATTTTATCATAATATTTTTTATACATAGTATCTGTTACCTTTGTCTGCCTGTGTATTCTGTATTTTGCAATTTCATTATTATACATTATAGTGGTTTAATTCATAACCGTTTAATTAAAAAAAAAAACCAAACGAATACTTTATTTGGTATTTAATAAAAGACAGATTTGAATTCAGGGGGGTTATTACGTAATTCGATTCGAAAAGCAAAAACTTTCGAAACAAATTTCCGATTCGATTCGATCCGAAAGTAAAATCGTATTATCTAATTCGTTCGAATATGATGCATGGTTGTATTGCGTAAAAAAGGAAAAAAACAGGTGATGCCAAATTTTGTCCTGATAAAAAAATTGGCAGCATTGGTTTTTAATGTCAAAGTTGTCAGAAGTTGTGTGTGTTTAGACCACAAATTAGACCAGATAAGACACGAAAATTTGAGTGTTTCCAAATCACAGCTTTCGTTCGAAAGGGATAGCAAGAGTTAATCATTTTCTTATATTACTATCTCTTTCTGGTTATAGCTGCAATTTGACATTTTATTGTTTACAAAATAATTTGTGAAATTGCTGAAAAATTTTAATTTCTGTGAAAAACTATGTTTTAAAATAATTTGTGGCTAAAATAATACATAAAGAAAAACCATCCGCAGGCGGCCAAATAAAAATATATAAAAGGAAACAAACAACAGGAAAAAATGTAAGTATAATAAAGGTTTTCTATTGAAATAAATTTGTTTATAATTAAATTATTTTGCTATTTCAGGAGTCGCCGATGCATAATGGGCTGCCCAAAAGGGGAAAAACTTCATCAGTTTCCGAGTAATCCGACGAAGTAAGTATTTACTTGGTTAAATTTACTTGGTTAAATTTTAAATTTACATGGTTAAATTTTATATGCAAATTATGCCTCTGAACATTTCATATGAAATTGTGATTGTGTACTACATTTTTGAACAAATTGTGTGAATATGGGTATCAATATAAAGCTTTTGAAAATATCTATCAGGTGGTGCTAAAACTTTAAAAAAATTTAACCCATTAAGAATCGGTGACATTTTTTGATGAAATTTTATGCATAGTACGTAGGAAAATTTTAGTAAGCGAAGCCGGTATTGGTCATACCACAGAGGAGAAGATTCTTGTGTCCGGCCGAAGGCCGGCAATGCTGGAAATCTTTAGTAAGCGAAGCCGGTGATGGTCATACCATAGAAGAGAAAATACTTGCGCCCGGCCGAAGGCTGGCTATGCAGAAAAACTTTAGTAGTCGAAGCCGGTGTAGGTGGGTTTTATTTGTTGTTATTTTTAACCGACTTCAAAAAAAAAGGAGGATCTATTCGTCTGAATGTTGCTTTTTTATGTATGTACCACAGAACTCAGCCTTTTCTAAACCGATTTTAAAATTTTTCTTTATTTGAAAGGTTATGCCTTCAGATTGGTCCCATTTTAAAAACAGATCATTATATTAAAAATTAAAGGGTGTCCCCATACAATTTTTTACGTGTATTAAGAACCGTAAAGGGCACAAAATTAAAATTTTAAAAAATTGCGTGTCGCTATAGCTCCCAACAGCAGAAATTAATAAAAAAAATAAATTTAAAATTTAAAGGGTGTCATAGGTGACGTAATTTGACCTATTTGAGCCTATCTTTTGAACCGCTGAAATTTACAAAGAACTTGTATTGCTAAGTCCGCTATAACAGAAAGTATAAAATTTGAGTTTGGAAATAAAAGGGTGTACCCACTACTTTATCTGGTATGATAACAAGTATAAATATTTGGAATTATAATGTAAAGGGTGTCCTAATAGTTCATGTAATTTGATATATATGGTTAAACTTTTTAACCGTTATAGACAGATAGTTGAAATTTAAAAAGAATCTTTGTGGCCAAGTACTCTATAACAACAGGTCTTTAATTTGAAATTATAAATTAAAGGGTGTCCGAATAGGTGATGTTATTTGATATATGTGACCCTATCTTTGAAATCAGGCAGAGGCTTGAATGGTGTCCCTTTAAAAGACGGATGTTGGTGAAAATGGCTTAAATTTTAAACAGTAATAGGTATATGCTTGACATTCACATAGTCTGTACTTTTTTCCGCTAACTTTGGCACATCTATTATTTGGTTTAAATCTAATTCTTACCGATTACTTCTTACATTTTTAGTTTATAACTGGTGCCCTTCTATCTGTTTTGAAGCCGTTTTTTTTTTTTTGCAAAAATTATTTTCTTTGATTCATTTAATTGCTTTTTATCACTTTTTTATTACTTATTACTGTACTTAATAGTGTAAAAATTTTAAAAATAAAAAAAAAACCTTGGCTCTTATTGGGTTAATTTTTTTAAAAAAATGTTTAGCATCACCTGATAGATATTTCCAAAAGCTTTAAAATGATACCCATATTGACATAATTTGTTCAAAAATGTAGTGTAAAATCATAGTTCCATATGAAAAGAGGCCCATAACTTGGAAAATAAGGGCGACAGCCAAATTTTTTATTTTACATTTTTTTAATAATTTAAATAAAATTTTAATATTCAAACAGGTTTTTACCATACGAAGAATAATTGCCCTGAGTTGGCAGGTCTTTTTTACTAATCCTGACTACAAGATCAAGGTAAAAAAATATATTACAAGTTTAATTTTGAATTTTTTAATAATGGGTGATTTTTTTGAGGTTAGGATTTTCATGCATTAGTATTTGACAGATCACGTGAGATTTCAGACATGGTGCCAAAGAGAAAGATGCTCAGTATGCTTTGACATTTCATCATGAATAGACTTACTAACGAGCAACGCTTGCAAATCATTGAATTTTATTACCAAAATCAGTGTTCGGTTTGAAATGTTCAAATGTGACAAATTTTGTTCAGCGATGAGGCTCATTTCTGGTTGAATGGCTACGTAAATAAGCAAAATTGCCGCATTTGGAGTGAAGAGCAACCAGAAGCCGTTCAAGAACTGCCCATGCATCCCGAAAAATGCACTGTTTGGTGTGGTTTGTACGCTGGTGGAATCATTGGACCGTATTTTTTCAAAGATGCTGTTGGACGCAACGTTACGGTGAATGGCGATCGCTATCGTTCGATGCTAACAAACTTTTTGTTGCCAAAAATGGAACAACTGAACTTGGTTGACATGTGGTTTCAACAAGATGGCGCTACATGCCACACAGCTCGCGATTCTATGGCCATTTTGAGGGAAAACTTCGGAGAACAATTCATCTCAAGAAATGGACCGGTAAGTTGGCCACCAAGATCATGCGATTTGACGCCTTTAGACTATTTTTTGTGGGGCTACGTCAAGTCTAAAGTCTACAGAAATAAGCCAGCAACTATTCCAGCTTTGGAAGACAACATTTCCGAAGAAATTCGGGCTATTCCGGCCGAAATGCTCGAAAAAGTTGCCCAAAATTGGACTTTCCGAATGGACCACCTAAGACGCAGCCGCGGTCAACATTTAAATGAAATTATCTTCAAAAAGTAAATGTCATGGACCATTCTAACGTTTCAAATAAAGAACCGAAAAGAACGCAAATTTTATGCGTTTTTTTAAAAAAAAAAGTTCTCAAGCTCTTAAAAAATCACTCGTTATTTATATGTAACTTTTATTTTTCTAATTGCAGTTTTCTAATAGCGTAGACAGACGACAGAGTTAAGGTGCATTAACAGTCTTAATTCAAATTAACTTGTGTGTTAACATGACATGATGTGTTTTCCTTAATACTATCATATCTGAACAAACAAGTAAATCGGCAGCATCAGGTATCCATATCAACCACAAACTATTATATGTATATTATATTTAAAATTTGTTAAAATTCTTTATACTTTTGATTCTGTTAGACAATTAAAATACAATTGTTTGTTCGTTTTTATACGTAAAACCTTTAGTTTGTATGTTTTAACGAAACTTAATTAAATTAAATAAAAAAATAATAAATAATTAAATTAATTATTTAAATAAGAACAAAAAATTTATTTATTTAATACCGAACTACCTTGCAATTAAAATATTAAGATAATATAAAAAACAAAGCTTTAGCAACATCGGCCGTTAGCTCTGCATTTTATAAATACAAAACATACAAAAACAATAAAAAAACTTAAATTAAAAAATTTAACAAATCAATTAAAAAAAATAGTACAAGAAAAATATTAAAACAAAGATTTCAATTTAATACTATACTTTGTAGGTACATATGTATAAAGAACTTATAAATATTTTAAGTCAGGCAAAAATATATAATTTTATGTATCTATAAGAATGACTTTATATAAAACGTAAAATAAAAACTTTAACAAATAAATATTCAAACCGAAAATAAATTCTTTTATTTAAATTCAAATAAAGTAAAAATGTTTTTTTACTTGAAGATATTTAATAATTATGATTAAGATTTTAACTTGGGCTTCATAGGCGTAGTATTTTCAAGTGGTGGAACATGACAACCCATTGGAGCGATTGAAACGTCAACCGATCTATTTGCCATTTATTGCTTGCAATTCGTTTTCGTTTCTGGCTTTTTCACAAAACAACGTATCGTTTTCATTTCATAGCTTGTTTGTGCCCAATTTACCTTCAATGAAAATGCAATTTATTAGAAGTTGTATTTATATCACAGGGTATTGAAATTGTTTTGCTTACCCTTATTTTATCGAGAAATACGCATTTATATCATAAGGCAATCGCGGCTGATTAATAAGAGCAATGAATGATAAAAGCATGTGGATCATTGCTTGGCTCACGTATATATTAAAACTTTCCACCGAATCCATTAACTGAAACGAGCAATTGTTAAATCGATACGAATACATCCAAATTCACTAGATAAATATATTTATTTATATATTTGTAAAATATATACATGTATATATTATCTATTAAGTTTCCACCATAATATTCAAAAACATTTCTTTGCAACTTTGTACATGAAGCTAACGTGCACTTCGCCGGACAACCATTCATGTAACGCATATAAGCATCTACATATATTGCACAATTCTTACGAAGTCCCATACATATTTAAAGTTGTTTATCATAAGACCTCTAATAATTTAGCCAGGACTTCTTCATTTCCAACAGCATTTGTGTTCAATTTGTTCCTGAATTCTGTTGAATTGAGACTTCTTGAACAAATACCACTAGGAAAATTTTGATTGCCAATTTTTGTAACAACCTTATGCACATGTTGTATTTTTTTAGCTTTTAATAGCACTTTGGAACCACCGCAACATATTTTTATAAATTTTAAGTTCTTAACTTCACGGAAATTTATATACTTTTAACTTTTTTTACAAAAATATAATTTTTGCTACAATTCAATTTAAATTTTTTTGTTTACTTCATCGATAACATATGTTTGAAATGGCTATGTATAGCTGTTTCTGTTAACTCATTGCGATGAATATTATTAGTTATTTTTTTATTCACTCTATCGAAAGCTATTAGTACGTATGATAATGTACTTTTTTAAACGTCACAAGTGGGTAATCTGGTTAGTAATCTGTGGTTTAGACATCAGAGAAAAAAAAACGAAGAAAAGTTTAAACTTAAAGAGGATAAAATTAAAAATACTTATTTATAATGCTGTGGTTAAAAAAGTACGCACAAATTTACCTTAACCACGTGTAATAAATTGGTCAGAATAAAACTGTTAAACGTTTTGCCAAATTTTGTAAAAACTTTGTAGCGTGATTTTCGCATTGCGATAATTTGTTAATAACATTTTTAAAGCGGTCCACATATGGAAACAAATAGTAAAATCAACAACTTCGAAAGGAGCATTCTAAATTTTAAGTAAATTAAAGTGAGATTTTTAATTTTTTTTAGAAGCCCACGGCCCAAAATACCTTATATAAAGGTATTGGAATTAGTACCAATCGATGCATTTTGGGAGAGTTGTATGTTGGAAAATTAAAAATCAAGAAACACGTACACTAAATAGGAATTATTGAGAAATGCTACCGGAACAGGTTAAATAAATTAACCAATATACATTAAGTTAATAAAAGTTTATAAATAAATATCACAATTATATTTAAAACAAATAAAAAACAATGTTTTCATAACTTCAGCTGAAGAATTTTTTAAATCTCCAATTTCTTTGGTTTGCTTTTGTAATAACTTGATATGTTTTATCATAAAATCTATAACTATATGAATTTGCTTGTGTTATGTTTTTCATACATATGTATGTTAATCCACTCCTTTAGAAATTATCAATGCAAATCTTTAAATCAAAGTATTACAGAACTTATAATACGAACGTTTTAACGTATTTGACATTAGCGTTCGAATTACGTAGTTTGATTTCCGAAAATGTACTTTTTGATTTTCGTATGGGGAATAAAAACGTACGGTTCGAAAATGTATTTCCGAACGTTCGTAAATAAATTTCCGAAAATCGTACTGCATAATTCAATTTGTACGAATTCGTAATTTTTTTCTTTCGAATCATAATAACCCCCGAGAACCCCAAATAACCTAAGAAACAACATTCAGTTTCATTCAGTTCAAAATCATGTACATTTTTTTGCTATTTGTTTTTTGATTTCAAAACACAACAATTTTAAAAATTCATACTTCCATTGCATTGTTTTTCGTATAGAAATGAGCACAGCATTGCCACACTTTTTATTATATTCTTTGGTTAAGTAACCTTATGATGGTGAAACTCAAATCGGTAACCGGCGGTTACATAGTGCCTGTTAACCAAACCGAGAGTAAATTTTAAATTAAAAATAAAATAATCATACATTGTGAAAAGGGCCGTAATACTGTTTTTTTTTAGAGTTTGGCCATATACATCATATTACATTAACAATTGGGATATTCTTTACTTTCCAATTTTAAAATATATAATTGTTATAGAGGACTTAGCAATACAGATTATTTGTAAATTTCAACGGTTTGTCCATAACGGTTCAAAAGTTTGGCCATATACATATGTATATCAAATTACATCAACTATCGGCAGACCCTATTATTTATAATTTTATATATTTTTGCAAGTTATAAGTTAGTATAATGGATATAGTAATAGACATTGTCTAATTTTTCAGTATTTGTCTATAACGCTAAAAAGAAAGTGCCACATCAAATTACATTAATATGGGGACACCCTTTAATTTCCAAATGTAAATTTACGTGTTTTTATAGCGGACATAGCAATAGAGGTGCTTTGGAAATTTCAACTGTCTGTCTATAACTGTTCAAGATTTTGGTAATATTCATCAAATTACATCAACTTGGGATACCCTTTAATTTATTATTTCAAATATTTATACTTGTTATTATAACAGAATAGTTAATATAATTTTCAAGTGTTTTTCTCTAAAGGTTCAAAATATAGGGCCATATAGATATGACAATTACGTAACCTATGCCTGTATATTTATTCTTATAAATTTTGATTTTCAGGAAATTTATTTGAAATTAAGTTTATTTAAAGTACTTATATTTATATTTTTCAGTTTTTTCTTAGATATATTTAAAAGCACTAAAAGAAAAAAAGGCACAATTTGATTTGTAATTTCTTATTTTAGACATCTGTTTTTGACATGTAGAGGTTAAAAATATACCAACTAAATACATGTGGTTTTTGTTGTTCTAAAACCGACACTACCTTGTATTATTCCGCCTTGGATAAGGCGAATTCATTTATCAGGTGAAAGAGCTATGCAGCCTGTAGATTTAGAAACATTGCAGATCGTTTTGACATCTTTTGGGGATTCTCAAACATAAGATTATTAAGCCCTTAAATTATTATTGTGTAAAAAATAATTTAATTAAATATTTTTCATTAATATTGACCATTAAACAAAAAAAAAAAATTGTAACTATTTTTAATTAAAAAACAAACCTAATTTGTTTTGTTCATTTTCACTAAAAGAAAAAATGAAAAAAGAATTTTGGTCCCACCGCACCACATTTAGATTGTTAAAAAGTTGTGAATATTTGTGTTATGTGTTATTGTGCATGCAAAAGACCCTATAAAAAATCGCCCAAAGACAAAAATGAGATATTGCCGAATTAATAATGACCCTAAAAAAATTAAAAATTGCCCAAAAAAGAAAAATGGAAATTTGACCCAAGAATTGTGAATAAATACCCAAATATAAATGCATTATCGCCCAAATTTATTTAAAGTTTTCTTATTATATAAAAAAATAAAAAAATGTTAATAGTTTTGGTAAGGACAAGCTTTGAGCTTGTAACTTCTGTGTGTAATCTTTGATCAAAATCCAAGAAAGCGGCGACACCTGCTGCTGGATGTGGTGCTGCTAAAGGAACGCTGTGTAACCGTAGTCACGGTCGCTATAACCGTTGCTAAATTAAATCTTTAATTTAAATTAATTAAACTTAAATTAATTGAATTTAATTTATCGAACAAGCTTTAAGAAGAAGTAGTATATAATCTGTGATCACAGTTTGTTAGGAAGCTTTTAGCTACCAAATTATATATAATTCAGATATTGTTACGTTTCTTTTAATATTATCTTAAATATTTTTTTTGGGAATACAAATATGTATTGCAAGGTTACTTCCCCATGAACTTGCATGATATAAATATTGTTTTCCATATTCTGTACTTAAATTTCGCTCATCTGTCTATATATGATATAAGTAAATCTTAACTAATGTTCAATATACATAAGTAAGTTGCTCTCAACTAGAAGTACGAATTATGTTGTCTTTTTTTAACAGACGAGCCTTCATAAGGTTTAATAAGCAATATGTTCTTCCTTATGTATAATATGCATTTACATTTAGAAACGCAGTAACTTAACGCTTGCTTGGTATCTAACTAAAAATTATGAAGTCATTGTCAAAATTAAAGTTACTGTGTTAAGTCGATTAATATAAAGTGAAAAAGAACATTAAGAAAATTTACATGTGCTTTTCTAATAATTATGGATCATTGTGTTTTCCAAAAACCACTAACCGCATATTCGAGAATTAAATAAATATAAAAAAATAATTAAGTATAAAAGAGTAAAAGGGTAAAAGCTTATTTAATTACCCAAAAGCATAGTTCACATAGAAGTTGGACATCAGAATTATACACGTGGAATTCTTCTAGAACATTCGATTTATAGAAAGCACGTGGATAAGCGGTCACTTAGCTTGGTCTTAACGTCAAGATAACGACACCATCATCCAGATAATATAGTTTTGATCTGGGAGTTATACAAAACTATTTCATTTAAAGATCAACATATTGCAAGTTTTGCTCCCGTACCTCATTATTTTCTAAAGTAATATTAAAGTCTATTAAAATATATTAAACTATATTTATATTTATGATTTTTATTCAAACTTTTTTAACCTGACTTATTAACAAAAAGTTCAATTAAACCTTAGAAATTATGTAAGTCTCAAAATTTTATTTGCCAATAATAATTTCTGGTTTATATTTCAATAAACTTTTCAAAATGAACAATTTTAACAAAAAAACGATGTAATTCCTGCAACAACGTTCCAGAAGCGTAAAACAAACTTAGTTTTTTTTTATACAAAAAAATATATTTGAATTATAGAAAAGTAAAAATGTAATTTATTAAATCATAACTAAAAACAATTTTGAATTTCTACATTTATTAGAATTTAGATGTAAATAAAATGTAAAGATTTATAAGCTTTTGGAATTATGGTTAATATTTTAAACTATCTTAAGACTTTGTATTATAATATTTTTTTTCAATTATCTAACATTTCATTTCGAGTGTATTTACATACATCTAATCCCTTTATCGTAAGCTAAATTCAAAATCATAATTTTTTGTTTTACATCACCAACTACTATTGATTGCTGGGCCTATCAATGAAACGAGAGTAAGGGATGAAAAAACAGCGTAAAATATAATAGTGAGTAAGCATGAATTAAAAATATTATTAATTGTTATATTGTTTCCATTCATACTATATTTCTTTATATATTTTATTACTATTTACCCTAATTGTTAGTCAATTTCAATTTCATTTAATTCCCTTTAAATATCAGTGAAGACATTTTTTTTTACTCTCAGAGAGAGATTATCATAATTTTGCTTTGATCAATGAATTTGTTTTATTATATTGTAATTTTTTTTGCTTCTTTCTCTTTCTTATTTTTTTGTAAATAAATCTATTCATTGTTCTGTAATATAAAATGCAATCTTAAAATATTTAAAATTTCAAGGGAAGAATATCCTATAGCAATAATGCAGCTATGTAAGTATGTAAAAGTCATGTTCGTATAATATAGGGACAGATTAAAAATTATGGGTAATAGTTCTGTTATGGCGTTTTTGCATTCATTTCCGACCCCATAAAGTATATATATTCTGGATCCTTATACATAGAGAAGTTGATTAAGCGATGTCCGTCTGTCCGTGTTAGTGTTGTAATGTCATTTGCCAAGACACCAGAAGAGATACAAAAATTTTAAGCACACCAATCTGTCAGGCATAGTTTCGAAAATTTTGGTATTGCAATTCAACAATATCGGATAATTCCTTTGGAGGCTGCGGGCCAAAAACCACGCCCATCCATATTTTTTTCACGTTTTTTTTTAATTTTTTTCGGCTTTATTGATTCTCTTTTGCCTTATTTTGTCAAATAAATATTAGACTGCAACAGGTAGATCGCAAGCAGTGCATGCAGATCTCGGGGGATCTCGAGGGTCGATTTTTGTTTGTTTTTAGATTGGTAGGGTTTTTCAACTTTTATTTATATTAGAGACCTTTATAGAATGCAATAGCCAATTGCATTGAAGGTAGCCAATGGACCCACTGGTAAATAGGAGCAGTTAAAAGGCACATGAGGGGTCAATATGAGGAAATTTTTTTGTAAGGATTTATTTTTGCTTTAGTTTGACCATCCACACTCAATATAGATTGCAGAAAAGTCCTAAATTTAACAGAATATTTTCGTCTTCAATATCATTAAGTAGCTGACAACACGGAGACAATTGTAGCAAACGGAATTTGTTTTCATTTGTCTTCTATTTCTTTAAAGCATGAATAATGAATTTTTCTCATACGACTTAATTTAAGTAAAGAGTCAACAATATGGATAATGCTGTATAAATAAAATCACCGTGGTGAAGGGTATAGAAGATTCGGCACGGCCGAATATACCATTTTACTTGTTTTAAATGCGTTTGATTTTTTTTAAATG
Organism: Phasia obesa; assembly: GCA_949628195.1. Taxonomy (NCBI): domain Eukaryota; kingdom Metazoa; phylum Arthropoda; class Insecta; order Diptera; family Tachinidae; genus Phasia; species Phasia obesa. The sequence goes on from OX451215.1 coordinate 147,518,268, forward strand.
CGTTTGATTTTTAAATAGATGATATCTCTGTTTTAAAACCTAGGTGCATTAAACACATAGATATCATCAAGATACCGACTGCAAACCAAAGAGAACCCAAGAGGTGAAACGGGGAATAAACAGGACGGCAAAAAATGCGAATTCTACCCGTCTCTTTCTCAAGTTCATTAGTTTTATTTTGTGTTATTCGTAAACATTGGTTTTCTTTTGTGCTATTTTCTTATTAATTATTTTCATATTATTGTAAATGTGCGTAACTTTCATTAAATATATTTCTCAAGCTTAATTCACACCACCAAAGAGTTTTGATTCTTTGTTTTAATTATACTTCCTTGTTTAATTAATATTTTAATGTAAAAATTAACTTTTAAAGTACAATGTTTAAAACAACGAACACGCTTTAAAGGAAAATATCCAAAATTTTTAGTTTTTGTTTTGTTTATTTTTCCGATGTTCGTATAAATTTGGTACTATATTTGTCTCTTTCTTGACAAGCTTAGGATAGTCTGATTATGGCCATTTTGATCAATCACTATTTACATCTCTGTGTATTTTGTGCTACAAACTGTCAAAAATAAAATTTATAGGCAAGGTATATTTAACGTAGTTTGCTGGTTTCCTTACAACATCTTCTCCTGGGTCGTACTCAAAGGTCTCCTCTACCTTCATTTCGTCGAATGCCAAGACACAAATTTTTTCGTCCAAAGTTAAATCGGTTGTTTTACTCATGAATTCTATGACGGTGTTAAGAATTCCTTGTGTCACGTCAACTTTTTGGCACCAACGTTGCAACGTCGACACATGAGGTAGAGGATACCCCTTTTTGTACATATGCGTATATGCTCTCGGCCCAGATGCGTGCAAGCAAATGGCATTTGAAATATCGGCCCACCTCCATTTTACATTTCCTGGCTGCATTAATGATCGCACCTGCCCTTCAGTAAATATTTTGCGAATCCCATCAATCGCTTGGTTTGCCTGAAGGAGCTTAAATCTTAAGTCCCTATTTTCGGCTTCCAATTGGCGAATTTTTGCTTGATAATTTTTCATTGTCGTGTCAAAAATTGATGGGCTGCAAACGAAAGAGCAAAGACAATAAAATTTTGTCAATACTAATTGATTATTTTTTATATATGTACATATATATTATTATTATAAACTTAAAAAATAAAATCCACAAATAGGAAAAATAAATAAGTAAATAAAATAAATAAATACTTGCACATATGTAAGTACTTGTACATAAAATATTTATATTTAGATTCACTTACTCAGTTTGGGATTCTTTTTCTTTAAAAGGTTGTTCCGCAGACCTTGAAGCCGCAGTAGTTGTCAGTTCTTTGACAGTAAAGAAACGCAACCCATGCTGCGAAGTCACCGGTGGCGCCAACACGAATGGTACATTAGTATTTATTGGACATAAGGGCATTTCATTTGTATGCATTTCACTAATGTGCATTGTTTGCATTTCAGTAGTATGCATATTCTCCTGCTGTTGCACTACCGGAATAGCTTTGGGCATTAAAATACGTCGTCTTCCCGCGGTTATTATATGCTCCTTAGAAAAATGATCTATACATATGCGGGTGCTTTTAGAAAATTTTTTTTGCACACCTTACCCCACAGATCTCTTCTTTCTTGGTCTTGTGGAACACTAAAAAACGTACCACTACCAGGACCAAATTTCTTTCCACACAAAGGACAAGTACAATGCATTTTTTCAATATTATTATATACCTACACAAATAATTATGTAGCGTTGACACAGTTTTTTGATAATTTATTTTTTGTTTTTAATTCACTTTTTGTTTGTTTCAATTTTAAGTTGATTCACTTTTAATTTATTTATACACAACTTATAAAAAACACTAAGGCACTTGAATCAATGAGACTTGAATGTAAATGAATTTTTTGGCTATTCGTAAACAAAACAAAATAGTTTGACATTCAACCCGGGAAACAAAGGAAAACGAAAATTTAAGAAAAAATAGTCACCTGCAATAGTGATGCCACCTGGTGAAATATGCCTTGTTTATAGGTAAACGATTATTTTGAAGCCACCAAAGCTACATAGCTACACGACCACCATTGTGGCTGTCGTCAACTTAGGCTAATTTCTATTTAATTCAACAAAAGAAAATGTCACAAAATAATAAATTACAAATTCATCTACAAACAAAAAGTTTTGGAGGAAATATTTATAAGTTTTTGAAAAAGTTATTTAATTTTATAAAAGCAAAATAAGTATTTCTACAACAATGTCAGAGTTTACGATGTAGCTGTCGGCTTCAATATCATTAAGTAGCTGACAACACGGCGACAATTGTAGCAAACGGAATTTGTTTTCATTTGTCGTCTATTTAACTCATGAATAATGATTTTTTCTCATACGACTTTATTTAACTAAAGAGTCAAAGAGTCAACAATATGGATAATGCTGTATATGTCTGTATAAATAAAATCACCGTGGTGAAGGGTATAGAAGATTCGGCACGGCAGAATATAGCAATTTTACTTGTTTTAATTTCGGTTGTGAAAATTTGTATCGAAGCATAAAAAATTGAAAACAATTCATCTCTTAATACATTTATTATGGTTTAATCGAAACGCTGAGCTGTTGCGTTTAGCAAGATCAACTTTTGATTCCAAAGTGGATTCACTTAAAAAGATGAGAAAGAGGAATTTGCAAATACTCCAAAGTTTAATGAAACGAAAGCTTCTGCTTATTGCAATATTAAAGGAAAACGCAAACCAGAGGTCTTTATGGAAATTGGTAAGTGAAATATAATTAATATTATTTACATCAAATATATTTTCAATTTTCAGAACCGTCAATCTACATTTTGGGAATTCAATTGTCATTGCAATGACGACCAGTTTTTTAAGAGGCATTTTCGCATGACCCGTGACATTTTTGACTTCCTCTTTGGTTTATTAAGGAATCTTAATAAAGATGACACAAAGTGGCAAAAAGCTATAACAGTAGAAAAGCGCGTAGCTATCGCTTTGTTTACACTCAGTTCATCTGGGGAGTACAGAGTGGTTTCTGAGCTTTTTGGTGTTGGAAACTCAACAGTATGCACAATTTTTTATTTTGGATTTTGTGAAGAAGTGTGGCAGGTAATGTCCACAAGGTATATAAAGAAATTGCCTCCAAATCAAGAACTTTTAAATGAATGTGTTGATGGACTTCAAAGGCTTGGTTTTCCACAATGTCTGGGGGCCATTGGTAAGTTTGAAATATTGGTTTTATAAAATACTATGTACATTATGTACATAAATAAAAGAATCCTCAAGTAATAAACAATTCCAATTTTTATTTTCAGACGGGTGCCATATCGAAGTTAAAACAAATTTAAACAATGCCACCGACTACTATAACTATAAGGGATGGTATTCTATGGTACTTTTGGCGCTTGTGGATTACAGGTCCAAAATATGTAACTTTTTTTGTTTATCAAATATTTAATACATATTTAAAACATTATTAACAGATATCGTTTTTTATACATTAACGTTGGAGCTCCTGGACGTTGCAAAGACTCACAAATTTATAATTCATCGTTATTAAAGATGGTACTGGACAACAGTGAGATGTTGAAAGCCAATACAAAAGAAATAGGTGGCATTCAAATGCCAGTTTGCATTTTGGGAAACTCTGCATTTAGGTTCTCAACCAATTTAATGAAACCCTACCCGTTTTCAATGGATTTGTCAGGTGAATTATCATTTATTGAAGTGTAGAAGAGTGGTAGAAAACGCATTTGGTCAACTAAAAGCACGTTTTCGCCGTATTGGTGCAGGGATAGATAATCGAGTAGGGAATGCGCCGATTATTCTCCAAGCTTGCTGTATTTTACATAATTTCTTAAATGAAAGAAATGATCATATAAATCAGTTGTGGATTGAATTGTGAAATTAAAGCAATATTAACTTTTTTGTTTTCCTCTGCAATGCTATCAAGAATTTCTAACTTCTTCCTTTCGATTTCTATTAATTCTCTTTCATTCTCCTCACCCTTATTTAAATGCTTTTCGATTTCCATCGAAATGCTGTCAAACTTTTGCAGAACAATTTCCTTGAAATTAAATTTCATATTTTTTTTATGGGCTCTGACGTACTCGGTCCAGGAGATAGTGGCCACCAGATTGGTGTATCTGGTGATGACACTGTTGTACCTGGTGATGGTGCAGATATTGTTGTTGGTGAATTGGAAAAATCTGTATAGGGTAATTCCATGTCAAATCAACCAAAAAAAATTGTTTTCAAATTTACCACTTCCGATTTTATTGAAACTTTTGTTGTTTATATTCTTTGACTTTATGAAGTCAAATATCATTTTAAAAAAATTCTATCTCTTACAGTTTTTTAGCTATACAGTTATCAAAATAGGAAAATATCGCTTTGTTGCATATAAGCTCGAGGATTATATATATTCTTACTCCAATTCTATAAGCCCTAGGAAGTTAGGTTAGGTTAAGCAGGCAGCTGTAGTACACAGCTCACTTGGGTCCACGTATTGGTCCCTTTGTGTAACCTGCGGAGAGAAATAAGAAAATGAGGTATTATTCAAATTCCTAGGACTTATAGAACTGAAATTAGAATATATATAATCCTCGAGCGCATATGCAAAAAAGCAATATTTTCCAACTTTTATAGCTCTATAGCTAAAAAAAACTATAAGAGATTAAATCTTTTTAAAATTATATTTGGATTCAGAGAGTCAATAAAATTTGAAGTAGTCATTTTGAGTGCCTTGTTGATTTGACGAGGAATTACCCTATAGATAAAAATATTTTGTAATTATTAATACAACTTAAAATATACAATTTTTAATAAAAACTGAAAGCAGGATTTCGTTTTTCAGAACATAGGGGTATATCTATATATATATAAAAGAAAGTTGCATTGTGTTAGAAATTGATGTTCTCTGGAATGCGTGAACCGATTTTGTTTCTGCAAAGTTTATATAAAAGGTGACGTCAATACCAAGGTTTTTATGTACAAACGGTCTCTGCATGTGTATTGGTTCATGAGTTATAGCCGGAATAGTTGGCGTGGTACCGCTCATACAAAGTGAAAAACTATTATCGTTGTCCGGGCGAACTGCAATAGATAGCGCCTTGAAACTTTCAAGGAGTAGCCTTTGTGCTAAAGCGCGTAGTCTGCCAAAATACAAAATGAATTGGGACAGTGGGCGTGGTACCTCCCATACAACCGGAAATATTATTATCCTGTATCTAGATAACTGCACCAGGTAGCGCCTTGGAATTTTGCACCAATAGCCATCATATTAACATACATGGTTTAGCTAAACACAGACTGAATTGGAATAGTGGGCGTGGTACCGCCCACACAAAATAAAAAATTATTATCGTGTTCCTGGCGAGCTGCAATAGATAGCGTCTTGAAACTTTGCAAGAGTGGCCTTTGTGCTAAGGCGCATAGTCTGCCAAAAAACAGAATAAATTGGGACAGTGGGCGTGGTACCACCCATACAAAGTGAAAAATTATTATTGTGTTTATAGAGAACTATAATAGGTATGGTCTTCAAAGTGGGTACAAGTAAACCCCATACCCATGCGTATACTCTATAAAAACATAGGCTGAATTGGGATAGTGAGCGTGGTACCCCCATACAAAGTAAACAATTATTATCCTATATCTAGAGAACTGCAATAGGTAGCGCCTTGGAATTTTGCATCAGTAATCGCCATATTAAGATACATGGCGTAGAGAAACACAGACTGAATTTGAATAGAGGGCGTGGTACCTCCTGTTACGTGGTCCTAACAGCACTTGGGAGTTTTCCCTACTAGCTCAAGTTCGGAGGTCGGCGTTCTCAACCCTTATCCAAGCCCAAGAACCAGTAGCAATTATATTAAAAAAAAAAAAAAAATGACATCTACCTTCATGAATCCATTACATTAGGGAAGTTAGGTGGTTCTTCCGGTGGCCCATACCCAACCATGTAGTAGTATATCCTTCAACATTTTGCTCTACGACCAACATCTCTTTACCACACACTTACTACAACCAGTATCTAACCCGAAACGAAATTAATTTAACCTCTCATGTTTGACTTCATTGACATTTACACATTAACAATTCTTTATTATATCTCCGGTCACTTATCTTAATATGTATGTGGCACCCTGTTGCCTGAAGCAACTCTGCTAACAACACTCATGAGTATGACTATTCAATACCGAATAGATTAAAAAAACATTCATTCGTTTTTTGTCTCTACCCACGCCAACACGCGTTGTAAAATAAATTATCCTAAAAGCTTTGTAGAATTAATTTCTTTTTAAAAACTAATAAAATACAGTTAAGTACTAAAGTGAATTTAATCCAGCGCCTTTTTACTTTTTTGGGAAAACTAGAGTTTCTTAAACAATCCCAAACTGGTGACCCCAAGTGCAAAATTTCTCTTTGATACGGGCTGCAACAACGTTACGCAGGCGCCATATTTTTTCTAAAAAATTTCTTCTAAAATTTGAAGGAAGAAACGACCATTTTGTTTTTTCTGTGTGCAACAACAATTGGTGTCACAAAACCGCCATTTCTTTTAACAAAAAAGTGAAAATCATATAATGATGACGGACGCAAACACAACGCCACTCCACACTGGCAATGATAGTGGCCTTTCTAGTGGAGCTACCGGGCAGACAGTTGACACTGCAACAACACCGCAAGGAAACGTATCCGTCATTTATGCCCGATTGCCTGTACCGCCCATGTCGAGCAGCAACATAGACGCATGGTTCATATCCATGGATTTTTGGTTTACGGCATCGGGTATATGCACAGACAAACAAAAGACCGCAACAATATTAGCAGCTTTCTACCCAAGCGTCATTGCCCACCTGGCTGATGTAATTGCTTCAATGCCACCCGTCGACAGATATGAATACGTGAAAGAAAAAATTATTAATCATTTTGCCGACAGCGAGCAACGTCGCTTAAATCGATTGCTTTCGGAACTCCCCCTCGGAGATAAAAAACCGTCCGAGCTATATTTCGAAATGAAGCGAGTAGCCGGTAAAACCCTGGGCGAGGCGGCACTTAAAGGCCTATGGACTAAACGCTTACCAGAGTTTGCCCAGCCAGTCGTGGCAGCATCAGCAGGTGCACCGGCCGAATTTACCAGAGTCGCGGATGCCATTGTAGATGCAATGGCTACAAATCAAATAGGAAATGTGCGGGCTAAGTCCCCAAGCGAATTAAACAAACTTCGAGCAGCCGTCGTCGAATTAGAAAAGAAATTCGAACGATTTTCAACACGGTCCGACTCGCGCTCAAGAAAAGCAGTACCGCAACGCAGTCGGTCGGCAAATCGCGCAAACTATCTGTACAACACATCGGGTGCAGAGTGCTGGTACCACAAAAAGCATGGTCAAAACGCGCAGAAGTGCCGCAGCCCTTGCAGGCATAAGCAGCGAAAAGTCAACGCCTTATCTTCGGGCCCGTCAACCTCAACACAACAAGCTAATTGACTACCCCGGCGGGTGGCGGTAACCAGCGAAATTACCACCACCAGTTGCCAAGTTTTTCGCCTTCAGGTAAGAGACAAAGTTACGAAACAAAATTTTTTAGTAGATAGCGGCGCCGACGTTTCTGTTCTTCCACTAACTTCAAAGTACTTTGACGTCCGTCCGACAGCCATCGCATTATACGCCGCAAATGGGACCCCAATTAAAGTAATTGGTGAAAAGCGCATTAAAGTTGACCTCGGATTGCGTCGAGATTTTTTTTGGTCATTTGTGGTCGCCGACGTGACGTCACCGATTATTGGAAGCGACTTTATTCAGCACTACGATTTGCTCATCGATCTGCGGCGCAACCGTCTTATAGACAACTTTAGTGGTGTGGTTTCTCAACTTACTTCTCCGACCGCGTATGAAACAGCCGCCATTAAGACATATAACACTGCCGATCCATTTGCCGACATTTTAAAAGATTTTTCCGACATAACACGACTTTCACCCTATGGTTCAATAACGAAGTCTTCTATCTCACACAAAATTGATACGTCAGGGCAACCTGTCTTTTGCCGCCCACGACGTCTCTCTCCAGAGAAGCTGGCAGCAGCAAAAAAAGAATTTGAATTCCTGATAAAGGCCGGTATTTGTCAGCCATCCAACAGTAACTGGTCCAGTCCACTGCACCTAGTAAAGAAAAGTGACGGAACTTGGAGACCATGCGGTGATTACCGTGCACTTAATGCGCAAACGTTACCGGATCGTTACCCGCTGCCGTTTCTATCAGATTTCACCTCTAACCTGAGAGGTAAGAAAATCTTTTCTAAAATAGACCTGCAGAAAGCTTTTCATCAAGTTCCAATTCATCCTGATGACATCGCAAAGACGGCTATAAGTACACCATTCGGACTCTATGAGTTTAAATTTATGACGTTTGGACTATGTAACGCGGCCCAAACTTTTCAGCGACTAATAAACGAAGTACTTCGGGGTTTGGATTTCGTCTTCCCGTATATCGACGACATTTGTGTAGCATCTGTTTCTATCGAACAACATCGCCGCGACGTCGCCGAGGTGTTTCGCCGTCTTCGTGAAAACCATCTCGCCATAAATTTAAAGAAATGCGAATTCGGAAAAAACAGTATTCAATTCCTTGGTCACCTCGTGAGCGCTGATGGTATTCGTCCTCTGCCCGAAAAAGTAGCAGCAATACGCGACTTTCCTAGACCAAAAGTGGCTCAGGAACTCAAACGTTTCTTAGCCATGTTGAATTTTTATAGGAAATTTTTGCCACATGCAATAACATACCAAACAAAAATACAACAGCTTATCACGGGGAATAAGAAAAACGATCGTACGCCATTAAAGTGGGATTCAGTTACTGAAGCGGCCTTCCAACAATGCAAAGACGAGCTCGCTAAGGTTACGCTTTTAGCACACCCCGCCGAGCTGGCAGTCTACGTAGATGCCTCCGACACGGCCGTCGGTGCAGCCTTGAACCAAAAAATCGAAGGTTGTTTTCAACCCTTAGCATTTTACTCAAAAAAACTAACTAGCACGCAACAAAAGTACACAACATACGACAGAGAGCTAACGGCGATGTACCAAGCAGTTTGCCATTTCCGGTACATGATAGAAGGACGACGATGCTACCTGGTCACCGATCATCGACCGCTGATTTTCGCGTTTAAACAAAACCTCGAAAAGGCTTCGCCTCGTAGAATCCGTCAATTAGACTTTATCAGCCAGTTCACCACGGACATTCGACATACACCAGGTATTAAAACCGCTACAGCCGACGCGCTTTCTCGTATAGAGTCAATCAGTAATATTGTAGACTACTCCCGCATAGCAGCAGCACAGCAAAGTGATGAGGAACTCCAGCAGATGCTTAAAGATTCAGGTACTCAAATGAATTCCCTTAAACTAAAACTTTTTTCAATCCCAGGCTACAACGGTCAGCTAATTTGTGATACATCGACATCGAATATTCGCCCTTTAATTCCGAAGGAATTTCGCCAACAGATTTTAACGGCGATTCATGGCTTATCACACTCAGGTGCTTGCGCTACAACCAAATTAGCCACTAGCAGATTTTGTTGGCCTGGGATTCGAAAAGATTGTACCGTTTTTGTTCGGAACTGCCTGCAGTGTCAACGGTCGAAGATTCATCGACACACTCATTCACCCCCAAATAAATACGAGCCAACTAGACAACGTTTCGCCCACATAAACATCGACATCGTTGGGCCATTTCCATTGTGTGAAGGCCAGCGATACTGTTTAACGATAGTTGATCGCTTTACTCGTTGGCCCGAAGCGGTTCCAATTCCTGACATGAGTGCTGAAACCGTCGTACGAGCCCTTTTGTCACAATGGATTTCAAGGTTCGGTGTTCCCGCAAGAATAACATCGGACCGTGGCCGTCAAACACGATCGGTGCAACACACCTCCGCACTACACCATATCACCCGCAGGCAAATGGGTTAATTGAAAGGTGGCACCGAACACTTAAAGCAGCAATCTTGTGCCATAATCCAGCCAAATGGGTTTTTCATTTGCCTATGATTTTGCTTGGCCTACGGGTCGCCTTTAAACCCGACGTTAATGCATCACCAGCAGAATTAGTATACGGCGCAACCCTATCAATTCCTGGAGAATTTTTTCAGCCAGTCAAAATAAACAACAGCGACAGCGATTTCGTTTCGGAATTTCGAACGGCCATGCAAAAGCTTAGGCCAACTAACACCGCGCATCATGCAACACCCCAAACTTTCGTTTCAAAGGACCTAAAGAACTCAACACACGTTTTCGTTCGCAACGATTCCATCCGACCATCACTCAGTCATCCATACGATGGTCCTTATTTGGTAATTAAACGATACGACAAATTTTACAGGATTTTAATACGTGGCCGCCAAAACAACATAAGTATAGACCGACTAAAACCTGCCTTTTTTTCAAACAACGACACCATCAAAAATTCAACAAGCCCTAAAGAACCTGATGTTCCAGCTTGTCAACCAACTGATATTACTAGTTCACAATATTCATCGAACAATCACGCTAGTCAACTGCGACCACCAGACACATCAACAAATTCAACACCAAGGGTAAACTTTTCACCCGAAATCAATCTGCCGAGAACTACCTCCTCTGGTCGCCATGTTCATGTCCCGCTTAGATTCAGGTGAGTCCGTTCCAGCGGGGGGAATGATGTGGCACCCTGTTGCCTGAAGCAACTCTGCTAACAACACTCATGAGTATGACTATTCAATACCGAATAGATTAAAAAAACATTCATTCGTTTTTTGTCTCTACCCACGCCAACACGCGTTGTAAAATAAATTATCCTAAAAGCTTTGTAGAATTAATTTCTTTTTAAAAACTAATAAAATACAGTTAAGTACTAAAGTGAATTTAATCCAGCGCCTTTTTACTTTATTGGGAAAACTAGAGTTTCTTAATTAATCCCAAATGTATGTATATAATCACAAAAAAAAACAAAATTACAATAGAAATAAAAAACTTCAACAACTAGTCTCCACAAAAAAAAATGATTTTTTCTTTATATTAAAATAAATTTAAAAAAAATATAATTAAATAAACTCAAAAAAAAAAATACTAGTCCCCACTTGATTTAAGAAATTGTACTTCTAACAATTTGTTTTTCAAATTTAATCTCACACCTGCCCGAAGGAGCTCCCTAAGGTAGTATTTGAATCTGCCACTGTGCAGCTGCTAAAAATTTTGTACTAACTATCTCTTGTAATCTGCTGAGGATGCAGTATCTTCTTCTTTCAATAACTTTTTTTAAATATTGTTTTCCTTTTATACTTGCAGAGACTAATTTTACAAACACTGGATCTCTTTTTTTTCACAAGATAAGTAACCTTAAAAAAAATACTAATCCAGAACAATAATTTAATACAAAGAAAAAAATAACGATAATCTTATACTAACAAAAAAAAAAACAAGTAATTAACATCAAAATTAACAATAACTTATTCTATCTTAACTCTTTTTTTATTTTGACTTATCTTTCTTCTTCAGGAACAGGATTGGACTTTCTCCAGATCAGCAGGATTCCGCTCTTCTTCTTATCATTCGTCTTCTGGGGCTGATAGTTTTTAGACACGGCAATATGATAAGGGAAAACGTTAGGATCTCAAATCATTCTTTCTTTTTATTTATTACTTCAATTTGTTTTGCAATTCAATTTCAATTATTCAAGGGAAAACATTAGATTTAGTTTATCACTTTCAGATTTTGGTTTCCTTTATTTAAGGGAAAACAAGCTTTCAATTTTAATAAAGTTTATTATTTTGCATTCTTTTAACTTTTTAGAACTTATTATCTTTTATTTTTTACACCACCGTGATTGTCCGCACCGACAGCCGTCACATAAAAAATCCTGCTCTTTTTCCATCATTCACTGCCTTTTATACCTTCTGAATATATAATTAAATAACAAAAAAAAAAAAAAAAAAAAAAAAAATCCGCTTTTTTTATCATCTTTTCTTTTCTTGCGATATTTTAACTAAATTCCCTGCAAAACGTAATACTGCCTTCACGCCCCCAATCCCTTACCAATATGTATTCACACCTCCCCACGGTTATCCGGCAATCATAATAATAACAACATATCCGGCTCATTCATTTTGTAACGTATCTTGTTATTTTATTGCCATACTACAGAAACCGTTTACGCAAATTAAATGCGTTGCCAACTCTGTACTACCCTCGTATTCGCCTCGTCTCCACCTGCTGTCATACACAGCTGTTCAGAACATAAACAAATTTAATTTTCATTGAGCACATTGTAAGTACTGCACGCGATGGTCGTAAAGTAGCTTTGGATTGAGGAACACGTTCGCGCGTCATTGTCATTATCGTTTAAGGTCAATCAGGCCGTCCTTGTTGCTCGGTCTTAAAGTGGTTTGCGGCTCCCTCTCGCACTGGCTGATTGGCTTCCACGGTTAACTGTACCGTGGTACAGTTAATTCGTGCTTGCATTAATCAGCGACGTGTAATCACTTGGGTTATCGTGTATAACCTAAATTGTTTGAATAAATTGAAAATCGACATTGAAATAAAGAAACTACACGAAAAATTAACAAATAAATTTTACATACACTTGACAAAAAAAATAAAGAAGGATTTGCAACAAAAAAACTAAACAAAATTAAAACATAAAACATTATTTTCAACCTAACCGTCGTTTCTGGACATGACCAAAAGTTGCAAATAAGAACCAGGTGTTTACGGCAGCTTTTTACCATTTGGCACCAACATTGTTGCTCTGTATGAGCAACAATCCAGAAGAAGAAGTACTGCACTCATTTTAATTCTTTTTGTTTTCTATTCTCCTACATTTAACTATTATGTTTTGTATATTTTTAGGTTTTTCTACACAAATCATACAAATAAGGTTAAGGGTAAAGTATCGTTCATATTTTTAATAACACATTTACTAATAAAATTTCTACACATTTGCAGGTCTTAATTGAGCATTCTTAAATTGCGGTGTTGCTCAGCCGCCAGCATATGGCCAATATGGTTCCACTGCGGGAGGTCATCCGCGAGCACAAAGTGGACCTGAAATAAATAAACTCAAAAATAAAAAAAAAAACTACTAAACTAAAAATAACTAACCACGTAGTATAGAACTTCACTAACAATAACTAATGTTGTACTAACTGTTGACTGAACCGGGAGTTGGGCTGGAGAGTGGTTCCTTCAATTTATGAGAAGCTCCTCCCTTATTAATTAAAAGTGGGAATGTTAAAAATAGTTAAAATTTTCGCGCCTGGTCTCCTCCCTATGGTTTTTCCTGGGATCCGCCACGCAAAATTTTTTCCTACCATCGACTTATGCATTTATTAATTAAAAGTGGGAGTGTTAAAAATAGTTAACATTTTCGCGCCTGGTCTCCTCCCTATGGTTTTTCCTGGGATCCGCCACGCAAAATTTTTTTCTACCATCGACTTGTGCATTTTCCTAGACGCACCACGCAACAAAACACCAGGGTTGGCAACTATGATTGACAAAAATGGTGTGCGGGTATTTTCGCAGTATTAGCAAAGAGTATATACTGTGTGGTACGTTGAGAACTAGTAGTGGCTCAACGTGGGCATCTCCCACACCCTGAGATCACAGCCGGGCATATAAACATATTTTGTTTTGTTTTTAATGATCAAGGGTAAGATTTATTTGTTGATGTTAGCTTAGGAATCTACTAAAAGCCAAATATTGCACGGGAAGATTAGATAGGCACTTTTTATGTTTGCGGTGTTAAAAAATATCTACGATAAGTAATAAAATCAGGTACTTGCTGCTATATACATACATATAAGGACGGCGCACATACATACATATAATAGTCAGTGTTCCTTATACTAATATTGCACATACTTCGAAATTCTATCACAGATCTAAACAATTTACAACACCGTTCACATTTTAATGGCCTTTGCATGAAAGATGCCTATACTTTTGCCCTGTAGGTCTTCTAACTCAAACATATTGTTTCCTATAGGTCTCAGTAAGCGGCATTTTAAAAATTTCTTCCAGAACTTTGCATTTCGGTTCTTTTTGAAGTCACACTTTCTGCCGAGCGAATGTATGCTTCATGCATATTTTTCCTGATCTTGTCCCTAATAATGGCCATTTTATCACTATTTTGCAGACTATTAATTTCGTGGTCACTTAGCGATTGCAGTTTTCTTGCTATCTTATAATCAGAACCACTTGTGAACATGTGATATCCAAATAAAGCAAAGAACGGGGTTATTCCGGTTGCTGAGTGAACTGAATTTCGCAGTGCACATTCAATTTCTGAAAGGTAAAGGTCCCAGTCCCTATGATCTTCATGTAAATAGGCTCTTATGGATGCTAAGACAGACTGATTGACCCTTTCTGAGGCATTAGCCTGTGGAGAATAAACAGCTGTTTTTAAATGTTTAATTTTATAAGTTTCTATCATGTTTGTAAAACTTTTTGACATAAATTGAGAACCGTTTTTGAAACGGCCGTTCTGTTACGACTTCCTGACCTATACCAGGCATTAGGTTTTGATTTGCAGGTTTAGTCTCCTTGCATATAACACACGATCTTACGAATTCTTTAACTTGCAATGTCATTCGGGGCCAATAATAGAATCGTCTCACCTTTTCTAAAGTTTTAGCGGTTCCACCATGAGCGGATGTGTTATTGGAATGAGCGGTCTGTATTAATTTTGAAATTAGATTTGCTGGTACACATATTTTCCACTGAAGGTTTTCATCAGTATCCCGTTCAAAGAGAACCCTTTTAAAAATCACACCATTTTCGACTTTTAAATGCGGCAATTTTTCTGAGTTTTCATTTATTTCATTATTTAGCTTCATATATTCTTCATCTCGAAAATGACCTGATTCGAGGTCCAATAATTGTTCGATTTCTATTTCATCCACCTCAATTTCTACCGGATTTCTTGAGAGCATGTCAGCTACTACATTTTCGAAGCCTTTCCCATGTTGGATGTCAAAATTGAACGCTTGCAATTGTAGTGACCATCGGGCCAACCTTCCACTAATATCCTTAAGTCCCCCTAACCATTTCATGGTCATGCATGGTCCGTGATAACAGTAAACGGCATCAGTTCCACATACGGTCGAAACTTCTTAATAGCTAATACTGCCGCTAAGCACTCTTTTTCTGTGACGCTGTAATTCTTTTGACAAGCGTTTAACTTTTGTGAATAGAAAGCAATAGGGTGTTCTTCTTTCTGGTTATTATACTGAAACAACACTGCCCCAATTCCATAGTTTGATGCGTCACATTGAATGAAAAAGCGTTTTGAAAAATCCGGGTGTTTAAGCACAGGAGTTGAAGTGAGAGCTATTTTTAATTTCTCGAAGGTTTGAATAGCTTCTGGTGTCATGACAAATTTTTTTGTTTTCTTTAGAGTATCCGTAAGCGGTGCTGAAATGGATGCAAAGTCTTTGACAAAGCGCCTATACCACCCAGCAGTTTCTAGAAAGCTTCTAACTTCTCTAGTGGATTTTGGAACTCTTATACTTTTAATGGCTAGTATTTTCTCCGGGTCCTTTTTTAAAACGCCGCCTCCTATAATATATCCTAAATATTTTAGTTCTTGATAGCAGAATTGAGATTTTTTTAACCCTATTGTTAGATTGGCGTCTCTTAAGCATTTTGCTACTTCTTTTAGTAGGCATATATGTTTGTTGAAGTCACTAGAAATTACTAACAAGGTAAATAAAAACATTGTTTTTGATTTTACTGGGAATTACCTTATCCATCAATCTGCATAACCGTTGTGCCGCATTACAAAGACCGAAGGGCATTACGCGAAATTGATATAAGGGGCGGCCGGGTACAGTAAATGCGGTATATGGTTTACTCTCTTCGTCCAACTCTACTTGCCAAAAGGCATACTTCAGATCTACGCTACTTATGTAAAAAGTTTTATCTATTCTGCTCAAAATGCCTTCGATATTTTGTAATGGGTACGCGTCTTTGATTGTAAGGTCATTTAATTTACGAGCATCTAAACAAAATCGATTCTCATCGGGTTTTCTTACTATGGTGGTACGATTAGACCAAGGGCTTTCACTTTCCTCGATAATCCCAAGTTTCAACATATTATCGATTTCATTATAGGTTATTTCCTGCATGGCTGGTGACATTGGGTAATATCTGTCCTTGAATGGTACAGCTCCTTCTATTAGTTTGATTGAATGTTTCTCAAGCTTGGTGCAACCTAATCCTTTTGCTTCAAAAGTATTAGAGCATTTAATTGCTTCCTCCAGTTACTTTTGTTGGCTTTCATTAAGTTCGTGTGGTTTTAATCTTTACTATTATTATTAAAATCCAGAATTTGAGCATAATTAATTTCATCTAATTGCATTACTTCCGGAGCTAATTCAAACAGTTTAAAGAAATCTACTCCCAAATATAACTCCTGTTCTAGGTCAGGACATAAAAAAACTCATAGACAATTCTTTGTCTTTAAACTTAACAACTGTATTTATCTTTCCAAGAATTCGATATTGTTGCCCACTCGCGGTTTTGACACCTGTACACATTGGAATGATTTTAAGATTTTTTCCAAGGCAAATTCTCTGCAATTTTTCCCAAGTATGCTTACAGACGCTCCCGTATCTAATGACCCTGTTAATTTCTGACCTTGCATTTCAATCTGTATAAAAACTCTCGGATCATTCTTATGTTTGCTTAATCTGCTTACCGACTCTAAAACTAACTTTCTATTTTCGCTGCGCTCTTTTAATTTATGTCTCAGTTTTAAAATACGTTTTGACGGTTGTTTTGGTTGATGAATCATTTTGAATACGCGGGATTGTACTTCCTCATATTTTTTCTTTCTCATTTCTGTTGATATATAATGTTTCAGCTGGGGTATAAAATTTTCCATATTTTTACCATTTATTTTCATTAAATTGTTTATTAAAACGTTTTTATTTTTGTAATTCAAGAAATGTTTATTTAATTTCTTGGGTTTTGGACTGGACGCGGATCCTCCGAAAATCCAACGCCTCTGCTGCGGTTTTCCGGATGACAATTTGGACACCTAGGTGCAACTACATTTTTCTACCGCATTTATAACAAAATAGTTTACGCTCTAAGGACTCACAATCACGAAACGTGTGGCCCTGAGATTGACAGTTCCAGCAAACTAGCGGCCGTCTATGCTGACTGTCACTAATTGCTGCTACTTCCACGCAAGGTAATGTAGTTTCGTTTATTTCGGATGATTCAATGACCAGTTCACTGACAGCTCTTGCAGGGCGTTGTGGAAAACTTATGTTTTTATATTCTCTTTTTAAAAAATGTCTTTCTGCCTTGATACACTCCAAGCGTAATTGCTCTACGGACGAAACAGAAATGGGGTAAACAATTCTCGCTATACTTTCTTTAACATTTCGTTTCATAATCTTAATCATATCGAACTCAGATATCGGTTGCAATAACCTAGAGCGTAATTGATTCATATTATAGAAAAACGTATCGGTTGATTCAAACTGTTGCTTCCTTTCAACTAGGTCACGCATGATTTCAAAATTGGAGGTATTCGTTTGGTATTGGCACAATAAACATTTTAACGTGGGCCAATTCATCACTCCATGTGTACGGATCCGAAGCCAATACCAATCCTTCGCTGGACCAGATACCAAAAGGTGAAAGTCTTGAAGTATTTCATCCCATGGTACACCATAGTGTGCCTGCAGGTGTTCAAGACGAAATATGAAATACCCTACACTCATGTGAGTATTATTTCCATCAAATAATAATCCCCATTTATCTACTCTTATTGAAATTTTTTCCTCAGTTCTAGCGACACTAGCACCATTTGCAACATTTTGGCCAATCATTCCTGGAGTATTGTTAGATTGAAAAATCTGTGTTGCTGGACAGATATTTATTCGCTCTGTTGGAATTCTTGTCATGAAACTGTTTCTTTCATTTGGTAAGTTATTTATTCTATTATTGTCTACCCCCGAATAAAACGGTGCAGAATTAGGGTGACCATAAGAATTAGGAAGTCTATATGCGTTGTTTTGAGATGAACTATGATTATTGTATGAGTTACCTATGTTCCCGTTCGCAACGTTGTTAACACCTACGCTTCCCACAGGATGACCATTCGATATCTCATTCTGTTGGTTTCCTATATTTGCTATGCTGCGTATGGCAATAGATAATTCCCCAACTACCTTCCTAAGATCTCCTACTTCATTTTGAACCATTCGCTTCGTTTTTTCCTCTAACGATCTTTGAACGTTAAGAGTTTCATCCACTACTAGTTCCCTCAATTCCTAAGTTTTCGTTCGTGATCTGTTGATTTGCCCCCTGTTCAGGAACTGGTGCATTCACTGGG